>CABFWB010000121.1:159400-205283 GCA_902151455.1 Timema bartmani | reverse complement strand
AGCAATGATCTATCTCCATTTTAGACTCAATAGTCAATATTTACATTTTTTATTGGTCAAAATGTATAAATGAATAATTAAATATCAATGCGATGACTTGAAGATCTGCAACACCTTATAAAATGTTAAAACTTTAACCAGAAATCGAAATTTTAATACGAAGTGTTGACCCTTGTGGAAGACATTAAACTGTTTGAAATGTTCTTAGGTGGACAAAGATGCGCCTCTTTTCTCATTGATTCTATATCATTGTATATTATTTTATGCGTGTTCTTATGTGGAGTAGTGATGGTACAATGTACATTATTCCGTTCAGAAATCTTACGAGTTTATAGAAAGAGAGAGAAAGTCTGTGCGGTGCGCCGTACCATTTATTTTCTATTGGAACACACCAAGCAGCAAAATTACCAAGGTTTGATTTTTATTTTGAGCTCGCTTAATAAAAGTATACTATCACACACACAAAAAAATATACCTGTTTTTAAAGCAGTTTGTTAAAAGTTCTCCCTTGGACATGTTATAGAGCCAGTTTAGTTTCCTTCCGCTGTGTTGTCCACTATAAAATGTAGTGAACCGATGAACACTTCGTTCAAGCTAGAATGAAAACAAAAATACTAAATTATATTTTATTTCCTGTGTTTGTCCTTTATGTTATACCTTTTACAAGTGCCTATCTATGTGTCCTATCATTCTTTACAATTTTCCATTTTCTCCCTTTTGTGTTTTTTTTGTTTCCTCTTATAGGAAGTTTATGTTTCTATCCACCTTTCCTATACCTTGTTCCAAATACAATAAAATTATATTTTAAAATAGTAAGCCATTAATGGTATATCCATGAGAGGGATGGAGAAAAGAGATAAAACACTGACACCATTAATTTTATATTCTTGGTCTTATTTTAGACTACAATTTTTTTTAAATAAATTACTCTTTTCTTCTACACTTAACTTAAACTATGATTCTAAAATTACTTGTAAAGTGTCCAGATTTAAAATAAAATTAAAAAGTGTACTTTAATTGTAGTATAGTTCATTTATTCATGATTTTTTTTATTATTATTAAAGATTTAGAGGGAATGAGGCATTTTACTAAACTGACCCGACCACAGGCTGGAAACAGTTGATGATGGTACAAGATATAAAATTTACCTGCTTTACTTTTTACCTCTTTGTTATATCATGAATTGCATAAAAATCTTTAAAATTTCATTGAGTTAAGGTATAAAGAAATTCATACTCTTCCCCATCAGCACATTTAATACCAAGGTTTTCAATTAGTTAATTTAAGGGTTAGGGATTAGGATGGTGAGTTAAGAGGAAATGCACACATATTAGTATAGTTGAATGGGACAACAGTGAGATAAATTACATGTTTTTTTTAGCATCGTGTATTTGTAACTGTTTAGGTTATAAGCATATGTACTAGTAATGCCTAGTGAGTCAGGAGAAAATAATTTTGGAAAAACCACATTCAGTACACCCGACCAGAACTCAAACCATAATCTCCCTGACATCAGCAGTCTAGTCTAACACAAGAGTGACGTCTTAAACCATGTGGCCACCAAAGTCGGTAAATCACATATTTAAATCAATCTATACATCAATAGCTAAACATAAAAATTGCTATTACTACTACTATAAATGAATTTAGAATCTGAGAAAACATGGTATAACTATATAATTATAATCAATATAGTATTGTAAGTATGAAATAAGATTTGATTCCCAGTTTAGCAGGAAAATGTATCATTGGTGAAATTGAGGCTTCCTCTTTCACATTGATGAATTAACACATGGGTGAATTGGCGTTGTGTCTGTTCTATACATTTCCAAGCCATCAGGTAATAAATCATTTTATTATGTTCTAGAATTAAGTTAGTTTGTAGACTTGCTGAGTGTCATTCAGTTCAGAAAGTCCAGGTTGAATGCCTACTCAAAATGCTAATTAACTAACCATTTACTAAGCAATCAAACAGTTTATTTAGTATCAACACTTACCTCAGTCGGCAGAGAGAATGTGAAAGATTGCTGGAATGGCCAGGATCCTGAAGATAGGACTTGAATACTGAAGTCTATATCTAGCGGCTCATTTGAGTTGACCAAATGTTTACGGAACTGTTCGTTTAAGTCTTTCGAGACACCAATGTCCTGTGAAATGAAAACGGATTTAAAATTAAGCTTGTTCTCGCTTATAGGTCTTTAAGGAAAAACTCTTTTCACTATTTTAAGTAAATCTTGTTTTACATGGAAAAAGGAAAAGAAAATAGGGATAAAAGAAAATAGGGATCAAAACAAATACAATATGTTTTTTACAGTGAAAACAAGAACACAGTTCACACTTTATATTGCTGAAAATGGACAAAAAATTAGTGGCCGAAGGAACACTCACTTGGAACATGCGTTGAAGTTTGGACGTATACTCAAACCCACACGCCTGTTTGAGTTTGGAGATCATAGATGCCTCTGCATCGTCACTTGCAGACATGTGTTGGACAAGTCGTTTAGCCAGCATTTTGCTATAAAATTTCTGGAACACATCTTTGTCCTCAATGTACTTGAACACAACCATCTAAAAGGAAACAACATGACACATTAACCAGATAGATGATCAAACTCAGGCTTTGATTAAACACTTAACTCATCCCTTACTACTTTACCAAAATGGTTAGCAATGATAGTAATAAGGGTGTTTAGAATCAACTTTTATGAATTGAAATGAGGCCTAATCGAATATTATGCGAAATTCTTAAAACCAAATCAAAGTTCAAATATTTTCTTAGAAAATGATGTTGGAGAAAAAAAAATTGTAGTGTGCATTTAAATATAACTTACAACACGTTTTATTGCAGAAAATATTTAACCTAAGCTGATGAATCAAATAAATATCACAACATAAAATAAAATTACTTCGGATTTTTCTATTGTGGGGTGTATTTTAACTCAAAATCTTTATTGGCAAAGCTTCGCATTTACCGAAAGCAATTGTTTTTCAAAGTTAAATCCAAGTTAACAAATAATCAAAGATAAATTAAACCTACTGTTGGCTTCAAACACACTCCTGAATAAATGAAAACAAATTTGTTGAAATGGGTGGGTTTGATACCTGCATTTCAGGTGTCATTTTTAGAACTATATAAAGATTGAAAATAAATCTTAGTAAAAAAAAAGTCTCCCGCCTTTTTTTAGCACCGTGTCTGACTACCAGCCAGGTTATACACTTATGTATGAATTAAGCTAATGAGTTAGGGATGAGGAAGCTTGAATTTAGAAGTGTACCCGCATTTGCATGGAGAGAGAGAGAGAGAGAGAGAGTGGGAAACCATATAGGAAAAACCACCCTCAGTACACCCAACCGGGATCGAACCACAATCTCCCCGTTATCGGCAGTCTAGTATGTTACGAGAGTAGCACTTTAGACCATGCAACCGCCAAAACGGGTACCAAAAGGCTTAATTTATAATCTGACAATATATGCCTATCAGTGGGACCAGAGTGGTAACTTTGTGACGAGAGAAATTGAATAGACATACAACTTGATTCAACGTGTCTTCAAGTTCTGCCTCCTCAGGGTTTTTACTGCTCTTCTTGAGTAACAGATCACAATACTTGGCTAGAAGCTCTGGTGACTTGGATGAACTATTGGCCTGCTTCGTCACTGCATTACTGTTGATGAACCGTCCACAAGCTTTGTCCAGGGCCGCCACAAACCCGGAGTCATTGTTGAATGCCGTTAAAACAAGCGCGTTGTACTTTTTATGAACCTCTAGAATTGTGTTCACATAAATCTTGGGGTCCTGTGATGAAAATATTTCAATAATCATGAATTTTATTTGATAGTATGATATAGACTTCCTAAACACAGGATTAAATCAGCCAATAACTTACAACCTAACTTAACTTTTCCATAGTGCATAAAACATTAATTTTTAGGTCACAGAAAAATTTAAGCCACATAATAATTCATTATTTTAGACACTTCCTGGAATTGAACCAGGGTCCCACAGATCTGAAGTTGATCTTCACGATCATACAAATGAAGAGATAAGCAATACAAATTAGGGACAAACAAAATTGAACTCAACTCCAAAGCTTAATTTCCTTTCGGCTCCTATTATCTCTTTTAGCACTGCGTCTTACTACTCATTCTCGGACTATACGTTTATGTGTTAGCCCATTCCTTGGCACATGTTTAGCAAAGCAATCTACACAGGTTTAGCAGCCATTTTTTCTACTCGTATACTCTTATGCGACACGTTCAGGCTTGTTCAACGCCCACGCCAGGGAATGGGTTAATGGGTTAGGGATAAGGAAGATTGAATTTAGAGGAAGTGTCCCCATATTTGTGTGGGGAGAGAGTGGGAAACAATTTAGGAAAAACCACTGTCAGTACACCCAACCGAGAGTGAACCATGATCTCCCCATGATCGGCAGTCTAGTCTAGTGCTAGAGTAACACCTTAGACCATGTTCAATTCCTGTTGAACAATGAAAATAATAGAAATTATGCAAAAGAATGTGTTGGCGTAGTGCTATGAATCAAGTAGGGCTCTAAGTCTATTTTACATTGCTTTTATTTTTAATAACATATGAAATGTGATCAGGTGGTTATGAATCTAAATAGTAAGAAAATTTAGTTGAAGAAAGATAATTTTTCGACTATGTAAACATAATCAAGACACAGGTTCAAGGTTTGTCAGTCAGTGTAAGATTTGTAAAACAAAAACGCAAACAAATTTTTCAATAGTTATTAATAATTTATTACTCGAGTTTGGTGATTGCACACTTTGACCTGTACCACTATATACTTGTTTTGATAGTTACTCCTGAATTAATTTGTGGGTTATGCTAAATGACCAATTTGTTTTTGATAACAATAGTATTATTTAAATCAAAGACAATTGAGGCTTAAAACCAATGATTGCCAAAATATATAGTTAATGGTGGCTACGCCACTTGACAGGTTTTTAAAATATTCACACTAAGTACAAAACTAAAGGAAAATTGATGATGCAATCCATTTACAATAAAGTTAGAGCTACGCCAATTGGTCAGATGGTGTATTTTAAACTAGAGAACATAAAAATGGCCTAGCCTCAATTTTTGAAATTTTAATGGTTACACCCTTTGGCTTTTATACCCTAGATTAATTATAATACATGCTTCTAAGCTAGCATTCCTAAACAATCGTGTAAATGTTCTTCAAACTTGTATGAATTTGAACATAGCCCCAAAGGGCCTTTGTATCAACTATCCCATGTCTGTAATTCCTCCAGCAATCAGATAACATTTCACTCTCCTTAACACAACACAGAATGTTATTCAATCAACATCGGAAACTAACAGATAACCTTAAAGTGATGTATTTGAGAAATATACATTTTAGCTCAAAACTTTAATGAGTCTTATTTTTGAAATTTGATAGTCTAATAATCCTTAAAAGTAAGAGGTGCCTTCATAAATAAGACAATATTTTGTCTTAAAACTTACATTATTGGCAGAATCCCCACATTTATCAATCGCTGATAGCCCTTGATTGGCTATGTGACTCTCTAAAAGATTGCGAAGTTCACCCAAACCGTCTGGTATCCGAGCGACTAATTGGTACATTCTACCAAGATCATCATTCTTGTCGGCATCAAGTAGATTTTGAAACTCTGAGTGAAAGATCTCCAAATGTTTCTCAATGAGGACCCGCTCACAAGTCTTAGCTAGACGCTCGTTTGTAGTTTCATGGAGGTACACTTGAACACGCTTCTGTTCCTCTAAAAGTCGTTGTTCAGCCTGTAAAAGAGGACACAAAGAAACAATCAAATAAAAAAATGAGAAAATAGGTGGAATGACAATACAATATCAATAAATTATATAATATCTAATTGAATTATGATAGAATTGTAGAAAAATTAGAGGTAAGTGAATATTCAAAAGAGTGAATGGTCGAGTATTAAATTCAAGATTCAAATACCAAGGAAGGGAGGCAGGCCAAATACCAAACTTTAAAAGCTGTTCAGGCCTTTATACCTTAAAAGCACTACTAAGCTCTGATTTTTGCAGCTAGAACCATGCAGGTAGTCAGGTGGACATTGTTTATGATAGGTCTAAAATTCTATTATATTTATTTAATTACATATTATACATTTTGCTTAGTGCACTTCATTTAATACATAATATCATTGTATTACTTCATTCATATCAAGTATATTATTTAAATACGTGATAATTTAAACCCCTACCATGGTTGGTTATAAGATTACTAAGGGTCATTCCGATTCTTATTTGGATTATTTTGAGGTATAGATTTATGATAATGGACTAATATTTTGAATTAAAATTGGAAAATTACAACTAAACACAAGAATCATACCATAGACATTTGGCACAGCATGCCAATATTAATACAGGGTGGCTACAAAACATTTTTTACAAAATTCCCTGACTTTTACAGGTTTTCCAGACAACATTTTTCAATTTTCCCTGACTACTTTTTTCCAGTTTTAATGGTGGATGATTGACTTGTTCTATTTATTATTGATCACCTATTAAAAAAGTTTGTATCTACTAAACATAAACAGATTTATTAGTTATTTTAAAAATTAAAATTTTATTTTATTTAGGTATTATTAACTTTTTGTTTTAGTGTTTAGTTGTGAAATTAATGGAATTTTTAGACATTTTTTAATTCCCTGGCTTTTCCTTATTTTTAGTTAAATTCCCTGACATTTCCTTGTTTTCCTTGTCATTCAAAAATTCCCTGACTTTTCCCTGTTTGTAGCAACCATGTAATAGGTCTATATGTAAAATAATGAACCATAGACCATAGCAAAGTTTAATTGTGGAATGAGACATTTATATGTAGATTAGTGGTGTGCTAAGCCAAAGGTCCGAAATTAAATTCCCAAGTACAGGTATCTATCTCTCTTAATTTTATTCAAATAATTACCATGCATAAATTATACATTTGAAACAAGTTCAGATTTTGAGCATCAATGCCTTTCAATTACCGGAAATAATATTATGATTTGTTTGTTACACGGACTGTGTCTTACTAACCATTTGGCCTGTCCGCATATTTACACTAACAAGGTAGGGATATAGACGGTATAATTTAGAAAAAATATATCTGCACTTGTGTGGAGGAATGGTGGGAAACTTAATTATGCTGTGTAATTAGGAACTTGAAAGTTCTTTGCTACACTTAAAAAAAAGTACACCACTTATCCCCCTATCTTGAGATAGTTCAATCCAACCTCATTACATCCTATCTCTATCTTGAGCTAGTTTTATCCAGTCCACCTCATTACAGCCCGTCTCTTTCAGGTCCATTCTAATGCTATCCTCCCATCTGCGTCTAGCTCTTCCTAATGGTTTCTCCTCAATCGGTTTGGCCAGTCAGTACACTGAACACGGTTTTAGATTCTCTTTCTCTCTCATTTGCGCTGCCTGTCCTGCCCACCGTAACCTACAACACTTTATTATCCTAACAATCTCTTGTGATGAGTACAGGGTAGCTTATAATTGTGTGACCTTCTTCACTACCCAGTAGCATCATCTCTTTTAGGACTAAATATCTTCCTAAGCACCTTATTTTTGAACACCCTAAATTTGTATTTGTCATGTAAGGTAAGAGACCACTATTTAAAAAAAACACATACGTACACCTGACTAAGATACAAGCCGCATAACCTTCCCATCATCAGAAGACCAGACCAAACTAGACTTGATTTGTATGCCTGCCGTTAGGAGAATGGCAATAGCCAAATTCACAATTTTTCTTCATGTTTAGTAAACATTTAAACAGTAACTTAACTATCCTTTCAGATCAGCTTCCTTCCTTATCTCTTACATTACATTAGTTTTCAGTATTTATACATTTCAAAGTCATGAGACAAATTTTATTTTCATATTATCATGATCATCATAATTATAACCTTTTTCGTCTCCAGTTTTCTGGGTGTGGACAAGTGCTCTTTGTATTATCTTGTATAATTTCTGGATCCAGAAGTTCTCCCAGATATCTCGTCTCATCTCCACATTCTTACTGAGCTGGTCGCTCCATATTTTTCAGGGCATCCTCCTCCTCCTCCTCATCAACTGTTTCAAGCCTGTGGCCGGGTCAGTTTAGTAAAATGCCTCCATCTTCCTCTATTCTACTTCCTTTAATTTATTTCATTCTTCTCTTCTTACTTGTAACACTTTATGGGTCTCCTGTCTTTCCTTATTTCATTAATGTTCATGGAATTGTACTCCTAATGTCATTATTTGTACATTACTAAATCATCTCAAAGTGTACTTTTTAATCATTTCTTCCAGTGTATTTGTTACCTGCATCTTCTCTAGGTTTTTTTTTTAAAATAGTGTCCTTTTATGTTTTTTGAAGGAATGTTCAGATGAATCTAATTTTTGATGCTCGAAGTTGGCTCATATTCCTCCTGCTTGGATATAAAAAAAAAGCCGGTTCAAGTTAGAATATCTTACTTACCTTTTTCATGTATTCAGTCACAGGGTTCTGTCGTAGAAACTCTGTGCTCTCTCGAGTATAAAATCTTTCTGTATCTTCGAGAAAAACATTTTCAAAAGATTCTTTGTAAACAGAAAGATTCTGCCCTTTGGCTGCTGGATCCTCCTCATTCAATCCTGAGAAGTAAATAATACAGGATAAGACACGGACAAAATGCAAGAAAGCTCAAATATACACGACATTGATTCGTGGCATATTATACTAATGAATTTCATAAAATAAAGATTTATATTTCGTTATAAATAGTCAGCAAATAAAATATTTTCTTCAGCTATAAATTATATAAAATTTAACTCAAATTTAAATGGTATAGTGTTATAATTGAAAAATTTAAGGCTTAAATTCATCTTTTTCTATAAGTTTAGCTTTTGGTCACAATATGGTTGCTATAATAGCCAGTCAGGGTTGCCAATATTTTCTTAATACAGCATTCCTCATGTTTTGGAGGTTTTCCAGAAGGAATGCCCATTTCTTTCAGACACACGTGCTTAAAATGATGTCTCAGTACTGTGAAAAAATAATTTTGATTTTTTTTAGTACGCATTCATATTGTACGCCTATGTACTAATTGAGTTAATAGGTTAGAGATAAGAAGGTTAAGTTTATAGGAAGTATACCCACATTTGCATGGGGGAGATAGAAAGAGATAGAAAACCATAGGAAAATCCACCACCAGTACGCCCAAACAGAATAGAACCATTATCTCCCTGTCATTGGCAGTCTAGTCTATTGCGAAAGTGACACCATAAATAATGCGGCCACCGAAGAGGGTGTTTTGATATTGGTAATCCATGTTTAAATAAATGGAATGGCCCATTATTCACATTTAAAAGGCCAACTAGTTTATTACATAAAAAAAAAAGATTCAATTTAGTTTTACTCGAGTTAATATTAATACTTTAAACATGATACAAAGAACTTAAATATATTTTAATAGTGCGCTAGATAAAAGTTTGTAAAATATGTCTTGTAAGGTTTTGAGGTCTTGATTAATCAGTCTATAGACCATATACATTATGGTAAATAAATATTTGAAATCTCGCCATAAAAAAAATATGTGAATTTTGTCATAAAAATTCTCAAATAAACAAACATTTCGGCGTAAAAATGGATTTATATCACCTGGAACAATCACGAAAAACACTTTTTTTTACAAATTATATTAGACTTACAGTTTAAATTATTTCAGTAAAAATTTTTTGTAGAGTAGCCAACCCTACTATCAAAATAAAAACATTTAAATATTTTAATTTTTATCATTAGATATGAAACGGAATACAATAAACGCATGGGTTTTTAGGTAATTTATTTTCAAGTCTACATAGAAGAGAATACAATTACAATCAATCTTTGCAAGTCCACTGTTTATATATCGATTAGTCTTTGATATTTGTTGACATCGATGGTAAAGGATGATTAGATTTGACCTTGACCGCTACTTTATTAACTTAACGATAATCAAAATCAACATGGCCGCTAATGTTATTTGCGTGTTAACAAACGCAATTTTGCCTAGGAAACATTAATTTTGTTTTAAAATACGAATAATAATATTTCGTTAATAACACTTCGATTTCGAGTATAAATACCTTTATCGTATTATTTTGTGAACTCAAAAATATATAATAATGATTTATTTGAGCTTGAAACAAGTTTTAGTGTTTATTAAATGGATTATTCAAACATTTCAGGAAAACACTGTTCACAAAAAGTCGTCCCTATTAATCACTTTTTACAAACCACACTATTCAATTCCTTTGTGTTTTAATTACTTTGTTACCAATTAAATAGTGTAATGTTTTGCAAAACTAAGTTCACTTTACACTTTCAAACAAGTCTGAAAATGTTTTGGCACACTGTTTTGTTTTGGGCAGCAGAAAATAGATTATCTAACCAGTCCAACGGTTGTAGGGTGAATCAGAGTTAAGAAAGTAGAGAATAATGTTTTCTGGAGTAACTTCTAATGTTCCAAGGTTAAAGGATGAATTGATTTAATTCTGTGCCTGCTTCTAGCATTTGGAAACATTTTGTTCAAACCATTAGTAATTTGCTTGAACCATAGCTCTAACGTTGTGTGAAAGCTTTTGATTTTGTTAGATGTATTTAAATTATTAGTAAGTACAAGTAAATAACAAATACGAACGCGCGGCTGCCGGTTGTACCAACTTTATTCATGTTATTGTTTTAACAGCGCCACATGGCGCTTTAAACCCATAGTACACTTAATTTGCAGTACATTACACCCAATTTGCCATGGTACACCGTTTGCGGAACACGTAACTAGTGTAACTTAAGTTAAAAAATCAGTGCCCCAACTGTTGCTGAGTATATTCTGCACTACACCAGTATTAATACCGAAACTTCATGAGTTTCAACTTCCTGATGAAAATGCCGTAGTGCAGAGATTCGCGAACCCTGGTTCACAAAATATTCCAAGGGCTTGCAAAAATATTTCTACATTGGCGGATTTTTTCAACACTTTGTGAGGAAATGGGAAGCATTAACAAATGTTTAGTGTGTCACACTAAAGTCAGGTAATTATCTTGAGGTAGAACTATTGCAGGTTTGTTTGAACTTAAACACTAAGTTTTTGTTTTTCTTACCATCCATTTCATAAATCAAAGTGCATGCATGATCAAATATGGCTCCAGGCTTTGGTCTATTTGGCAGACAGCTTAAACCTATCTCTTTAGTGGTCGAATACTAACGTTTTTACTATGAAAGACCATATCAAATGGTTTATAAAAAAAATAAATTGGGAAACGTGTTTAATTAGCAATCAAACGAAGTGCTCTGATACCCTTCACAACTTTATGGTGAAAAAACAGCGTTCTTTGGATGAAAATGTTAAGAACATGGTTATAGAACAGTTGAAGGGACCTGAAAAACCTTCAGAGAATATTTCCCAGCAATGTCCAATAATAACAATTGGATTCACAATCCCTTGTAAGAGACAGCAGTTTTGGAATCATCCACATTAAACGTGAGTAAAAAAGTTCAGGTCCTTGAAATTTCCACTGATTTTGAATTAAAGAAAGGCTATATATCTTTGTCATTAATTGGTTTCTGGTTAAGTTTAAAGAAGGAGTTCTCAGTGTTAGCGAATAAAGCTATTACAGGGTTGGTACCACTTTCTTCTACGCATTTGAGCGAGAAATATTTTTCCTCATATTCCGGTATTACACTTATCACATTTCTGTCATATTTCTTTGATCAAAGAAAATGTGATGTATCTTTGACGACTCCGCAAAGATCTTTGATCACAGAAATATTCTACAAATCTTTGCTCACATATTTATGTTCTAGAACATGCTCTAAGGTTTGATCAAAGAAAATGGCATCTGAAAGATTATCCTGGACGTGCGAAGCAGTCTTAGTTATTTCTTAGGTGTGTATTTTTTCTTTTAATTAATGGTGTGACTTTTGCTACAAAATATTTAAGTTTCACAGGCCATGCGTGAATATTTTTGATTAGATTCCAGATCTTCAGTTTGAAGTTCTTTTAGCAGGCAGCTGTTAATCCCTCTTGAATTTCATCTCCCAACCCAAGGTCGAACCCATAATAGTTTAACAGGTTTTCTTTTCATTATAAGCAGCAACGAGATTATCACAATAGCACTCACAGTTGCCGCACATGAAATTAAACCATTGGAGTCCATTTTTTTAATAACATATATTGTAGCAACTCTGAAAGAAATGTGATGTAGTGTAATAACACATCTTTGATCAAAGACGGCGTTAAATCTTTTATCATATATTTGATCAAAGAAAAATGTGATAGTGTAATACCAGCCATAAACAGGCTCAGTACTTAAAGTGACTTGAGAATTTATTTATCATCTGTGGTTGCTGACTTTTAAGCTCTGTTCCATCTAAAGCAAACACACCCTTCTCACTAAGTCACCTGAAGAGGTGAGTGGCTGTTAAAACTTGTAAACAATTTTGAAACTTTGATTGGCATGGAATTTTGTGATTAAAGGAGGCTATTTAAGTTATGTAAAAGCAACAATTTCCAGTACCACTTTAAAACACATGTGAAGTGTGATAATATTGTGACAGTAAAGATAAGAAAATGTTACTACAGTACTTTGTTTATTTAATTTAATTTTTAATTTTTTAAACAAATGTATAATTATTTGAGCTTGTACTTAAGTAGTTTCAATATTATTATATTCTATTTGGTAGGGTTTTCCAAAGTACCTACCGGAGCTATATTAGGTTAATTTAACGATATTAAACCATTTGATTACAATGAATAACTAAATGTCATAAAAATTTGGTATGAAATTAAATGCGTGGCTATGGATATTTATTAGGGTTCTGCGAGTACTTGTATTCCGAGCTTCGAGCTGAGCTCGTCGCTTCAGCTCGAAAGTTTTGTAGGCTAGTCATTTTCGAGCTTCCACTTGATGTACTTAATAATTTATTTTTAAAACACAATAATAAGCATGGTCTATTTAATTGAGATAATTCACACACACACAAACACACAAACACACACAGACTTAATAGTGAGATAGAAGGGGATCATAAAACTTACCTAGCTCCACATAGCAGTTTATTACACCACTAACTAATCTTGTGTTTATAGTTTCACCATTTCTTTCACGCTCGATAAGTTTCAGCACAGCATTAGTTACCTAGAATAGTAAAGCAGATAAAACTAGTGATGATTTCACCAATAATTAGAATGATCCCAATCTATAAAGACAAGTTAAGCCAAAGGAGAGTGAAAGGTGAGGGTTACCTGCTTGTTTAGATGCTTGAAAAGGTTATCCCTCCATGTAACGAGGGCAAGTTGGTAGATCTGGTAGATACCCTTTCTGCCTTCCTCACATTCTCGACGCACCCAGTGTCTGTAACAAATCCTTCAAGGCTGTAACCTCATCCTTACTAATTTACAGATTTCCAAGGGCAGTTAAAAGGCTTTATTTCAGGGAGGCCACTCAAACTCTAGAATTCAATTCAAGCATAATTCAGAACCTTATCGCGAGTGAAAGAAGATCTAAGAATTAAACTTCATGGTATTTAAATAATCTATTTAATGTACAAAATGTTAGAGACAATGTGAGAAGTATGTATGAGGAGAGTACTTAGGGAAACTGCATCTGCATTCAATTGGAAGAGAATGGAGAGCCACTTTGTGAATTAAAATCACACCTAGTATACCAGGCTAAGCTTCAAAATTGACCTTTCCTAGTCAATTGGGCATGCCAGTTTAATGTCAAAACTGAGTGACAGTGGAATGTGGTATTGGTACACTCCTACTTACAACATACTGAGGCTGGTTTTACTCAATTAACTTCTACTCTCCCTCAACTTAAATGTGGGTATAGGCCCATACGCCCTCTAAATTCAACCTTCCTCATTCTTAACACTTAGCTGTAACTATACTCGCTTAGGTGGCTGCATGGTCAAACGCGCTACTCTCGCAGTAGACTAAACTGCTGATGATGGGGAGATCAAGGTTTGAATCTCGGTCGGGTGTGCTGAGGGTGGTTTTTCCTAAATGGTTTTCCACTTTCCCTCTACACCAATGCGGGTACACTTCATATAAATATAAGCTTCCTAATCCCTAAAAGCATTAGTGTAATTAGTATGTAAGTGTATAGTTCGAACAGTTAGTAAGAAGCTGTGCTTTAAAAAAATTAAACGTTTTATATAACATTATAATAAAATGTGACCTTCAGAAATTAATGATAGGATTCAAGTATGAAGGGCCTTTTAGAAAATACAACATATATTTTACATTTTTTTGGTCAACATTGATAAATATCATAAGCAAAAGTTGGAGATCACATAATAATATGTAACTTATGAAAATTGTTTCAGTAACTTTTTAAACTGTTGAGAAAGTCCCTTCCTATCTAAGTATGACTGTAGATTACTCTTGTGTTTGGATTTGATCTAGGAGGTTAATATTTGCTTCAAATTCTGACCATAAACATTGGAGATTAGTTTGTAAAACAATGCAGCACCATATAAATGTGTATAGTGTATTCTCTTAGGAGAAAAAAAAAAAAAACTTTGCTTAAAATCTTTCTAAGAGTGATATTATACTGAACAATATGTTTTATAAATATATTAAATATATATTGTGTTACTAGCAGAAGTACCCGGAGTTTCCAGAAGCAACTGTGCAATTAATTGCACTTTATCCGACAGAAAAAAAATTCTTTATTCGTTGCTTCTGACCAAGTTTTTAATAAATTAAAATAAGTATAATTTAACAAATTAAAACTCCAGCTTTGAGGTGCACATGTTTGTGTACAGGGGCAACAAATTTTAAAATGTCAGGACCTCTTTGTGCTGTAGATATCGTGCAATGTTCATAAAAGATAAGCTCTTCAATCTATGAATATAGCTTGTTAGCTCACATTTCTTTAAAAGTTTGTACAATATATATAAGATTACAAATATGAATTTTCGTTGAAATTTTTGTGCTGTGACACTGAGTGATTGCTGCTCGAGAAAAAAACAACCTATGAAACAGTCGTGGATTTGAAGAGACATTAATAAAAATAATACTAGTGGAGTTAACAGCTCCTTCCTAAAAAAAGAACTCAAAATTGAACAACCATTATCATCTCAAAAATATATACTAATAGACCGTGAGTGTGAAACTTTTAAAAAGTTGCTCACCAAAAGAAAAACACATACTTAAGAACAGCAATAAGTGTGAGGTTTATGTAGTATATGAAAATATTAAAATTTATCATGTAAAAATATTTTTTTCATATCTTCATACTTCAGGTTCCAGAGATTGTAATTTTATTTGATAAAATCCTAACATATGTTCTATGATATAACTAATGTTTTGTAAAATGTTATTTTATAAAAGCTCTTTGATTGATCATAAAAATATGTATACATTTTATTTTATCAAATAGCTTTTATATTTGAAACACGATTGTGTATGTATGCAGTATAAGAAGAGAAAAACTTAAATATGCCAGTCCGCAATAATTGGTCGCCGTCTGTTGACGAAGATAGTGCAAAATTCTGGGGATAAAGGGTGTCATGTAATCAGCATAGTGAGCCCTCCAGCTGTTAATCTTAGTTTTCTGGACTGGAGCTGCTACTTTTTTTAAATTCAAGTAGCTCCTCATTTGTCCTCACGAGGCTGAGTTGACCTCGTTACAGACCCACGGCTTCACAGACTATGTGGAAGCACCAGGACCTTTGGACCCATAGCCAGGAGCTCTAACCACCAGACCTCAGAGGCAAACATGAGTGCTTTAAAATAAATTATATTTCAAAATTTTGAAAAAAAACTTATTTTTTTCATCCTAATGAACCGAATAAATTTCTTGAATCCTTGAATCTGGTATATCTTTAAGGATATGAGGAATTTGAGGATCCCATCCCTGGTAATAATGGAGTAATTGCACAATATGTGGGCCTACCTATTAAGATAGGCACAGACTCCATTCAGGACTTTGGAACTGAACTGGTATTCTTCCCACTGGCGTGTGTAGAACTGCAGAACATCTTCATCCATAAGATCAAGACCATCCTGCAATCATAAACAAATAATATTTAACTCCAAGTAGATTCAATGTAGCGTATACTAAGATTAGATAAATACTATTCTTAAAGTCACACACTATTTTAGAGAAAAGGATGAAGGAAGAAGGGGCGGGGGCTCAAAATATCAACACCAGCATTTTGAAAAAACAAACAGAAAACAATGTTTCGGAAACTTTTTTTGACTTTTTTTAAAAATCAACTTACTATCTGTTCAGGTCATACGCATAGGCCAATATAATAATTACGCCAGTGGGGTATTGAAGAAGGAAGAATTTTAGAGGTAATATATCGACATTTACGTGGAAGGAGAGTGGGAAACTATTTAGGGATAACCTTCCTCAGTATACCTGACTGGGATTCAAACCCTGATCTCCCCTTAATCAGCAGGCCAGTCTAACACAAGAGTGATGATTTAGACCATTCGGCCACTGAAGCGGGTTAAATAATTAATGAAATGACAAAATTACAGTCATACTTTGTTCTAATAGTGTAATTTACAGTAAGGTGAACAAACTGTGATCTGGATAAACATTATTTATAGTTCACTCAGTCATATATTATGTTTTTACAGCCCATATGATCTAAATATACACAATGAAGTTCAAAAATAAAACTTGTTTTAACATATGTTATTCAGTGTAACTTTGGAAGTGGTATGGATCAATTTACAACTTTTTTTTGCCACCACCCAATATATAGCCCTATTTATCGCCAACCGCTCCTTATCAATAAAAGATTCTATTAGGGAACCATCAACATGAGTTTTTATTTTATTTTTTACAAGTGCTCAACAAATAAATGACTATTAATGTCTGAAATAGATAATCACCCCTAAACTATATTATATTTTAGCACCACATAAGGAAAATCATTTTAGTTCCATCAGGATTTTAACCATAGTCTTTCATGTAGGGTTGAAGTCTCAATAAAATTGTGTATGTTTTTATTTAGGAGAAATTAGTGTGGATAAATAAAGTCTGATTTTCAATAAAAGCTCGTGATATGAAAACCCCAAACTTATGTTGCGACAGTGGCATAAATAAATATATTATATTTATATTCTTAGTCTGTTTAAACAATGATGCAAAGATAAATTATACAGTAATCCATAAGGAAGTATTATTGTAGACTTTTATTAACTTTTTAATTAGTGAATAAAAAAAAGCCTTGCCAAATTTTAGTGATTCTCAATCAATGTTGGTGGTCAAAAGTAAGCTTCCTGTAAAAATAAGGGTATAATTATTATGACCCACTTCAGTGATCTAATGACCTTAGGCAGAGGCTTTAACCTGAAACGCGCCCGAGGGTCACAAATGAATCCATGAGTCTAGCGAGGGGCCACATTATAATTAGCTAAAGGGTGGAAGGAATGAGGACTCATGGGGAAACACAAGTTATCATAAAAATAAAATGCAATATTTTACTAGTGAATGTATATCAGTTGGAGCTTTCATGGATTTTTCCCCTAAAGTCAAAACCTTCTGTTTCTTAGCTAAAAACATCAATTTTACCAAAGTGGATTACTTTTCTAATAAACTTTAAGAGCATAAAAAAAAGAGAGACATCATGGGCCGCATGTGTCCAACCTTTTGGAAAATTCTGGTCTAAGGTGTCACTCTCGCATTAGACTGGACTGTTGATGACGAGGATATAGAGGTAAGAATCTCGGCTGGATGCACCGACGGTGGTATTTTATAGATAGTTTTCCACTCTCCCTTATACAAATGTGTGTGCACTTCCTCTAATCCAACCTTTGTTATCCTTAAACACATTTATTGTAATTAATACTTATGAATATAACCTGAGTGAGTAAATAGTTACTATTGATAGTTCTGACTTGCCTACTACAGCAGTCACTTGTAGTTAACATAATGTTTGGGTTCAACTGGCTTACCTTTAACAAAGTGACGAGATAAATCCTGAGAAACTCTCTTAGCCGTTTGTACAGCTCGAGGCCAACCAATTGAGCGCCCCCGGACGCCTGACCTTTTTTCGACTTTGAAGGATTCCTGTTCATTTGCTGGTGGACACTTGTGCAATAGTTGTAAACATGACTGCTCAAAAGTCAAGGAAAAGAGGTTTTTAGCATAAAAGAAATTCAAAGAAAGGAGGTTGTTCAGAAATCTTAATGCATTGTTAACATTAATTTAATAATTAAATTTTAATGCATGAAAAAAAAAAACTGGGTATCTTTAGTAAAATTATGTAATACTCACAGGCACGGAACCCACATTTTTTTTTAATTGGACAAACTTGAGCTATATGCACTTGGTCTACCCTGAAAGGTAGTGCAGTCTTACTCTGCTTGACCCTGTCTTATAAACTATACCTTAGTGTAATAATGCTACTTGATAACTTACAGGGTAAACAAAGGGTACCAACAATATTTAAAAAAAGGCATCAACATGGGTAGGGTTGGCCCCATAGAAGCCAGAGTTTAGTAGTTGCAAGAAAATGTGTACCCATCCTCCACCATGTTGGTCAATGCACAGAGTTTTCTCAACAATTCTCCCCCCTTAGTTACTTATTTTATGGGACTAGGAGCTCGAAAGTGCATTGCCGCACTTACAAAAGTACGCCACCTATCCCTATTTTGAGCTAATTTTATCCAGTCTATCTCATTACACCCTATCTCTCTCAGGTATAACCAAATTTTATCCTCCCCTTTGTGTCTGGGAATTCCCAGTGCTCTTTTCTCATTGGGTTAACCATTCAATACCTTGAACGCGGTTCTAGATACTCCCATTCACGCTGCATGACCTGACCACCGTAACCTGTGACATTTTATTACCCTAACAATGTCTGGTGATGAGTACAGAATATGCAGCTCATTATTATGTAGCCTCCTTCACTCCCCACTCACTTCATTCATTTTTTAACCAAATATCTTCCTAAGCACCTTGTTTTCGAACATCCTAAATTTCTTTTCATCATTTAAGGTAAGAGGTCATGTTTCTCACCCATAGAGAACTGGTAAAATTATGGCTTTGTATCGTCTGAGTTTTATATTTCTTGACAGCAAGCAAGATGCCAACAACTTGCTGACCGAATGATAACAAGCATTTCCTTACTGTATTCTTTTCCTAATTTCCAATATAATATTGTTATCGCTAATTAAAATTGTTCCTAAATATTTGAATTCATTAACCTTATCAAATGATATGTTGTTTGCTGTAATATCTAAATTATTGTTCTCAATCTGTGTTATCATATACTTAGTCTTTTCAGCGTTCACTTCTAAACCTAATTCCTTACTAGCCTCTACTGTTAATTAATCGAAAGAACATATTGTGCATGGAAAGGATACGTGTAGAGCTCCATATAGCGAGGTCTGGGCATGCATTGTCTGTTGTAAACCTGCTCAATGCCTTCCTTCAGGTCACCCCAGATCTGGTCGAGATCGATCTGCTTCAGACCCGGCGGGTTACTGCTCTGGTTCTTATGTCCAGACATTGTTTAACTAATGGAGGCCGACAATTAGTGATTAATAACCTTTAAAACAAATAAAGACACTTTTAAGGCACAGGATTAATTAAATACCATAAAACAATGGCTAGTTATTATTATTTAGAACTGCACATCAATGAACTTGGTCCCAAATAAGATAATTTAAGGATATTCAGGTGAAGTTCATGCCAATGATACACACAGGGGTGGACTGGAAGGGTCCATGCGGCCTGGGAATACAAATATGGCGGACTTTAACATACATTCATAAACACCAATGAAGCTAATTTTCAGTGTAGGCCTAAGTCGAAAAATTATGAGGTAGGGTATTTATATTTTTTATTATTAGTAAAATTTAATCCTAATGTAATTCCTGCTACATTATCGTTTATTATGTTGCTATTTATTCCACCTAAAACATAATCTTGTACTTTCTATTAACACCACTTGCTAATTATGTGTTGTGTGGACTAAAAAGCTAGTAACAAATCATTATTCACTAAACAAAAGATTTACTCAGTGGCACCTTTGATAAAAATTGAATAAAAACAATACAGTAATTTAGCTTTATCTTAGTTCAAAGTAGTTATGGCAGCCTAAATCAAACCGGCCCAACAGGAGAGCCCCTGGTTTCATATTAAAAAATTAACTTATCTTCTAAAAAACTTCTAAGATATGGGATAGTCAAATGTGATAGCTAGAGATAGGGTAAAATAGCATTAATTTTCAGTTTTTTTAGCATTAATTATTGGAAATTTAGCGTTTTGTGGCATAATTTAGCATTTTGTAGCAAAATAGGTAAAAATGTCTTTCGTCAATGTTTTTAGGGCCTATACAAAGGATTTATGATAAAAGCAACGACTAACGGAATGTGGCGATTAGCCGGATGGGCTGTGGAAGGCACAGGATGCAAGTAAAACCCGAGCTGAAGCACACAGACGAGTGAAACTCAATGATTTTTTAATCACTTATTTCCGCTGAAAAACATCGTTTTATAGAAATTCTCAGCATTTTATTTAAATGCACAGCATTTTCAGGGAATTCGCGTCTATTTCGCTAAATAGAATAATTTAGCTAAAATACTCTCAAAATCACATTTTTCGCATTAATTCGCGAAATAAAAATCGCTTTAAACACTTTCAAATGCCATGAAACGCAAAGAAAACTTATAAATACCCTATTTTCGACCCTTTTTTTCTTTTCGCGTTTTTCGCAAAAGCGAATTTACCCTATCTCTAGTGATAGCTCATGTGAAAATAAAAAATAAAATATAATAATATTAATAATGGCCTTCATTGATCCAGCTAAGTTATGTTAGTCTTATTTTTCACTTAACCAGGGATGAAATAGGATACACATTACATTACTGGAAATAATTTTAGTAGACAAAATGATTTATTAAAAAACATTATTGTTAAATGAGTCAATAATAATTTACACTCTGATGCAAAGCCCAAATTATTTCAGGAACTCATTTTACTAGTTTATTTGATCTGATATATTGGCTGACTGCACAATTAATAGAAATGATGAATATCAGGTGATGAGTACAGTTAAATCTAATTTGTTCCAAGCTTGCGATACTAGCACAGTATTAGAACGAGCATATATATATGATCTATGCACTAGAGTAGATATCTGTATCTGATATACAGGTAACTTGTCAAGTTTAATATTAGGTATTTCACACAATGTAGGGCCTAGGGTCAATGCTCAGTGATAAAAGCACTTCCAAATGTATATTTGCTAAGCAACTCACATTTTATGTGTTTGTCATAAAGGGACCAATGTAATTGTAATAGGCAGTCTGCATAAGTTGTGTGTGAGGTAGGATTATGTTGGGTTGCTATAATTGTGGTATTTCATGTCCCTCATTTCATGGAATGACCCAATTACTAGATTCATCAAATATTTCTTTATAAAAATGCTAGAGGCTTCTAATAAACTGCTAAAGGCTTCTAATAAACTGTAACGATACTGATTTGGACCTCTCTCATATATGTAAAAAAAAAGTCATGGATGAAGGTATTTTTCTTCAATAAACTGTATGTAAATGATCCTTTTAAGACTTCATCCATGGAGAATCACGCGCTTTTCAGAAATAATGTCGAAGGATTGCACTATTAAAACTTTTTTTTTCTTTCATAAAGCAACTCCATTGTGTTTACTAAAAAAGCAAGTGATGCTAGCTCCCTCTACCCAATAAAAAGCTAGCCTCCACGACAACTGTCGCCAGGACGCTTCCGATTTGTTGGTTTTGACACTGGTCACAAGAGGTCCAAGAGGCAAGGGCTAGGTCATATATAAGCTGTTTGTGCGTATGAACACGCACAGTGCCGACGACATAAATCTAGAGAAAGTGTAATATCACGACAGTGCCATTAACTTAAATACAGAGAGTACATAGAAAATAATCTGTAGTTCAACAAAAATTGTATCATTTTACATAATATCTTCGTACCGGAGGTATAATCATCTTAATAAACCGAGTGCAACATCAAAAGTCTTGTTTATTTAATATCGTTATTGATAGTGTCGAATCACAGGGCAAATATCAGCTGATTAAACAGTAATCATTATAATTGGCGCTCATTCACAGGGCTATGAATACCAATTATATCTCAATGAAAAACTGTAACTCTTTAAAACTCAAAATTTTTATGTTAAGGATGAAGAAGGTTGAATTTAAAGGAAGTGTACCCACATTTGTGTGGAGAGAGTGGGAAACTATTTAAGAAAAGCCACCCTCAGTACACCCGAATGACATTGAGCCCTGATCTCCCTGTCGTAGGCAGTCTAGTCCCCTATAGCAAAAGTAGCGCCTTAGACCGTGATGTCACCAGAGCGGTTTATTTTTATAGGAATCAACTGTGGTAGGCTACTATGTAAATATGGCATAAAAACATTTTGTAAAACCATCTCATGTTATCAAAATGCCATTCCTAGGCAATGCATTTTAATAAATTACAAGAGAATAAATCTCTCACTTGTTTTAGTGGTTAAATTAATAGTTTTTATAGGCTAGTATTTAAATTCCCTGACTTTTCCATGTTTTCTCTGCTCATAGCTACCATGAATAAAATAAATTGTAGATAGTGATCTTCATGTAACATTAATTAGATAATGAGAAGTTCTATATGCCTAACTTAGCAGAGAAAACCAAATAACAGTTACCAGTAAAACATTGTACCAAGGACGTGGGAAGGGTTGATCAACCAGCATCTTTGGTAACAATTTGGAGGGGTATACACTTATCCATGCCATTGCCAATGCAACTGGCTTAGCGCACCACTAGGCTTAAATAGGCTACTCTAACAAATAATTTTTCCGAGGATCTGTCCACATCTGCGACACCCCCTGATACTCCATAGACATAGGTATAAATTATAGTTTCTAGAGAACAATGATGAAATACTCTGCGACTTTTGGTAATAATTCAGTAAGGTTCTCATAATATGAAATTGGATGGTTGAAAAACAGATATGAATAGGAATGATTCCAAACAAATAGGCCGACCTATTTAATTCAACATTGAACTTATTTTATAACTAATAATAGTTAACAATATGTTTAACAGAAACAATTAACGATGAGAAAGTGAAGATAAAGGTGATAAATCACTAGCAGAAAATGACTTTAAAATTTGAACTTCAACATAGCAACACCTTAGTCCCTTACACTAGTATGAGTTGTATCATTATTTATTTGTAATCAAGGACATAGAAAGGGTTCGGACCCCTCCTGGAATATGGACCCTTCTGGGTGGAGAGGGGAGGATAGGATAAGACATATAGGCTACATATAAACACTTGTATTGGCTAATTGCATGGAAAATTTTTCTAGTGGAGCTGCCCTAGAAAAAATATCTTTCTACAAGTTTGTATATAATACTGTAATATATTGTATACAATACATAAGGTATACCATATTTGTGATGATAATAAATTGTTTAAGTTGCCCATTGTAATTTTAGGTGGTTTCGTACAACTTCAGACAAGAGAATTGAAAGACCCACAGAATCAACTAAACACTTCAATATAAATTGAAGCATTAACTTGGACTTTAAAGCACTTAAAATATGATTATAACTAAATGAACATATTAGACATTTAACTGTCATGGATCTGTTATTTTTTCAACCTTACTTAAAATAGACTCCAATCAAAAGTACTTATAAAAACATAGTAGTAGTGAAGCAACTAATTATATAGCATATTTATTTAATTAAAATCATAACTTTCTCCAAGGGTATTGTGTTTGATTAACTTAAGGTATTAAATTTCTCATCATATAATGGAAAAGTGAAAACTTTGCTTCCATTGCCCTTGGCTGGGCTATAGATTTGCAAACTTCTTACAAATAAAGGGAACTATAGCAATTAAATCAATTTTTTTTTTATGTTTATGTATCAAAATTAATGTGAACTAAATAAATCTTTTAAACAGCTAGTCACACTAATATATTTTTTCTTAGTAATGTTGTGAAAGGAGTATTTTTCATCTTGGCCTTAGTGCCATTGAAAGGTTGTTATTTTGAAGAAACTTTAAGAAAATAAACATAAACTTAGAACGTACCTTTAAATTTACCACATAACAAAACAGTTTTATATAATCTAACAAAATTTGTTCAATAATACAAACAATTTAACACTATTTCAATAAAACTTTCTGTATAGCCTATTATTCAGGCTATAACAACTTTACTGTGACAGAGCACCAGTTTGACCAGGAAATTCGCAAGTTATTTGCACAAATTTAAATTAATATCACAAGAAAATGAAATATTAGAATTGAAAAAAATATGTTCTAAAAGTAGAATGATTAAAGAAATCCGGAATTGATGATGATTTTCACGTTTTGTTAAAATTTCCTAATGATTTAATTAATATTTTACTGTTGGTTATTCTGTTTGAGGAAATCTCGGTTCTTACGAGATATTATAATATGGTAATTTTTATTTCGCTCTGTCATAGTTTGTATGTGATATAGACTTTCGTACATTTAGTTTGTGCAACTACACAAGTAGTTAACTAAAATAAAAGATGGCAGTGTCATAGCATCTGCAACATTCCAGCTTAAATGGAAGTAGTTACCTTTATTTTCTAATAGGTAGCAGGCGTGTCGCAGTGGTATGACCTCACGGAAAGGCTCTACTGTCCATCTATGAGAGAATCAATGTCATTGCACTAGTTGTTTCGACTTTTGAGCAGCCATTGAGTACAGTGTTGAAGAAAACTAGTTATTAAGCGATTGTTGAGTTTTTCAAAGTAATCTCTATTTATTATGTCTGATAAGAAAGGTAAGAATTGGCTTAGTAGTATTGATCATTAATTTCATGTTTTTATCATAATATATCAAAATAATTTCGTATTTTAAACTTTCCTATTCTAGCATCGTAATAGACTCATCTCCCTAAGTGAAAAATGTTATTTTAAAATAATATTGTATATGTTTTGTAAGTTCACTTTTAGTATTCACTCAAACTGATATCTTGTATTTTCATTACCAAACGAAGAGAAACTTATTCCGTATTTAATTTCAGAAATCACTACTATGGTGGATGAGGTAATCAATACTTTTGGCTAAACAAAATGGCCTCTTGTAAACCTGTCAAATAACTTAGGATTTTAAAATTTCAACATTATTATACTTTTGAAAAGTTAATTCTTTTTTTTTTACCGCATGGATATAGATTTTTATTTCAAACATATATTTTAAATTCATTTAACTTAAACGTTTATAAATATTATTGAACCTTTTGTGTTTCTCAGTGCTAGGCTCATCCAGGCAAACTTATTTTGGTATCCCAACACTATTTTAAAATGTATTTGCTTAAAAATCATAAAATAAAGTTAAAATTGTATTTGGTCCTGCTTTTTGTTGTCTTTTTATTTCAGAGGGCTTCTATCGTGCACTTAAGCAAAGATGGATAAATTTCACGTTCCTGAGATCTCGTCTTGACTGAGATAATTATGCATTTATAACAAAACTTTGTCCAGGGTAAACATTGTATAATTATTCCTTGCAGCTTTCCTGTTGTTGGATGTATCTTGGCGGGGATAAACTCGTTGGCCTGTTCTAGACAAAGTGGCAGCGTATTTAAACACACAAAAAAACGTATTTTCTCTTCCTACGTGTTTATTCCGAACTGGCTGGCTGCTTGTCTTTATATAATTACTCTTCACTAGATATCTCCTTAGTGTAGCAAATTGGAGTGCAAACGTCTGTTATATTTATTTAATTTTTTTTCTCGTCTGAAATATGTGAGAAAATTTTTGCATGGGTGGAATGCAGGAATGGACTCCAAAAGTTGAGCTTATCTTATATTAGGCACTAAAAAATTAAATCCAAAAATGATTTCATAATATTAAATTAAGCTTTAAGACAAAATTCTAAATTAGAAAGTGATCTAGGCCTAATGATCTTAAGTTTGGTTTTATCACCAACAAGTTTCCCACAAAATTATCTCAAATATTTGGATTTTCATTAATCTTTGCTGTAAAGGCAGTGAAATAACATCTAATTAGCCATTACATTAAACAGATTTAGTTAAATGGCCTCTATTTCATTGGGATAAGTAAAATTATGAATATGGATCAGCTAAGGAATTAGTGAAATGGGCTTGCCAATCTAAAAGGGTCCCTACACGATCAGGCGGTATGCATCCGTATTTACAAGACCGTACACGGTCAGTCTTTGTATCATTATTTTTATCAGTCTCAGCACCTGCATGCAACATGCAACAAGATGGATAAGAAAAAGGCGTGGGCAGTTTATGTTTGCTACTGAGACTGAATGAAATATTGACAAGCACGTGCGCATTGTCAATAGGCCCTATAGGCTAGGTACTCTTGCAGTAGGCTAAACTGCCGATGATAGGGATATCTAGGTTGGAATATTGCTCCGGTGGTTTTTCCAACATGGTTTTCCACTCTTCCTCCACACAAATGTCGGAACACTTCCTAAAAATATAACCTTCATAATCCCTAAAACCATTAGGCATAGCATAATTAATACATAAGTGTAAAAGCCAAACTAGTAGTAGACATGGTGCCTAAAAAATAGTGCAGGCCAAGGTTTATAGTTTAGATATCAGCACAATTTTTTAGAAATCTTTAGTAATCAATTATTACATAAATGCCTTCATTTCACAAAAAACTTTTATTTTTGGTACTAGTCCCTCCTATTTTAAATTTGACTCCAAACATGAGAAACTTTACTACTTAAGAGTGAAAACACTTGTGTTCTTCACAAGTTTGTTTAGTGGTACATACAATTGCATTCAAACTATAATCTTAGTTAATTTAATGTAATTTAATGTAATCTTAAAGAAAATTTAGACTACCTTAAAAGGGAATTTTCAAACCTAAGCTATCATTTTTTAAATACCACTTTAGTTCAATTCTGTTTTAATTAAAATGTGGTACGCAAATATTTCTTATTTTGCATTTCAGATACATTTCAGTACACCTTGGGAATTGTTTTCAAATGGCATTTTGCTGATTAAGTATTTGTGCATGATTGTACATTGTCTTAAAATGATTCATTCCTGCATTCTACGACAAATTTGCTGTACGGTAGTTTTTTTGATGGGTTTAAAAATACGAAATGTCACCGTGGTGTTTTACTTGGCACTCATAATCAGCTGTACAGAGATTAAGGGCAGAAAAATTTCAAAGTTTTTCCATATGGTCTCGTGGATATATAAATTGGTGTAGTCACATTTTAAATCGAACTATAAGCCAAGTTAATTTAGGCCTGTGTTGGTTTGCATTGCAATTTTTCTGCCTAAACCAATCTGAATCTGACATTTACAAACATTATTACCAGACCATTTGCGTAGCTATTTTCTGTAACTAACTGAATTTTGCAATTGGATTGGTCGTTTATTGTACCATTTTGCGGTTTATTTTCTATGATTTTGCAATTTAATAACATTAAGCACGTAATATTTATTTTATTATGTATATATTTTTTTATTTATGATTTTAAATTAGCGGTTTGAAAATGCATGTGCATTTTATTTTCATAATATAAGCCTAGAAATTAAAAAGTAGACTGCATGTTTGAGCATGATCATATAGGCATTGGAATTTTCCTTTTTTAATGTTCTTTCTTTAAATATTTAAGCTGTGTCCTTTATATCATATTCCTAAAGGAATGAGGATATTTGTATTAATGAGAAGGTTCAATTGAATATACTAATTATATTAAAAATATCACACAAAATATCTTGGGAAAGTACAAATATGTTTATCAATTACCATGATCGAAGGAAGGCTTAAGCCCTTTCAAAGTTCACCTAAGCACTATTTTTTATTTTTAATCAAGTTTTTACTAAGGCCATTTTTAAAATTGTATTTTGTCTTTTTGGAGATAGTTTGCTGCATTGCTCTTGGCACTAATGGGAACATTTATAATGTAGGTCATATCACATAGGATATGTTTAGGTTGGTGTAGTCCATAGGTTTAAAAAATTGTGTTTATGACTGAATAAAATATGATTGTACAAAATTGGTAAAGAATGGGTTAGCTTTCTAATCTGACTAGTTTAAATTGAGCTAAGATTTNNTATATATATATATATATATATTCATTGCCAGATAAATTTAATTTAAATTTAATTTAAATTTTAGAAACAATTTTAACAATTAATAACGATATTAGACTGGGAATTAGGGAAAGTATGTTATTACTTGGTCAGTAAGCTGTTGAGATTTCGCCTGCTGTCAAGGAATGTAAAACTCGGAATACCAGTATACAAAACTATTATTTTATCGGTTCTCCATGGGTGTGAAACATGATATTTTACCTTACAAAAAAAATTGGTGTTTAAAAACAAGGTGCTTACTGCTTAGGAGGATATTTGGTCCAATAAAGAGATGAGGCTACTGGGGAGTGGAGGAGGTTACATGTTGATGAGTTACATAACCTCACAAGACTTGTTATTATACTCATGTCTAGTGGATTATGGTGGGCAGGACATGCAGCGTGAATGGGAGAATTTAGCTGTAGAGTGGATTCTGCTGATCTAGTAGCATGGGTGTGTTTATCCTTCATAAATAAGAACCATGAAGTGAGGTATTGAGGCTGAGATGTTGATAATATTTTGTGAAGCAATACTGATAAGTGTAGCCTTCACCCTTCATTTATTCTTAACCAACCCAGTTTATTAAAATACTTAGAAATATGGTCATGCCGTTAAGTTAAATATTTATCGGTATATGTATGTTAAATATGTAGTTAGAACTAGCTCATGATAGAGATAGTGTATAATGAGAGGGACTAGCTCAAGATAGGGATAGGCCCCCTAGGTGGAATACTTTTTAAGTGCGGCAATGAACTCTTAAGTTTCTAATGCTTTATAGTAATTAAGGAACTCATTTTAATTAAGACTAAAATGTTTCAGGCCTTATTAAACCCTGGGGTTGTAGGTGGATTTGTTTTTTAGAGGTGGTATGTAGTACATTAGTGTGGTATGGGCTACATACATTGTAGTACATTAAAGTGGTTTGTTTACTCTGGACTAAGAAATTGGAACCAAACAATCACAGTAAATTTTGGAAGATCAACTTAAGACATTCTACAAATACACCGTTGAACTTTAAAATGATTTAATAAAGCTTGAGTTGATAGATAAAAAAGCGCAGCATTTTTGTGTATTTTTTAAAAAATATCCTTTAGCATCATTCTTCAACATTCTTAGTGATGAACATAAGATTTATTTGAAAGGTTGGGAAATGTCTTAAAATATTATTTCCTTCTTCTGAAATAATATGGACCAATATTGGTTGAGTGTGACAAAATTGTCAACTAACTACAGCTCAATAATTCAAAAGGAATAGCTGAAGAGGACCTAAGAAATGTTTGCACATGAATTATTAGTTGCAGGTGGCACTATAAATTTCACCTTGTTTTTGCTTTGGTTAATTTCAACTTTTCGACAAAGACACCAATATCCCTTTGATCAAAATTATTTTATTGATGTATGACATTGATTATCAAACTGCGGTCTGCATTTGTTACCATAGGAAAAGTGTGAAAGAGCTAAAGAGTGACAGTCATTTGTTAATAATACTTTATACCTCAAGTAGTATTACATGTAAAATGTCATGAGAAAGTCTAATAAAAATGCTATCAGCTTCGATGGTTGAATGGTCTAAGGTGTCACTCTCCCAATAGACTGAGCTGCCGATGACACGGAGATCGAGGTTATAATCATGGTTGGGTGTACTGAGGGTGGTTTTCCATAATCCTTATACACAAATGCAGGTACACTGCCTTTAAAACCCAAACGGATAGTAAGATGGAATGCTTAAAAAACCGCAATATGCAACCTTTCTTATCCTTAATATATTAGTGAAATTAGTACATATGCAAATAGTCCAAATGTGAATTAAGACGCAGTGCTAAAATAATGTGCTCATTTACTGCTTGATAAAGACATAAATTAATAAAATGTCTGGCTTTGACAAGAGGACAGGTAGGTGGTATATTTTGGTGGCTGGTCAGCATATCCATCAAATGTTTATCAAGTGGTCCACCATTAGAAAAAGTTTCTAGAAATATTGATATAGAATTTTGAACAGAGGCTATTTGATAATTCTGTATTGCCTTTTGAAGGAAATAATCTGGCTCTAGGGTGTCCATGTAATTCTTTTCGTACACTTCACGTGGCTATCCAAAATAGATATCTATTATTACTATTATTATTATTATTATTATTATTATTATTATTATTATTATTATTATTATTATTATTATTATGTGTTCAGTCTTATTGTAATTCTTTTCGTACACTTCACGTGGCTATCCAAAATAGATATCTATTATTATTATTATTATTATTATTATTATTATTATTATTATTATTATTATTATGTGTTCAGTCTTATGGCAGGTCAATTTCTTTTGTCACTGAGTTTAGACTGCCACATATTGAAAGGTAAATTTAACTAGACTACGTGGGAATTTGTTTTATACTGTCTTTTATATATATATGTCTATATTTAATATATATATCTAAGTAATGAATATGGAAATACTAATCTATGAGTAAAATAAATAATTGTTTAATCTTGAGGCTGGTACAAGAGTGTGGTATATAAAAATGTTGAAACAGGAAAATTCTAACGTTTTCAAGTCTATTTTTGAAAATGTTCATTTTTGTTTAGGTAGTGTTTATTTAGTAGATATGCATGTTGCTGTTTTTACTATTTGGACATTTATTTTGCAAAGCCTGTATATTATATAATTGGCACATTTCCTGTCAGATTGTATGATTTGTTTTTATTCTTGTTCTTAATTCTCAGATTTTCTTGATAATTCTCTGTAATTCTTTTCGTACACTTCACGTGGCTATCCAAAATAGATATCTATTATTATTATTATTATTATTATTATTATTATTATTATTATTATTATTATTATGTGTTCAGTCTTATGGCAGGTCAATTTCTTTTGTCACTGAGTTTAGACTGCCACATATTGAAAGGTAAATTTAACTAGACTACGTGGGAATTTGTTTTATACTGTCTTTTATATATATATGTCTATATTTAATATATATATCTAAGTAATGAATATGGAAATACTAATCTATGAGTAAAATAAATAATTGTTTAATCTTGAGGCTGGTACAAGAGTGTGGTATATAAAAATGTTGAAACAGGAAAATTCTAACGTTTTCAAGTCTATTTTTGAAAATGTTCATTTTTGTTTAGGTAGTGTTTATTTAGTAGATATGCATGTTGCTGTTTTTACTATTTGGACATTTATTTTGCAAAGCCTGTATATTATATAATTGGCACATTTCCTGTCAGATTGTATGATTTGTTTTTATTCTTGTTCTTAATTCTCAGATTTTCTTGATAATTCTCTCACACATAAATAATTGAAAAAACATAATTTTTTTAAAAAATTTGTTATATTTGAAAACATTTGTTAATTATTTATTGTTCACAGTAAATTATGAACCTAGGCATAGAGTATGTTTGATTCATTTTAGGGGAGGAGAATCACAAAGGATAGGTTTAAGTGAGAACTTTTCTTTTAGTTTATAAAGTATGAGAGAGCCTTTGGTGCTTCTAGTACATAAACCGGGTCAACTCAGCCTCGTTAGGACAAAATGAGGAGCTACTTGAATTTAAAAAGTGGCAACTCTGGTCTAAAAAAACTGAGATTAATAGTCTGAGGGTTAATTGTGCTGACCACATGACACCCTCTCCCCACAGAAGTTAGCACTATCTTCACCAACAGATGACGGCAACTTGATTGTGGGCTGAAGCCATGTTTTTTTAAGTGCGATATTAAAACTAATTTTGACTGAAAATATAATAGTTTGTTTTCCCATTTAATAAATGATGTTTAGTCTCTTTAGCAGTCACATAGGCTTTATATGGCATACCACACCGACATATATTTTGTTTTAGGCCTATTCTTTATTATGAATAAATCAAAATCCTAACTATCTGGTCTAAATTAGTTCAGATTGGACACACTACTGTTTAACTTTATAGGCCAGTACTTTTCTTCATTTGTATATTTATCAAACACTAATCTCCGATCAGTTTTTATCTTTCAAGTTAAGTAGTAAAATTTTAGTGGCTACAAACTACCCTTTTTATTATAAAACTTTGACCTTAATTTCCATACAGACTTGATGCCTTAGACAATATCTTACTTTAAGGAAAATTTTACATCTGAAGAAATGTTGCACTAATTTACATTTTGAATTAAAACGAGCCATCTGAGTTAGATGTGATTACAATTATTGGTAGTGGAGTTGGAATTTTTTTTATAGGAGCTTTAAAATATTTTAGAAACTATATCAGTATTTTGAATATCTACACACATCAGGGAAAAACACATTTGGTTTTTGGATGACCTTAATGTGTGTGGGGATTTTGAAATAGAAATGTGTGACTAATGTATTAAATTATGATACTTGCATGTAGTTTTATAGTTTCTTTTATCAGAGAAGACATGTGAGGAATTAGTTATACTATAGCCTGGCTTTATTTTTACTATTTAGTACAACTTTTAAGATGTACTTTGTGTGGGAGATTTTCATCTTTATAGATCTAACATATTAAATTAAATCTCAATATATTTAATTAGGCCTACATGTTAGCTGAATATGGAGATAATGTATTTTGTCTCTTGGGTCAAGTGTTTGCTTTTGTATCTCCATGACATAAGGTCACAGGTAATTTAGAGGGAGTGGGGGGTAGTTTTATTATACTTGATGAATACCTCTGTCAAAATTCATGTGTAGCTCCACCTCGATGATAATCTGTTTCGTGCTTATCCTTTGGGTGCTTCCATTGGTGATTTTTTATCCCCCAAGCCCATATTAGTTACATTGGCTCTTCTTCTAAGAATTACATCAGGTTGGCTCTGGTCTACTTTCATCCTTTATTAACTTGTAAATGTGGCAACAGACCAACCAAATCACCTTCGTTAACTTTGGTTCAAGGGTAAACTTATTGAGATCAAATTCTTGTTTTGACAAATCAGGGCAGCAGTACACCTTATAAAATAGTTTGTCCACTCCAATCACTGGTTAAAATGTTTTAAACGTGATCTTTATGAATGTCTCATTATAAACCTAGTGCCTCTTTCTTCATTGCCCTTTTGGGATACGCGCAATCTAGAAATTGAATCTTTACAGGCTTTGTTATATATTTAGTCAAGATATTTTGAAGCACATATCAATAGCTAACTTGGCACATGCATGTTTAGAGTATTTCCTAACAAAAAGTCAGCTTGTTCAGTTTCATCAAATTTAACCAGGTGTTTGGAAAACTTGCCACCTTTTTGTGATAGAAGATCATTTATATATTCAATTTTGTGTAAAGTTATAATTTTTTTTCACAGGTTTGCAAAATGGTAGATTTGATAAAACTGAACATAAACTATTTCTTGTAAAATATAATTAGTTATTTGCCTGTTAAGAGCACTGCATGACTTTAAGAAAATATGTAAATATTATTAATAACTTTGTAAACATACACCAACTTCTCCTTAAACTTCTCTTGCATATGTTGACCATTAGATGGGGAAATGTTTATAGATAATCTGCTTTGTAAGAGGGATGCAAGAATATTGCTTAAATAAATTGCCTTATACTGTTCTTCGCCTTTATATTAAATGAGTTGTCATGACTTTAAAAAATCAAGATTGGGCAGGCTATTTTCTAGCATTGATAAGATATAAACTTTTATTTACTTACTCTGAGGCTTAACCTGACAGATCATCTTCATATAACAGTGCAGCTGACTATTTCTCAATTTCCCACCCCCATAGAGTAAATATATACTTTTTATTTGTTTTGTTGGTATGATAATGCTTGCAATGCGAGTATTTTTAAACTCTGATACAGTTTTGTGAATGTTTTGATAACTTAATAGCCTTAAATTATATTTTCTAAAATTGTTAGCACAAGATTTAACAAGATAATTATGTAAAATTTATTTTATTTAGACAAACTTATGATATGAAGACAATATAGACATTCCTTACTATATCTAGTTGGTTTGCGGTAACTATAGCCTCTCTTGGTGGTTGAAAAGTTTTTAAAACCACAGATCAATATTCATTTGGCTTCCAATTATATGCTGTCACTTTACATCACTAATTGTCAAATTGACAACATATTCGCCAGCTGGATGAATTTTGTAACTGATAGATGAAGGCAAAGTTGCTTCAAACAGACGGCCTCTTTTGTTTAACTTGAAAATCTTTGCTGCCTGTGCCTTCCTAAACATGTGTAGGTATTTAGAAGTTGGTGCATGACACTGTTGGGTTGTATTTGAAACTGCTTCAATAGCTTATTTGAAACTTCCTTCATTTATCACCAAACAGATATAGTGCATGCATAGTTATTTTATCCAAAATATGCTTTCTTCTTAAGATTGGTGATGATGGTAGATGTAGTATTTTGATTTTAGACTTTTGAATGTAGTAGCTTTGTTTTAAAAACTAGTTCTCAATTTTTACAGCCTTGCTTTTTCTGTGGTGATAACGCATAGATAAAATGCTTTTGGCTGAATAGGAATGAGCTTTTTTGTAGCATTACATTTTTTTTGTTATTTTTTGTTTTGAATATTTCAAATTATTTTTTAGTATTATTTGATTCCCTTTAATTTTGAATTTTTCGTGTGGGCTGATCACTTGGCAGGATTTATATTTTATTTTACTTTAAAGAGAGCAGAATTTTGAAATGAATGTCGCACAAAATCTTGATGTGGTTTTTTGGTGTTCAAACATCTAATTATGTTAAGCAACTTTTGAAGTTATCTTATTTACTTAATAAGATCATCTTAAAAGCTCAATATGTTCTACCATCCTTCCATTTTTCATATATAAAATAATTATATTGGGATTGGTCAATTTTTCTCTTTTGTCTTGTCTACCAAATCAGGTGTCAAATTAAAACAAAAAATTAAATCCTTTCAAACTTAAAATGTCCACCAAAGTGATGTCGAAATTTAAAAAACTGTATCTTCATTCTTGTAAAGTATTTTTTTTATTTATTTTTTAGTATCTAGTTAAAAAAAGAAATTTAAATATCTTTATTTTTATTTATTTTTCACCGACTGTATTTCAATATATTGTGTTTGCGGCCCTGTTTCTGTTTGTAATGGTGATTTGGGCCACTTGTTTCAGCTTACCCCGTAGGAGGACAGCCACCAGCGGGCTATGTCCCGGCACCCCCGCCGTCGGCATATGGAGGTGGGTAAATAAGGCTCTGCTAATGAGCGAGCAGGAGTAGTCATATTTGAACTCTAGCATGGCAAATACTTTGCTGCTCTTATGATGAAGTTTTGATAACCATCTTGAAATATTTGGAGTGGGTAACCAGTTGGAAAGGAGATTTATAATTTTGTTACATCAAGTTTCGGTATTTATTATACTTTAAGTATGTCACCATTATAAGAACCTTGATCTTGCTAGAATTGTTGAAAGAAGGATTCAGACCAAAAGTATTTGATTTGAATCACACAGAGTTGGAAGTCACCCTAGCACTTGCTTATTGCACAAAAACCTTTTATTAAATAAAAGTGAGAAAATATTTACATGTTCCTAGGCTGCAATCTTGACTTTTGGCTAGCTTTGAAGGAATTATAGAATTCATTCCCCCCCCCCCTTTTTTTTTCCACGTCTGTGGGATTAGGCGTGCTTGTGTGGAAATTTAATTATTTTGGCTAGCTTCGAAGGAATTAGTCGTGCTTTCATGGAAATGGCCTTCTAATATAATTTCTGTGTAAATCTAGCCTAGAATCAGGAGAAAAGGACACATTTAAAAAAGAAACTTTACCTTGTCCCTTCTTTTTCAGAAACTTTGTTATTTAAATTTAGGGAACTAGTTTTAGAAAAGAAATGTAGCTTGAAAAATTTTCATGCTTAGCAATATCCTATAGATGATTTAAATTTAATTGTATTCAAAATGTATTAATAAATAATACTAGATCACATATGCTGAGGGTTTGATGAAACCGCAAAATATGATTTTAAGCACAGTTGTGGGTAATTTCAAATTAATTCCATGCTATAGAATAGTGCAAAAAAGATAATAAATTTAGAGCAAACAATATAAATAAATTAAAACTCTAGTAAAATTATTACCCGGGTTTTAAAAAGAATTCATAATCACAGTAGTTAAGTTAATTACAAAATGTATTTCAAACTAAATCAATTCAATTACATCTATTATTCAAATTATATCAGTTTATTATTTGGTTTAATTTTCTTTGCCATGATTAGGCCAAATATAAAATTTACATAGTGGCTTCAAATGAACTGCCTGAAATTAAGTAATTTTAAATAATATGCAAATTGCTTTGTTTTATTATTAACATAAAAAATAAATTTACCTAATTTAAAGATTTATTTATTAGGACTAAAAACATTTATTGTCAAGCTATAAGGGCTCTGATGTGCCTGTGGAACTGGGAGGCCGAATAAACTTTCTTGGTTGCCTGAAACTAAATATTTTTTCTCTTCAAATTGTTAAACCTGCTTCTTTTTTTTTCCCCAAGTGTTAGAAAAATATTTATAATAACAAATGAAATTTAGATTTGTGTACAAATGTGTTTATTTACACACTAATGGTATGAGTAAAATTTCACTATAATTTCAAAATCACTAACTGACTTTTAAACTTTTCATTGAGTTAAAAAAAATACTTAATATAAATAAATATGTTTGACCGGACAAATCCATGCTTATACTCTAGGGCGCTGTTTCAATATCAGGTTTAAATTTGAGGTACCTAAATTAAACAATTATTCCAATTGATTTTTCCATAGGCTAGTTTACTTTGAAAAGGCTGCCATTAACATATATATACAATAATATTTGAAAAAATTATCAATTTGAGAGATATTGAAAACAAAACATTTAGTAAGAACACAGATTTTTTTAAATATATATAGTGACAAATAAACACAGTAAACTGCTTGTTAAGGTATAAAGATGTTTGTATGTAAAAGGAATGAGATTAAACAAAAAACACAGTAAAATAATTATTGAGTTTTCAAATCCATTTCACCACACAGTAGTAAAACCCTACATTTTCCCCTAAATTCATATTATCTGAAAATAGGCCACACCATAAAAATGGGATCATTTTAATTGGAAAGAAATTATTCATACTGGAACTATCATTTGAAAGGCTACAACCAAGTTCTATTTGTTTATAACGTCTATTGGGTGACCTGGTGGTCTAGGGGTAAGGTGTCAGACTTCTGTGCTGAGGGTCCGGGGTTCAATCCTCGGTCCCGGCACAGATTTATCTGATTGCCAAACCCTTCCTTCACCTCTGACAAGATGTGTATTAATCACAACTTGTGAATGTGAGGAATGCCAGGCCTCCACCGTGGTTCGGATTCCACGTTAAACTGTAGGTCCTCCATTTCATCTCACAATCACCCTACCATTGCACATTAGCGTAAGTGCGTATAACCCGAACGGGTAGTAAGACGCGGTGCTAATAATAATAATAATATAACGTCTATTTTACTCATAGTTTCTGCTTTATTTTTAACTAGTATTGTAACTACATCTTAAATTGTTTGCAAAGAGTGAATAGTAGTTACCAGCTGTTAGAAAAGGTTTAGAGTGTGCCTAAAAGGAAAAGCTAGTTGTATATAACTTGGTCATTGTAATGACCAAGTTATACACCTGTTTTTTAACAACTTATATGTAGAGCGAATCTTCTTTAGAGAGGTGATTTTGGTTTAAACAAGTGATTTTTTAGGTGTCATTGGAGTTTTAGGAAATGTATAATGCACATGCATCAACTTGGGTTTGTTTTTAGCAAAATTATGTATGTACAAAACTCTTGCTAAGTATTATTTGTATTGGGTCATGAGGTACATCACCTAATAAATTGATCATAAACTGAAATAAATATATAAAAGAAATGAGTGGGCTTTAATGTGAAATCACCTAGAAGATCAACATCAAAGAATAACAATATAATCCGAATTAGTGGTTGAATGATCTAACTTTACGTCTTGTGTTAGACTTGATTTCTTTTTACTGGGAAATTAGTTTTAGTTTCCGATTCGATTGTGTTTTACCTAAATGGTTTCCCAAGCTCTCTACACAAATGCTAGTACATTTTCTTTTAAACTGTACCTTTATCACTATTCTATTAGCATAATTACAAGGTGGCCACTAATCGTGAAAGTTGTGAATTATGTTTGAATTCGATGCATTGGGAAAAGTGCTTGAATTTTTCCATCTTTTGGGAATTTAAAGGCTAGTGCCACTCTAAATAGCTTCTAGAAGCATTTAATTAAAAATATCCAGGTAAGGACCACACTAATTAGCTTCTAGTGATAGCCATATTTCGAAAATTTTCTGGTCGAGAATCTTTACAAACATATTGGAGAGGCACAGTACTTTTTGACAATACTTGTTCAAGTACTAAAATTTTACAATCTTAGAGGATGTTTACTAGCCTCAACACTCTGGTACTACAGTCAAATAAAACTGGGAAATTTCATTTTATATAAGATAGTTTAAACATTTTATTAGGATTTTAAATACCTTTGAAAGTTAAAAAAGGCTATGTTCTGTTTTACACAGAGGCCCTGGAACCAAACTTGCCGTATGATCGGGGACCTACTCTATTCATAACCGAGTACTATTTATCTGAACATATTAATCATATTAATTTACCTTATGGGTTTGTCAAGGGTTTTTTTCCCTTGGATCGGGGAATTATTATTTTTTTCTTTTTTTTTAAGTGGTCGTCGTGACACTTCATGCCGTTATTGTCACAACAAATACTTTGTCCGTGTTCATGTTATGACCCAACCTCCCTGACATTGAAACAGCATCCCTCAGTGCATTTCTTGTCTTAGAGTAGTTAATTTTTTGTAATGTAGTAAAGTAATGTTAGAGCCTGGTGCTCCTAGATGATAGGCACGTGACCATGTATTGCGCAGTGCCTGGAGGAGCTCCATATGGCGTGTTCCCCTCACAAGCCCAGCTGTATGCAGCAGCTGCTGCCGCACAGGGCCCCCCGCCCACCTATGATCAGTCACTGGCTCATCCTGCTGCTGTCAACCAGCAGGTGAGTTCTAATTTTACATTTGGTTCGGTTTCATTGGGGACCTGCTTCAGTGGCCGCATGGTGTACTCTCACAATAGACTAGAGTGCTGATGACTGGAAGATTGAGGTTTGAATGTACAGAGGGTGATTTTTTCCTAGATGGTTTTCCACTTTTCCTCCACACAAATGTGTGTATACTTCCTCTAAATGCAACCTTCCTCATCCCTATCTAATTAGCGTAGTCAGTACCTAAGTTGTATAACCTGACAAGGTAATAGATATGACACAGTGTTTAAAAACATTTTCATTGGACATTTTTAGAACTGAGGGTATCACAAAATACTCAATTAAGATGTTTATCTTTTAAAATTACTCAGGCTTTGGTGGGGCCAGGACTACTACTCCAAAGTATTTGAGAGATAAGCCAGTTTTTTTAATACAAACATATGTTGCTTTTATTATATTATTGTTAGACATGAGTCAAATTCGAATCTTCATTCTTCCTTTGAATATCAAATTTGAATCTTGTTAAAAAGATTATGAACATAAGAGAATATAGGCAGATAACATAAAAATAGAAATGGCAACTAAATGTTAAAAAATGTATTGCTACAATGCATTTATTCTAAGATTCATACATACATCTAAGTGTTAATTAGTCTTATTATGTTTTCCCTATATTTATTTATAACTGATTTCCATTTAGCAGTATTATATCTAGAAGACAAGTTTCAATTAAAAACTTTGAAATGAGTATGCTGTACTATTTTCGAATCTCTTATATACTGGAACCATACTTTGTTTTATTTTTATACTGGTAATACTGGAATATACTGGAATTTTGAATCAGATATTGGTAAAATATTCAGCCTTTTTACATTGAGTGAATTGGATCCAGCATTTTGAGATCCCTGATATTATTTAGACTACTGATAGTTTTTTTTGACCACCCCTCAATTACTCCCCCTGTGGTCTATCTTGTTTGCTACACAATTAGTTGACCTTGGTGGGATGTTTGCCTCACTTGCTGATCTTTCTATTCTCAGTATCTACACTAAGCCCTCTCTCCCCCTTCTTCTTTACATAATAGAGAAAGAAACAAACCCTAGCAGACACCCTCCCCCTCAAACTTTTTTCCAGCAGTAATCATTATGAGTGATGAGTTACTGGTAACTGCTCAAGTTCAATCATCACCACAAACTATTGGTGTACCTGCCTGACCTTGACATTCCAATGGCACAGTACAGTATTTGTTGTGTTATTCATTTCATTCTCCCCCTCCTTTATCCACCCAAAAGAAAAACTACCATTCCTAAGCTTGTTCTGGTGTGAGTATTCTGCAGATCCCACTTGTTTATCTTGTGACCTTTGTGTTTAAGAAGAAATGAGTAAACTCAGAGGAAAAACTTTTTTTTAAAGATGATTGGTTGCCCAGTACAGTGTTTAAAGATTGGCTGTGGTTACAAAAAGTGAATTGTGATAAAAGTAAAGGCCATTGTTCTTTGTGTTAAACTAACTTTGATATATAGTAACATGGGAATATCTTCAATCCGATCTCATGCCAAGGGAAAGAAGCATGTTGATACAGTGAAAGGTGCTAGTGGGAGAAAAAAATATTGGGACTTTGGTCCTTCTGGCCAAAAATGCAGTGTCATCCATAGGCCTACATGAAGATGTTCATTTTAGTGCTAATGACAATGAAGTAGTTTTGAAACCTGAAACTAGACCTAGTTGTTCTAGTCAGAGTTTCTCATGTTGAATGAAATATTGTGGGCTATTAATCAAGTAATAACACATCCTTCTGCTAGAAGTTTTTCTGCTTAGAGTGATTATTTAAAGTAATGTTTTCCAATAGTGATATTGCCCAGAAATTTCAAATGCATAAAGATGAACTTGAATATTTCATCGTGTATGGACTAGGTCCTTTTTTCAAAAACAAGCTTGCGAATATGGTTAAGCAATGCTCATTTTATTGTATTTCATCTGATGAGAGCATAAATACTGTGGCTCAGAAGACCTTTATGGATGTCGTTTGCTTTTGGAGTGAAAATATAATTCCTACAAGATATTTAAAGTCTTATTTTTTAGGTCATACAACAGCTCAAGATATATTAACGAACTTTATATCTGCACTAAAAGACGAGGGCTTGAATCTTAAAAAAATGCTTCAAGTTTCCATGGATGGACCAAATGTAAATCTAAAATTTTCAAGCGATCTCAAATTTACTTGAAGAAAGATTCTTCACAAGATCCTGAGTTATTGGAGTTTGGAACTTGTTCTGTACGCGTTGTCCATGGTGCTTACAAAACAGCACATGCTAACTATAGTTAGACTATTAACCAGTTTTTGTGCTCACTATATTATTTAGTTAAAGATTTTCCAACGAGACGTGCAGACTATCAAAGATTCTATTAAATCGGTAGAAAACTCAAGGGTATTAGAGAGAGCAATGTCAATGCAGCTGTATTTAAAACTGTATTTTTATTCTAACACGCATCCTCCAAAATTTGGTAATTTTCAAACATTAAGCAATTTTGTGAAGGATAAACTTCTGACATCAAAGTTGGAATTCATGCTGTCAGTTTCACCTGAGTTGGAGAAATTTCTCACTGAATATCAGAGCAATCAACCTCTATTGCCATTTACGTTTGCAGATCTAAATAAACTACTTGAGCACTTAATGAACAGAATTGTAAAATGTGATGTAATGAATTCAGCAAATACTTTCAAAAATTTGTAAGCCGTTGATTTAAAGAAACATGCCGGTATGAAATCACTCCTTACTGTAGATATTGGGTTCGCAGCATCAGCAGCTTTGAAAGGAATTAAAGACATCAAGATACTTCAGTGCAAGTTGTCTCTCTCCCGAATTCACTTCAAGAGGTGACCAGCTTGTTAAGTTCTTCGTGAATATTTTTTCTAGAGTAAATGTATCCCAGGAACTACAATATTTCACTAAAAAAATGCTGGTTCTCTTCCATAGCCGTTGAGCAAAATTTTTCTGTGAATAGGTAGGTTGAAAACCTACATGAGGACAGCCTTATTGCTCAACATGTAACTTATGATGCAGTTACTGCATCCGGGGGAATTTTAAGTATGAAACTTTCAAAAAAGATGATTCATGCTGTGAGGAATGCATCAGGAATAAGGAAAGAAGCGCTTGAAAAGAAGAAAAGGATTGAAGTAGACTTAAGTCAAAAAAGAAAAAGAGCATCTGAATAAATAAGAAGATTAGAAGTGAAAAGAAGAGTTTTGCAGAAAGTAAAGGAAGAGGCAGAATTGTTAGAACATGAAATGCAAAAATTGAAAAAGTTTTGTGGTTGAATGAATTTGAACTTTTGTCTACATTCTAAAAAAAATTGTTTTTGTGTTTTATCATCTTAATTTTCATTAATGTTAGGTAACTGCAATTATCTCTATTTCCAAGTAATTTTTATAACATATTTGTTGGTTATTTTCATTGAAGATTGTGTATCCTTATTGCTAAGTATTTATTAAACAAATTCACTATAAAAAATATAACTTATGGAAAGTATCGACTGTCAAGGAGTGGTGGGGATGATAGTTTTTGTGGTAGAGTAAACTCCCTAGCTGTAATCATTCTTTGAAGTTGCGCCACAAAGGCTGTTTACTTGTGCATCTAAAGTTCTATGAGCGAGAACGAAAGGGTCTACCAAATTTGCCAGGAGAGGTATTTTCACATACCTTCCAGGGCTCTTTTACATGCCACATGGAACCAACGTCTTTACTTTTCCTCCGAAGGAGCTATAATTTTTTTCTCACTCAAGAAAAAGCCTTTGGCCTCTGTTGGGTTCGAACCCACAAACATCGGGTCCTGAGGCGAGCAATTTACCCCAAGACCACCAAGGTTAACGGTGGTATAGGTCATTCAAAAAATGTAGTGTACGTGTGCACAGGTGTATTAAAGATGGGTCGGATCCATTTTTTTTCAAATCTGAAACTTCACTTTGCCAGTATATGTTTTTAACTTTCCCAATAACCATGATTTTTTCCTTCACTTCTGATTTTGTTTATATTAAACGGTAAATTAATGATCTGGGGCTTTTTTGTTAAGTTTTTCATGTCATTATTTTAGTTATAACCACAAGAAACTATTTAACTATTTTAATACCTTTATAAAATAACTCAAACTTAGTACCTTTTTTAAAAAAAAATATGATTTTAGTCTTGAATCCATGAATATTCCTTGTAGGTTCAAGGGCCCATCCTTAGTATGTACTAGAATATATACATCAATACACTTGACTCTTGATGTAAAAAATGTTTAACTATGACAGACCTGGGCCTACCCTAACTTTCTATCATTTTATGATTTTGAAACAGGGATTGTTTGTCTCCGAGTACCTTTCATATATACTGGATTTCTTTTTAAAAAAATTATTGGAAATATGCTGGAATTTTAAAACTATATTCAGGTAGACACCCTGTTATTGGGTATTAAAGGATACATCCCCCATTATTATTATTTAGGTATTGATTTATCAAGTGACAGCTGCGGATTATGGCTTGTATGACTGAACATAGATCTAATATTTTTTCTAGTTGATGGATAGCTTAGGTGTTAATAGTTAAGTACGGCTGTAGCCGCATCCAAATATCCTACTCTTTAAATTTAAAAAATGACACCTAAACAAAAGCATTGAACCCAGAAACTTGACATATTATGTCGGTGCTCTTCTTATCAGTAACCTATCTAGTTTCCCGTTCCCAGTTCTAGAATAAGGTTCTCCCTATACAAAGGACTGTGTGTGTGTTATTCACACATAAAAAATGCTAATGAATGTAATGGCAAATGATTATATCAACACTAAATATTAAAAAATATCTAGCATTGGTGTATCCTTATAACTGGTTTTTGACTATTGATTTTGATCCGTTGTGATGTTTGACAGATGTATGCACAAAGTGCTGCTGCAGCCCAGATGTACGCTGCTCAGGGCTATCCTGGGTACTTAGGCTACCCTGCATATAGTCCCATGCAGGCATACTATCCATCACTTGCAGCTGCTTACTCGTACCCCGGCATGCAGCCCACAGCTCAGCTTAGGCCAACCATCATGGTCCCTGTAAGTTTACTCAAATTGCAACTTTAATTGAATAGTCTTGATATTTAATATTTAACTTTATTAAGTTTATGTATATTTATTTATATTATAAATATATTTCACGATAAGCATTTTCTTAGTCTGTTCCTCCATTTTTCACAGAGTGGTTTTGATGCTGGAGCTCGATTTGATGGAATTGCCCAACCTGTTCTTCCCCCTGCCCCTCCTGGTGTCCCAGCTAACGCGGCTCAGTTGGCAGCCATGGCTGGCCACAATGTTGCATTGTCTCAGAAGAAGGGCTCATTTTTAGCGGGTGGTAGTGATGGGGGCTACACCTTTTGGTAGGGCTCAGAATTGGGGAGTTGCACGCTATGTGAGATTAGGGGGGCTCGAAATGATCGGAACCACTAACACCAGCATTTGTTTTGACCTTAAGTTGTGGTACACTAGAATATATCTTGAACAAATTTAAAAACACATAAGTTAGAGGCGTTCATAGTTCACTACCATCTGCACTTGTTTAGTTATAAATCGATTCTTCCTAGTACAAATAGTTTTTAAAAAAAAGTGTTGTTTATTATTCATTATCTATGTCATGTTCCAAGACAATATTGTATAACCTACAGCATAATTATTGTTACTCTTTTGAAAATATGATTTTATAAACTCTTAATATGTATGAAATAAAGTCCATCAAGCCGAATATAATATGTGAAAAATTAAATGATAGAGATAGAAAAATAGAGCACTAATAAATGTAAAAACAACACATTTACACACACTTCAATATTTCGATGGTCTCATTGCATTTTCCTCAGGAAGTAGTAGTGAGTCTTACTACTACAGTAACTCTGTTGGTGTTTTTACTTTGATTTGTGCTTTAATTTTCTACAATTCTATCCTTTTATTAATTACATATTATATACCAAAATGTTATTGTAGATTTGCTTATAACTGGTGTAGTTTAAATTGTAATTTGAAAGCATATTAAAAAATCTATTCATTTATAGATGAAAAATCTCATAGTTTGGCAATAAATGTGTGTTCTTCATTTAGTTAGGTTAAAAGAAATGTTGGTATATGTGGTTGTATCAGAACAGCTGCCAATGTACACTGTTCTTCTGATGCGAGTAATTTACGTTAATTCTCCCGTTTTTTACTTGGCATGAACTGGCCCACTCTATGCGGTCTATGGCTAGTGAAGTTGTTTGAGGGAGTATTATTATTTCTTGACTGCTGCATATGCTGCAGGAAGAAAAATAGTTAAATACAAAACTACAAAAAAAAAGTACAGAAAATATTTTACAAAGTAACAAAAAAAATCTTATAAATTCATAAGCCTTATAAAATGAAATTATCTTTACTTTAATACAGATTCAGCGGTATTGATTTTTGGTAGAAACGGGAAGGCATACTGGTGTCTCTGGTTTAGGTCAAGCTAGCTATTCATGTCTGCATATACTATTGAAACTTTTGTTTTTATTTATTGTTAAAGAGAGAAAAATCGCATTAAGCTAGAAAATTGTTGGTCATTGATACAACATTAATAATAGTTTAGTCACTTTTGTTTGAGAGTAACCATTTTAATGACTCATAATTATTAATAATTTAAATTCCCTTGTCCCATTTTTAGTAAAAAGAGATATCAGTATTTCTTTCATGTTTGCCATGTAAGTTTAGCAAATATTTTCTGCTTCACTAGCACATGTTTAACATTACACATGAAATTTAGTGATATTATATTGTTTCTTTTTTTTTTT
>CABFWB010000121.1:138962-159358 GCA_902151455.1 Timema bartmani | reverse complement strand
TTTTTTTTTTTTTAGAAAAAATAAATGTTGTTAGTGTTGTTAGATTAATTTATTATACTCAATTTTGTTTCACCATGATTTTATTTTTATTATTTTTTAGTGTGAAAAGCAACACCTATCAAAGTATTTGTTGAAAAACTTGGACAACTAATTAAACAAAAATACTGTATGGGGGATTTAATTCCCCAGTTTTGTCAACTTGAAATCAATGGAGAAACATGCATGGCAAAGAAATGATTGTTGACAGCTGTATTTTCCGGCCCTAAATTATCTTTTATGAGGTGTACTGATTCAGGAAAACTTAATTCTATTAGAATTGTATATGCTTTTATGTAATAATTGGATCATTAATAAAATAATTTGTAATTTAAAGTGTCTAGTTGACCCTAAAGTTTACATATTGATCTACTAAATCATAACAAACCATATAAAATGCTCTACTCCTATACATTTAACCAGACCACAATTCCAAAGTCTATTTCTGTATTGTTAATATTAAATAGTTCTCTTCCCCCCCACCTTTCTATAAATAAATCTAGATAGTTAAATTATAATTAATTGGTGCACCTCTGATATATTTGGATGATTGAACTTTGTTACTGGGATGACATTATGTGTGTTTTCACGGTTGACTTGGTATTAATGTTAACAAAATGTTTATCGCGGAGAAAATACCAGAGCTCAGTTTGGTAACGCTTTCCTTGACCAGACTAAACAGTATGGTTACAACCAATGATCAGGGAATTTATCACCGATTTTAAAACAGCATCACTTATGTTAAATTTAAACGAGTCTAACTTCTTAGTCAATGGATTTCAAGTTTTTGTAAATTAAAATGGACAGAAGTAACTAGTTGGAAATACATGAAAGTAGGTGGTTAAAACTGTTTAGTTATGGATAAAAGAAAGTACTATACAGTCTAGGCCTATTTAATATTATATACTGTATGTACTTCATGTTTTCTTAAGGTTATTTTTTGTAAGAGATGTTTAGCTTGATATGTTGTGTATTAAGACTAGTCAAAATAAGCACCAATCTAAGAATAAAATTAAATAGCTCATTTTCTGCCCATTTGCAGTACATGCAGGAGGATTACATAAATTAACCTATCAGCTGTTAGATCTTATCTTATCCCAACCATAATTTTTGTTTAAGAAAAACATCTCAAAATTGTTTTCATACTCAACCTTGGTTAGATCATCACTTGGTTGTAAACCCTCGATTCCAAGACGTAACCAAGTCAATTGTGGAGTCTCTCCTAATGTTTTCCCCTTTGGTTTGCTTTGTAACAATGTTCTCGTATGTATGTGATTCACCATATGTAGGTTACTCTTGTCAAATGTCATTATTTATGCCAGGAATATTAAATGATTTATATTGTGGCCTAAACTTTAAATTAACCACTTTATGGGGTGGAATCATGTCCAGCAGACCAGACCATAAAATTGAATCTGCTAGTTCGAAAAGATACCTAAAGTTTGATTTTGGAGCAAAAATTCAATTTCTTTGAATATAAATGTGATACTTTATCATGTAAATTCATAAAATATCATTGTTCATTAGACTACTCAAATTTCTTATTCTTGGTTTAATCTGCACAGAAGCCTTGCGAAGAAAAGGAATGGAGAACGGGTGTTGCTGGTCATATAGTCCACTCTGGCTGTTGTATTTTGACATCTGGTACATGTTTGCCTCTAGTGCACGTAATATATCAATACCATTTTAATTATATTGTATAATTTAAGAGCTGTACCTGTTAAAAATCATCAATTTGTAAGGCAATATAGAAATTAAAAATTATTTAAACTAGCTAAAAAAACTTGTTATCTATTAAATATAATTTTATATACTAATGGTGTTATATCAACCAAAATATTGGGAGTGTAGAACTTTTTTTTTATATAAAATTGATTATTGTTGAAGCTTTTAAAAGTATTTTTCATTGAGGATTGTTTGACTTTGAATCGTACAATTATTGTTGGTGCTTTTCACAGGTAATAACATTTTCTTTTTTCAGCTTTATATTCGTTGTAAAAGTTACATTCCTAACTCTGAAGTTTCTGTGTGTGTTTTTTGTAGTTTCTTTTCCTTGATAATAAAATTAAACACTGTCAAAATGCGGCCAGTAGGATTAAGAAAACTGATTGGGTTAGTGTAATGTTGAAAGATGTAAGGATATATATGTTAAAAAAACACTGCATCACAGATAAAAATAATATTGAGGGAATGATTGTGTTGTATATAAAATGTCTTTGTTAAAACATATATTTGATTGCTGGAGAATGTTGGCAAACATGATCATTTCTTTCTCCATTGCCGACTAATAGAAATACCAAACATGTTGAAACTAGTGTAATACAAAAGCAATTTTAATAAAGACTTCTTTTTTCATTTTGTTTATTACAATAATTTCTCCTTTAACTAAAACATGATGAGAATGATAAAGTATCATGTTTGTTAATAAAAAAGTAATGTGTGCATTAGCCAAACAAATTTGTCTATTTACTTAGTGGAGTGGTTTTACATCACCTGTAAAGTTTATATCATAAACCATTGGTTCTTAATTACCAGTCAAGGACCTCCCAAGAGACTTTGGAAGAAAAAAAGGGTCTGCCCAATTCAATCATTAGAATCAAATTTATTCTATGTACAGAAAATAGCATCCACCCCCATATTAATAATTTGTGTTTAAAAAACCCACAAACCGATTTGGCACATCAAATCTGTCTGAAGTCTATTCACACCAACTAACATATTAGTAATAGTTAAAACGAAAAAAGTTGAGAGCCTACATGAAATTTATTATAAAAAGTTAAAATGTATTCATTTCGGTCTTGTATTTGTGAGATAAGTGAAACCTCTTCTATTCCCTTTCACTTCTTGAAGAATTATTTTAACTTTTTATTTTGTTAAAATTTGGCGGTTGTCACGGACCACCTTTTTGGAACCATTGTCCTGGACAATTACAAGGGAAAATCTTTGTCATATTTGTGGGAGAGGAGAGTGGAAGACTGTTCAGGAAAAATAATGCTCTGTGTACACCTTTTTCACAGTAAATCCTCCATGATTATTTGTCAGTTCCAGCATTGATTCGTTTTGCTCTATATATATATATATAATTATCTTCCTGATTTACAACTCCCGCCCATCAAGTGAACAATGGAGATCCTGTGCTCTAATCACCAACTGTGGAGAAGTAACTAGGATCTTGAGACTGAATCCTACATTAAGTTCCTTGGCCTTTGTACAATTTAAATAATTCTTGGCATTAGTTTTTTTTTTAAGTTAATGTGGTTAAATGATAAAATAAAAGCAACATTTTTTTCCCCACAAAATATGTTTCTAATATATTGCTATTCTACTTTGACTATGTCAATGTCACCTTGTTTTATAAAGACAATCAGGGCTGCCACCCGTCTGGAAAACTGGGAAATGTCGGGGAATTTGGTTTGACCTGGCAAAATCAGGAAATTTCTCAAACTTTCAAAAAATGACTGGAATTTTAAAATAGCATAAAGTTATATATTTGAAAGTGTTCATATTTTGCTAACCTATTTCTACATGGTTTTTCTGTTAATTAAAATTGTGATCTTAATTTGTGAACTTCACAGTAAAGGCTATTACTGTATTGAGGAATTATGTAATCCGATATCAGCGTATGCTTTACCATTCTAGTTGTGAGAAATCATCTGCACAGCCTTCAGTATGGCACATAATACACATGCTGGTATTTTGTATTCTTAGTTCCGAAATAGTGACAAACTAGTGCTTTATCATTATTTTCTCTATCATTTGTAGCTTGAGTTTAAAAAGATAATGTTTTAATTGTTATGTTATAGCAAAATTGTTTATTTAACTCATCAGAAGGATTGCAAATTTGATTTTTCAGTTTAGTGACCCTTAGCACATGCTGAAATAACTTTATTTTATTGTTTCTCAATTCTAAAATGACATGCATACAGTATTTGTTTTGAAGTCCAAAGCGTTTCCTCTCAACCACCAACTATTTAAAACTATAAATAAAATGTTTTGTGTAAATGTGTGAAAAGCAGTGCATCCATACTCCAAAAACAAGCTTCAAATAAATAAGTAAATAATAAATGTATTTGTTCATGATGGGCCCAGGCTTTAAAGTTTTTTATCATTAATAATTATGGAGTTGGGACAATGACTACTTACCATGCATGTAATAACAGGGAGGTTAAGGTTTTAATCTGTTAGGTGTACTTGGGGTGGTTTATGCATTCTCTCTCCATGCAAATGTGTGTGCATCTATTATAAGCTACCTTCTCATTCCTGCCACATATTGAGTTGAAACTATAATATTTTTGTCTGGAAATGTCAGGGAATTTCAATGTTAAAAATGAGTGGCAACCTTGACAATGTCAACCATATGAGAAGCTTGATGTACCTTACATCATATTACAGTCGAACCAGGTTAATTCGAAGATCAGTAGAAAAATTCAAATTAGATAAGTCATCATTTGAGCTAGAAAAATAACTTCAAACATCAATTCAGTGAAGTAAAATACAGTAGTGTGTATGTATACTTTTATTTTTAGCTTTTCCATAGATATATGTATCTATGGAAAAGCTAGAGGTTTTTTACTTTTTTGGAGTTAATACTCTTAAGTTGGAGTAAACTCTTCTATTTTATTGAGCGCCTGGAAAATATTGGGGCTTACATTATGTTGTCCCTCAACAAACCATCTCAACTCTACAATATTGGGATTGGCTCCTCTGGAAGTTCTTTCTGTACCCCTGCACGTAGAGCGCCTATTATTAGTGAAGCCACAGTCAAGTAGTAAATGTGTTTCCTACGCAATATTTCAGGCTTTTTGTCATCTTCAAGGCAATGTTACTTTGAAATAAACAAAATAACTTAAAATTACATGTGATTTTTTAACGGTGTTTTGATATGAGTTTCAAAGGAACAGTTTGAACTATCCAAGTTTGACTGTATTAAATGTAAAGATGGTTTTAGTACATGGTTTCACAAATTATCATTTAACCCTTGAATCTGAATTTTAGAAAACATGGTATATTTAAGAGGTTTAATTTATTAAAATAATTCTTAATCCATTCCCTTGCGCACATGTAGTTGTGTAGGCTCAGTAGCCATTATTCTACTCTTACCTGACAAATATTTTCGCTACTAGTTTATTTATTATTCATGGTCATTGTACAGCAATGAACTGGTTGCTCCATCTATCAGCTTCAATCTGAAGTGTTTGGACTGGCTAAAGTACAGCGGTTCGTTGATAGATGACATTACAATAATTTATTGCAATGAGATGTCGATTCATCTCAGTGCTGGGTAAAGAGTTAAGTTTCTATAGAAAATAGAAATGTAACTAAATCTTATCTTTTTTTGCTATATCACATTCATTTTAAAATGCTTAAATAAACGGTAAATTAATTATTTGGGGTCTATTAAATTTGTCCTCTATATTGGGCTAATTCACCAATGAATAGTATAAGAGTTCTAAAACAAAGTTAAGAAAAAGTCTTGAATATTCTTAAGTAATCAGACATTCTATTGTTAATTAAATGAACTATGTTCTGTCATTGGAAGATTAAGGAAGAAATGGGTGTAATTCAGGATGGCCAATGATCAGGAAAACCAGAAATTATGTTTGAATTTTGTGCATCAGCAGAAAAAATCTGGTAAAAAATGCTTGAATTTTTCCATCTGCCGGGAATTTAATTTTAAGACTTAGCATCAACACATGTTTGTTATATTTAAATTAAGTTCCCGGAAAAGTTTGCTGTGACTTTTAATACCATAGAATCTCGGAAACTCGAACTAATGTTAACAGAGATGGTGTTGAGTTTTACGAATGAACTTGCATAAGATGCATGTTTACTAAACAAGGATGAATTACAGTACAGTATCGAATATTATAGGTACAGTTGTACTGTATTGTAGTATTATATGTACAGTAACAGTACTATATGTACAGTACAATATATTATGTGTTAATATAAAGGTGTACCTACTATGGATGGCCAGGAATTACATTTTTACATTGGGACGGGAATGGGAAATTATAAAAATGACGCATTAGATTAATCCTAGATTAAAATATAAATTGTTTTTATACCAATATTGTCATACTTGTAAAAGCTTTGACTATTAAATATAATAGTCTACAAATAATTTATAATAATATAAATATGGGTGTGCAAATAGCATTTTTTATCGAAACAAATAGCAAAATTTTGAATAAATATTGAATAATTAATTTTAATACATTATTTTTATTAGTTGATCTCTTTTGAAAATGGTGTTTTACATTTAATTATCTTTTTGAAGAGTGCAAAAGATTAAAAAAATAAAAATTAACCCTTCTTAAATAACCTCTAAAATCTTAAATGTTGTCTATTTTAACACCTCTTAAAAGCTATCTAGGTTCAAGACACTTTTAAAAAAACAGTTGGACAGTGTGCTGAATATTGTGACGACAACGATGGACCTTTTCCTAAAGTTCTCGTTATTCTGGTCGGACAAATGTTCAAGGAATGGAGAAAAAATACATGTGTATTTTTTTGCAAAAAAAACAACTAGTAACCAGAAGTTAATTATTTATTCTATTTGAGCGGCCAGAAGCCGGGAAATTGCTACAAGTAGCTCATACTAAAAATGATGGAGTATTTACAAAAAATATGTACTTGTGAAACAGAATATTTGTTCACACAACGAAATAAGACACCATAAGCCATGGCTTGAAAACTACCGTTACATTGGGAATTCAGGAATCAAGGGTGGATGGCTCTCGCAAACAATTCCTCATGAACTTCTAAAATAATCACTAAATCAGTTATTAACACAAATAGGGACTAAATTTGAAAATCAGGCTTTTGAACTAACTTATTTGACCAATAGATTGTTGACATTTCTGGAGTAGAGGGCATTTGTATTGAAAATGGAACAAGAGATCTTCTAATTGATAATTTTGGTGAAAAGGTATTATTTTCGCATCCATCGGATGGATCTGAAATCACCTTTTGTTTTGATGAGTAACTTTCTTATGGTACAAATGGCTGAAAGAATTAGAGAAGTATATAATTTCCATAGTAACTTGAAAGACACAGCAATTCAGCTAAGAGAATAAATATCACAATACAAATTATGATCTGAAGATTGAGTCAAAGACGAAATTGTGATAGAAAATAAATTAAACAACTTTGAGCTTCCACCATTGTGGGCCTTCTTCATGAACCATTTGTTTGATAACAAGTTACGTTGTGTTAATTACATTTATCTTGACTTTTATTTTTCTGTTAGAGGTATGAGTATTCCCAAGCATGTAGCCTTGGCATAGTCTTGTTCATCATCTTGCTCAATCAAAGCATCATTACAATGTTGTTCAAATCATGTCACTGAATCTCATATTATAATGCCTTACATGATATAGATGAAGAGCTTTGGCATAAATTAATCTGGGAAAATCAATCTCAAAATGTTCCAGCTAATGTTACAAAGCATCCATCCCTCTTCTTACATGGCGCCATTGACAACAAATATTTTGTTGAAGAAACCTTGAGTGGCAATAATAAAACACATGTAATGGCAATGCTCTTGTATCAAGAAAGCAATGACTTTAACCAGGTTGTCAATCTCCGAACAATAACAAGTGAGATGATTCGAAGTCTAGGCATTCAACATCTTACATCACTTTCCTGTCAAACTCTAAGGGAGTTTCACCATCTGAAAGAGAACCCCTTTCTAATTTGTATGTGGAGATGCCTCCATCACAAATCTCTACAGACAATAGCAATTCTGAATGGTTATGTATTGCAACTAAAACTGCAATTGTATTTAACACAAATAAATGAACCAGGACAAACTGCAAGCGATGTCTGCTATATCTCTATCTCATGTTCCCTGGCCATACAATTAGTATTAGAGAAAATTCAATGCACATCAGATGCTTTAAATTAAGATGCATTACGAGCATTTGCATACATTAGGATTAATTCAGTCAGCCCTTTTTACGAGCCATTAATCTAGGATTTTGGATATGAAAAACAGATTAATGAACTTAGGCCGAGATATTTCACAAGAAAAGCAGTGCCCTAATTCTACCATGTAATTGCAGGAAACATTGTATGACATTTAGTTGCACTTGCAAAAAAAAACTGAATTCCACTATGTGCTTGTTTTGCCGAAGACTAAAAATGAATCAATTTATGTCTCACTTTATTGATAGATATCATAATAATATGGATTGTAATCAATTTATGTCTCACTTTATTGATAGATATCATAATAATATGGATGTAATTCTTTTACATCTTTACTGAACAATCCATAGTAATTCATTACTATACAGAGTTATTGTTTTCATTATTTAAAATAAAAAGCAAATGCTCCAGTTAGAAATGCTTTGGCCCACAATAACCAATGGCAAAATTAAGATTATTTTAATATTCCCACCATGTAAAATTATTAAATGACTGAATGATGTGTGTTGGAAATGGTTTGGAACTGTTTAAGTGATGAAAGATTTAGTGAATAAATGAGTATTCCACTCGAAGGTGAAACATTTAAGTTTTTTATCAAGCATAATGATTTTTGAATTTTTACAGGATAATGAAAGGAGATATCAAAAAATGTATAATAACAGATTTTAAAGACTATTTTAGGATATTCCTGGTAAAAAAAAGAATTATTGAAATCAGATGAGCGATTACTGAAATAATGACGTCAATTGGACCTAGCCCATCTGCCATCTTTAATGGTGGTCCAAGGGAATCCCAACCAAAATAGTTGGTGGCAACCTGTGTTTTTACATTGTTTAAAGTGCCATGAATATGAATCAGAAGAGAAACTGCGTCTGAAAGGTTTTGCATACTCATGCGCCACCAAGGCCTCATCTATTAAATGTTCTCCAAGTTTGAAACCCCTTGACACTTATCTCTGGCTAAAGCCCCTTTAATGTTCTCTAGAATTTACTCTCTTTAAAGGTTCTTTTTTTAACATCCCTGTAATCTCTCCTCTTTGTTAGGTTGCTAACAACAAACAGGTTGATGCTCATAAATAGTTGACCTTGGCGAGCTACTTCCTCACCCCTCATTTCTATGCCCCAAAAGAGGGGAGAGTATAATATATCTATCTCCTCCTCTAAATCTTTCAAGCTCTCTCTCTCTTGCTGAACCTAACATACAACTGTTGATAGACAGAGCACAATGTCACACCACAGGCAGTAAAATATCCCCCCTTCCCTCTCCAAGTTTGTAACAGAACAAAGATGACAACCCCAATAGAGATTAACCAGTAGTACCTTCTGGAACAATAAGTAGGCTTTATTACCTGCCCGAGCTCTTGCCCTGAAAGGATCTTTCCCGCTCATCTTACCGAATTGGAAAACCAACTAACATATCACGACTGTTCCACTTGAGTTACACAAATAAACTGAGGTGTTATACAATTGATTGACCTTGGATTGTGATGATTGGTGCCAAGAACTGTGTGCACATGCGCGTGTCAAGTTGCACGGAATATTGAGTTATCGATTTTCGTGTTTCCAAGACTCTACCATAGTAAGAAAATAGTTTTTCCAAGTTGTTTCAAGTTTTGTTTGTTAAAAGTAGGATGACTATATATAAGTGTGAGAAATAGTCTAACCACAAAACATTCCCATTTTAATGTTCTCATATTTTAAGTCGAATGAATGAGTCACACAATCCATCTACAGTAGACTCTTGACTATCTGAGCTAAACGAAAGGGAGAAGTTGGATGGATATTTGGAAAATACAGATAATCCAATTTAGTAGTAAATATCTCCCATTACATAAAAAATTAACACTTCCTTAACATATGGGTTTATTTACCAAAAAATAAATAAAATAGTTTGTGATGTTTGTGGTTTAATTTATTTATACTACTAGGTTAATAGTAACTCCTTTGAAATACCTCAATTTGGTCAAAAGGCTAGCTTACTTATAGCTGAAATATGAAAATAAAATCTTGGTTAGATGCACAGATAAGCCGTAAATTGGATAAACAGTGCACGAATAATCAAGAGAGTACTTGTATTCCACTAAAAATTGTTTAAGCAGCCTACACACAATAAATGTTTCATCATGACCTTGAGCACTTACTACAATAGAAACCAAAATTCGTACCTTCTAAAAGTTTCAGTTGATGTACTAGTTTTAGAACACACATACTCAATGTTCTGGTACCTTCTCAAAATAGTCTTTTTCCACTCGTTTGCACAGTTCAATTAGGTTGTCATAGCCTCGGACAATCCCTGCAAACTGATTGTTTGGAAGTGGAGTGGTGAGTATCGTGAACACGTGTCCAAACACCAAAGCATCCAATTCTGTAGGACTGCCAACACAAAAAAAATTTCAGTCACTCATGTCATGAACACATGGTAAGAAATACATTTTTATACCAATATTTGTATTGCGATGTTACATAAATATGCTCTCTAAACTCAAAATCATTTAAATCTATTTGATTCCCAAGTTATCCGAAAGAAAATAAGAAAGAAAAATAATCAAAATAATATGATAGCGTTTAAAAAAAATTTGCTGTTAAAGATCTAGCAAACAAACAATTAATATGCTCATAAAAATAGACAAATATCTCATCCCTATCTTTTCCAAACAAGGCTACAAATTTTGTTTAAACCCATATGACCCACAATATCAAAAAGGTTGCCTACCTTTGGTGTAAAATAACAGATCAAATTAAGTCTAACAACACTCTTCATCCGTATTTACCAAACAAGATTGTAAGCCCAACAGCCGTAATCAAAGCAAATGTTAAATAAATACCCTTAAAACCTATTTGGAGGTGTTTATATGAAAAATAAGGGCAGGGGTTGAATAATATAAATTCTATAAACATCTCTTCTTTTTGTACTAAGTGGTTAAGATTAAAAATTACTTAAATATGATAAATTTATAGAATACACTTGAGTTCTAGAATAACAAACTTAAGAAAATATATTCAAAAGAAGTTTAATTTTAAGAAACAAAATTATTTTTTTAAGAAATTCACTATTAGTAAATTAAACGATTACAGTTTTCAAATATATCTCGGACCTATTAAATTTTATAAAAATGAATGCCTGAAGGAAATTTTTATCTTAGTAGATATTAATTATAATTGTTTATAAGGAAAACCACTTTTCTCTTTATGAGGTAATTGTATTATATTTGGAAGAAGGTATAGGAAAGGTGGATATAAACATATATTTGTCCCCTTTATATGTTTCTATCCACCTTTTCTATAACTTCTTCCAAATATAATACAATTGTAATGATTTGAAAGATATTTTAATTCATCACTCGCTCCATCTAGACCAGTGCCAATCAACTTTTTTTGTTCCCGCACCCTCACTATGTCCAGGTTTCTTATGGCTAACTCTAAACTTTGCACTGATTATTCAGTGTTCATTATTAAATAAAATATAGTTTAGATTTTATGCACCCCTTGAGATGTCTTTGTTGAAGGTTGAAAATCACCGATCTAGACCAGCTTTGCCAATTATGAATTCCAGCCAGATCAAAGATACTTCTCCTTAATTTAGTGCAAAATCAGATATGATATGTGAGGTTATGGATTCTTAATAAGTGTGGTTCCAGATGTTAATAACCCTTAGGTGGTGTTCAAAGCCTTAAAAACGTTAATGCAATTAAATATATAGTTTTATGATTGGTTTTAGGTTTACTTGCAGCTTAATTATTATATCATTTAAATAAAAAATAAGGCAGCATTCATTTAAGAAACATTCAGTCAAGGGGTTGAACCCTCTAATACCCATGTCCCTTCCCCTGACTTAAGGCCAAGCAGGGTCAAATCCCATGTTGATAAACCTTTTAGGGGGGAACATTGTAATTAAGAGCAAATAACTGATTACTAAACATATGATGAGACCCAAAGGGTACATAACAATTCTAAATCATTGAAATTATGAAAAATATGAAAGGGTTGAAAAACGGTGAATGAAAAACAAACACTTCGAGAGTAAAACCATATACAATTTATCAAAATTATATTATAACCTAAACTTATAAGGGCTTTTCTGTTTTTTTGAAATATTCACAAAGAAGAAAAATATAGCATGACCAAACTTATTTTATATTATTTCAAAAGCCCAGACATTAAATAAGTGTGATATAACCAGAATGTTAAAAAAAAGTATCCTAGTAAATGCAATTCCGTATAAAATTTCAATAAAATATGATTTTTAATAGACCATTCTGATGATAAAGTGATTTGGACTTATGTCTTTAATTAATATTTCAGTCGTCAATAAAGGGTGTTATCTAAAATTCTAGGTGCTAGTTCAATCGCTAATAAATGCTTTAAAATATAGTTATTAATTTGATCAAATTATTTTTATTTGAGTGTTCAACCCAAGGGTTGATCCTGATGTACTTCCCGTCCATTCGAAGCTGAGCATACACTCACCCCTTGGGCCAGTTAGTGATGCCTGCGCTATCTGGTAGAAAGCACATGCACTAGGGGAAGTCCTGAAAGTGCGGTAGTTTCTTGTTGCTTTCCACACTAGATATTTTATGAACGAATGAAAAAGTGCCTAAAAATATTGCCGGAAAGGTATTTTCAGATACCTTCCATGGATCTTTTACGTACCACAATCTACATGGGACTGATGGCTTTACTTTCCATTTGATGGAAGTTGAGCTAAAGATTTGTATCGCTCAGTATAAGTCTGTTGACCTTGGCTGGGTTTGAACCCAAAGACATCAAGGCCCGGGGTGAGCATTTTACCCCAAGACCACTGAGATCGACTGAATAAGTTAGAAAGCCAAATAAAAAATAAATAAAAAGTAATTCTTCATTCATATTTTATTAATGATAAAAAATTGTTAAGTTTATATAAAGCATGAGAAGTAAGATTATCTTTATTCATCAAAGTAATTATTCAACCATCAAAGTTGTGAAATGTAATTTAATCTAAAGTCACTGCAGATTTTTGATAAATGGGTGGTTGGCCTTACTCTGGCTAAGCTTGGTCAAACCCTGACTTCTGTTCATAGCGAGACCCTCAGAGGAGTTCTGCCTCATCTGCATCCTCAAACTGTGCCTCATAATCCAATTTTTGCTCTTCTTCCTTGGCATCTGCCCTGTGTTCTTGGTCTGTTTCCTGGGGATCTGCCCAGTGTTCTTGGTTTGTTTCCTGGGGATCTGCCCCGTGTTCTTGGTTTGTTTTCTGGGGATCTGCCCAGTGTTCTTGGTTTGTTTTCTGGGGATCTGCCCAGTGTTCTTGGTTTGTTTCCTGGGGATCTGCCCCGTGTTCTCGGTCTGCTTTCTGGGGATTTGCCTTGTGTTCAGCTTTTGCATCAGAATAATGCACCTCGGGTTGCGGCTGGTCAGTGGAATGATCCAGGGGAGTTCTATTCAAATCGGCTTCCTCTGTGACAAGAGGGACATATTCTTTCGACACTTCTGTGGTCCTGCCAAAGAACTTCCTGTCCATGTGCTTCACAAACTTTATGAGTGGCTCGTGTCCGCGAATAATGTTTGCTAGCTTATCGTTGATTTGAGGTATTGGGCTGGTCAAGATGGTATACAAGTGGCCATACAGCAGGGCATCAATGTCGCTGGGCCTGGGGACAGGAGAAGGGAGCGGGACAACTTATGGGAGAAAAGGATTTTAATCTCATGGGATTGAATGTGGACAAGCATACATTATCTTCATCTGCTTTTTTTATATTCAACTCAACACAGTTTAACAACCTTGATTTCGTGTTTATAAAATGTGAAATTTAATAATTTTTAAGTTTTTATTTTAGCGCCGTGTCTTACTACCCAGTCGGGTTATATGCCTATGTACTAATTACACTAATAGTTTATGGATTAGGAAGGTTTAACTGAAAGGAAGTGCACCAGGATTTGCGTGGAATGAGAGCATAAAACCATTTAGGGTAAACCACCCTCAGTGCACCCGACCGAGATCGAAAACCGGTCCCCTTGTCTTAGGCAGTCTAGTCTAACACGAGATTAGCGCATTAGACCAAGCAGCCACCGAGGCGGGTATTTGTAAGTTAGTATAAAATATAACAACTAAAATATTATTTATATTATTATTTAAATTTATAATATATTCTTTAATATTTTGTAATACTGTTTGAATAAACTTACTCCTTTTTATTTTTTGTCTTCCTTTTATGTTAGGCTTATACGCTTATGTACTAATTACGCTAATATATGAAGGATGAGGAGGGTTAAATTTAGAAGTATACAACTTGCATTTGCATGGAGGGAGCTTAGTAAACCATTAAGAAAAAAAAAGCTGTCAGTACACCCGACCAGGATTCAAACCTTGATCTCCCCATCTTCTATTGCAAGAGTGACACCTTAGACCATTCGACCACCGAAGGAGGTAACCTCCTTGTGAATCTACAGCTTGTGCACCATATGTAAATTTCCCAGTATAATCAGGCTTCTCAAAAATAAATTAGATAAATTTACTATTCTAAATTATGTTTAGGAGTACAGTATAATGTATTTACATCTTAAATCTTTTAAAATTAATTTACCATTATTGATAACTTTAAAGCTATATAGAACTATATAGAGTTATATAGAATTTTTTATATATATATACATGCAAAGGCAATGTTGTATGTAAGCTTACCGGGCACCAAAGAAATAATCTTTTTTTTCTAATCTCTCTGACAAAGATTTACAACAATTTTCAACTTCTTGATATACCTGTAAACAAGAAAATAAATAGGATATTTACTATATTAAGTTGTGTGCTCATAAGAAAAGTAACTTGTACAGGCATAATAATTAATGTAAAACTGATTTAGGTAGGTATACATTACAATTTAATAGCTAAAATAACTTAAGAGTTTTATTTGTATTTTAAAGACAATATTGTAATTAGCAGCAATATGGTGTTGGGATAATAAAATGGACAACTTTTATAAATGAATGATGGCTATGGCCATTATAAAATTTTGTTCTTCTTAGTTTACGGCTAGTTTGGCACCTTAGCTCAGGCGGTAGCACATTTGTCCACTGAGCGAGGGGTCCCGGGTTCGATTCGTGGCATAGCCCAAAAATGTATAATTGGTGAAATGTGGGTTTCCCCTTTCACAGTGACGAGTTAGCGGCCGAAGGACTGGATGTTATGTCTGTTCTAGATTTAAATTAGTTTATAAGTCATATGCAGATATAATCAGTCGGTTCATAAAGTGAACGTTAAATTCCTCAAATAGATTTAAAATGCAAAGTTTATGGCTACCATGTCTTACTACTCTTACAGGCTATCCACATAGTTACATTAATAGGATAAAGATGATAATGTAAAATTTGGAGGAAACATAATTGCATTTGCATTGAATTGCAATAGAATTTGAACCTTGTTCATCCAAACTAATTGGGACCAAAGCTTGTTCGAATTAGTAAAAATTCAGATTATGCGAGAGGATACAGTATTTTCCCGAATTTTAAATCACAGTTGAATGAGTTTAATCAAATTTTAATTTTACTGCTGGATAGCACATATGTACCGTAGTTATTCTTATTCAGCTACATGGAAATACATTGTGTTTACTACAACATGTAAATATTAATAATTTATTATCAGGTATCACTGTTTTTCACACTTTTCTTTTAACTTTGAGCTTGTTAACCATTAAAATATTTTTCATTTAACTTAATCTTTTTACCCTCGTTTTTTGAAAAGTGTGTTCGGATTATCCCGGTATTTCGGACTACAAGGGTTTGGTCTAACAAGGTTTTAGTATAAAAGGAAACCCCCTTCAGAAGAACCGTTCAGGATTTGAGCCTCAGCCTTTCCATCAACGACAATCCTGAGCAACTCGAACTCGGTTACTAATATTATAATTATTTCTAGTATATTCAATGCCAATTAATTGTATGTTATTTTATAAATATGTATATATCCCCATTCCACCTCCTAATTTGTTCCACCATTTGGGACAACTTTATGCCATATTCATAACTATTAACTTGTAATGACCTCATCCAAAGACTTCTGTGACCATCCCAGTACGGCAAGTTTCTTGACCACTTGTTGTTTCTTCTGGTAAGGCAAATACCGATTCAATGGCCACGGGTAAACAGAGCCATAACGAGGTTTGGTCACCTCATTATAACATGTCTTATCACACCAGCATATATACATCTAGAAAAAAAAAGTACTGATGGCTTATATTATACTGTTTAGCATTTTAGAAAACATTCTAAACAAGTTGAACGTAAGGAGTGGATTTGATTTAGAATTTAATACTTAGATATATTGCTCAAAAAAAAATATACAAAGTATTGATTGATAAAATTTGTTAAGTTAATTGATGTAATAAAATAAAATTGCAGATCAAAATTTTTACTACCCTGTCGGGTTATACGCTTAAGTACTAATTACGCTAATGGATTAGGAATTGGGAAGGTTGAATTTAGAGGAAGTGAACCCGCATTTGCGTGGAGGGAGAGTGTAAAACCATTTAGGTAAAACCACCCCCAGTTCATTCGACCAAGATTCAAACCTCGATCTCCCCGTCCTCAGCAGTCGAGCTCAACACGACTAGCGTGTTAGCCAACTACGCCACTGAGGCGGGTAAATAATGAAACTGAACAGGAATTATATTCTAGTGAAAGTGAAATATTGGAGCAAGTAGGAGTGACAGTTGACATTGATAAGGCAAGTGTGAATACAAGTGATTACTATAGGGATGAAATTAATCTCTAAGATCAGGATAATCCACCCCAACCTCTTCATATTTATGCAGAAGTACCAGGTTTGAAGTCCTCCCTCACCCCTCCCCTTCTGATTCCAAGCCAATTATTTATTTTAGATCTTTATTTTACTATAACCCTGCTAAAGTTGATGGTCACTGAAACAGCTGCTATGCATAACCCAATTTTAGCGTAAAATCTTAAGTTAGTTTTTTTTGTAAACTTTGTTATTTACTCAGTCATTTATGTTCTTTTCAGTGATATATTCTATTTCAAGCTATTTTAATTTTCAAAGCTTAAAAATTAATGTTAAATAAACCAGTCTTTTTTTTTTAATATCTTGGCAAGTGATTTATTTATTCACTCTATTTAAAAATTTAAATAGTGTATGTATAATTATATAATCGGATTGACAAGCATGTTAGCTAGTTTATGTAAAAATTTGCATGCTAGAATTTCAAAGACTAATATGTTATCAAAATTTAAACAAAATTCTGTATTTTTCAGCAAAATAGCTTGGCACTTTTAGCACATTTTTTTTTTTGTCATTTCTCTTGGCACTCAAAGGGTTAATGTTTGGATAACAAACAATCAACACTCCTTTATTGCCAGCTTTTCAATAAAGTGAGAATTTAATCCACTCCTATGGTCAACTCTGCATGAGGTCAAGGAGGTTACTTTTAAATAATTGATGTAAACTATTCTTCATGTACCCTGAAAGGTGGTAAGCTTACCTTGAAGAGTTACACTATGATACATATTTTAAGATTGTAATCGGTCAAGGTAAAATTGCTACATTTCAAAATAAATAGAGTTAACATTTTCGTTTTTAATAGATTACACAAAATATTAGGTTTTCAATTTTTCCTGCAATCTTATTAATATTTTCATTTAAAATATTTATTATATGATTACTTAAGAGAATACTTGTTCATCAATGAGCAGAAAACCAAAATTAATTTTAGAAAAGTAGCTTACCTCAGCACTTCCCAAGACTGTATTAACTAGAGACATGTATGCTCGCATGTCTGCCTTATCGCTGCTATCCAACTTGTCAACCAACGAAATTCCCTGTTACCAAACAAAATAATCGTGAAATGAATCATTAGAAATTAGAACTGGCAACTTAGGTAGTATATTATAAAGTGTGTATATAAAGGTTAAAAATATTTAGAATTAATGAGCAGTCATAAAATATATATTAGGGCTCTTAGAGTAATCGAATCTTGGGCTTCGAGCCGAGCTCGTCATCAAAGCTCGTGATCAAGATCAAAAGTTTTGTAGGCTCATCATTTTTGAGCTTCCTCTTGATGGATGTATGTATGAATCATTTTTTTAAATGTAATGGTAAGTATAGGCTATTTAATTTAGATGATGTCGGCAGTTTCACTTATAAATCATTTGGTAACTTAACTAATTGTTAAAATTAATATCAATTTCACATTAAAAATAGAAATTTTGAACTAGTTTCGACAGTTAAACTAATTAAATATTTTCGTCCATTTTGAATTATCCTTGATTGAAGTTGCATTGCTGAGTCAAGGCAATGAAATTAATAGATCACTAAATACTTGAATAATCATTATTTTTTATTTTTGAACTTGAAATATTTAAAACTTGTATTAATAGGTTTAACCACAAAACTACCGAAGGTAAATATTTAGTTATATAATTATGTTGGTTAACCCATCTAAAATCAGTGTTGATCAATATTGTGATAAATATTTTACCAAGCTTACCATATTTAAATAAAGAAAGAATTTACTTTTCCATATTGGCTACTAGAAATTATATTTTAACAATCTTATTTTTCATTTAAAGTATGAACATCAACTTTTATGCATTATAAATTGGAATTTAAATCATTTTGATTGTTTTTTCTGTTATATTTTTATTTGGGTGTTGTAGTTATTTTTAAATCTAGTTTTTTAAAGTGTTGTTTATAATTCAAAATACAGTATTTCTATTTTTCTACATGTGTTGTTTTCATATATTTTTTAAGATGTGGTATTTACATTTTATGTTTATTTTGATTGGTGGCATTTCAAATAAATATACCATTTTACTTTTAAAATAAAGAAATATTAATTTTAACATTTTAAAATTATGAATATATTCGAACTTGGGAGCTTTTTAAAGTACTCAACTCAAATGAAAAAACCTAAGCTCGCAGTCTCCTTATATATATTATATAGCTACTATATTGTTTGGAATACGGCTATATGAAAGTATATCTGGTAAGTTTTCCTAATCGGTTAATCCCTAGACTCAATAAACAACATTTTGACAAGATTATGATTCCTTGTTTAACTTAAAAGTGAATATTATTATATGAATGTAATTTAAAAAAAATCAAAATTAACTCAAGTATAAAAAAACTACAAACAACTGAAAAAAATATTAATTTGCTATTTTGGAGCAAAAATATTACAAGTTATGATAATAGTTAGGCCTATATAGTTAATAGTTGGTTGTTTCTGATTTTGAAAATAATATTATGGAATATTATAGAGTAAGCACAATACATGTGTATATATCAATATAGGCTATTGACTACTAGAGAAAAATAAAGCTATAATTTTACACACCTTATTATTTACAAATGAAATAATTGGATCCAACTCTGAGATAAGGAAGGCACCACATTTGATGAAAGGCACTCGACCTGCAATTAACAACATATTTACTTATTTTCTAAATGGTATAACTTTTTAAGGCTCCAGCACACACCTGATTATTGGTCCTGATTACAATAATATACCGTGATTGGACCCCTTGAATAAAGATGGCTTCCCTCCTTTACTATGATTCAAACAAGTTAACCTGGCTTCAAGTAGAGGAGGAATATAACTATATATGGGACCCTTGAATCATAAAGTGTTTGAGAGATTCGAGATTGGTAAAATTCTCAATCTTAATACAATTATGAAGACCTTGGCTTCAAATAACCATTTTAAGCAATTGGTAAAAGGAATTATACAGATTTGTGTAATTGGAAGAACAATAACCACCCACCTCGGTGGCATAGTTAGCTGACGCACTAGTTTCGTGTTGAGCTAGACTGCCGAGGACGGAGAGATCGAGGTTCGAATATTGGTCGGGTGAACTGGTTTTTTCCCTCCCAAAATGGTTTTCCACTCTCCCTTTACACAAATGCGGGTTCACTTTATCTAAATTCAATCTTCCCAATTCTTAATCCATTAGCATAATTAGTACTTAAGTGTATAACCTGAACAAGTAGTAAGACGTTGGTTAGTGCTAAATTGACTAAATAAATAAATTTAAAAAAATAACAATGCCTAACACAAAAGAGTACAAAATTGTATTAATATATATGTATTTCATTAGCTAAAAAAAAGTGAGACAAAATTAGCATTTTGTCAGTGGTGCTAAATCTAAATCACTTTTTTTAATTGCATTATAAATATTTTAACTTAAAGTAAATTAATACCTTTTTAAAGATTCTATTGGATTTGAGAGGTATAAGATTTGACCATTTCTAAATAGAACCTTTACTGTTCTAAACTATAACAAGACTCAGACAAATTACGTTCCTTGCCTTAATTATTGCATTTCTATTTGGTTAACAATTAGGGTTACCATCTCAGAGTACATTCTAAAACTGATGAACGGGGAAGGGGGGAAGGCTATAATTTTTTTCACATTTTTATTAATGTGAGTGAAAAATGTTTGTTGAAC
>CABFWB010000121.1:120592-138936 GCA_902151455.1 Timema bartmani | reverse complement strand
ACGTTTAATATTTTTATTCCAACCCAACCCATAACATTCTATAAAAATATTTCCCCCTTAAAAATGTTCAAATAGAATGTTATGTATGTATGTATGTATGTATGTATGTATATGTATGAATGTTGACTTAAGCGCTTCAGTGCATTTTTATATGTGTGTTTATATTTGTTTATGTGTCAATCACTTATTTTGCATGTAGATAGGGTACATTACACCATTTTATAATTTAAAACTGAAATTAGGCGTCCCATTTTTTCCATTTCTCTAAAAATATGTCGTTTTAATCCCGATTATATGTAGTTAGCCCTCTTTGTTAAATTGACTAAAAGTTTAACATGATATTATGTACCTGAAGGAGACATATTCTCAGCATTGTAACGTTGTTCTACTTCAAAATTTAGGTCACACATTTTAAGGTAAGTTTGGACAGCCAAGCAATTTGCATTATCTGGCAAAAGAATTTGCTCAACTTCATACGGCTGAAACAGCTTTACATCTTGTGGCCATGGTTCTTGTGCTGAAAAGTAAATAACAAACCTAAAATAAAATTATTTTTTATAAATATAACAAGCTATCAGTATTGCATTTAAAACTATTAACAAGGATATATTTAAAGAAACGAGATGAGGGGAAATTTTAAGGGAATGCCCCAGTCTATACCTAAGTGAAAATGGGTAAAATTTAAGGAAGAGGTATTTGTAAATAGGGTTTCGACCAAGAAGTGGTGTGTAGATATATTTGCAAAAAAATGTAAATAAACCGGTGAAAAGACAAATTGGTTTGCAAAGAAATGTGCCACTTTTAGAATATTTCTTATTGTATAGGTTCAATATTAATGTTCTAAATATTGTTTTCTTGCATAGTATGCTTAGTATCAGGTTAGCTTTTAGCTAGAACTAAGTGTAGAGAGATAAATGAAAGTATTTGTGGTGGGTATTTTGCTTGGACATCATATAAAATCGGGAGATGATTAGAGTGAATTTTTAAAATGCAGAGGGAGAGGGTTTTAAAGTGACATATTAACTATGGAAATGTGAAGAGACAATGAGTAACATCAAATATATGTTTTAAAGATTTTTTGATTACGAAGTAAACGCCAGGAGTGTAATCAAACATAAACCTGCAGTGCGAGTGTGCTCGGCAACTTTGCAAAATATGTTCCGAGTAATCAAAGAAGCAGCCCGAGGTAAGAAGGTTAGAAATAGAGGGATAAAGAGATAATTTAAATATATTATTATTAGTTATCATCATCATCATGTGTAGCATCACAGGTGCTGCCATCTGGCTAACCTTGAATGAACATACCCAATGATGTTTCAGGTCATGTATGAATTATATCGAGAATCAGATAAAGTAACTAGTCTTATTATAAGATTTAAGTTACATTAAAAAAAAAATATGATGAAGTTGTATTTGGTTTAGTAGTCTAATTGTAGCAGGTAATTTTTTTAAGAAATGTCTAGAAGCAGGTTGTATATTTTTGTTATTAAAATTGTCATACCATTAACTAAGTCTTACTTTTATAAACAAATCAATATTGTAAGTACCAGTTTGTGCCTTTAGCTTCAATTTGCCTCTCATCTGTTGGCCCAATTTTCACCAACCTCAAATGTGAGAATTGTTGGGCCGTATCCAAAAAGTTATATGGTAAGTATTGAGAAACCTTATAAAAATCCTGGAATCTTTACCTTGATACATAATATAGCCTATGTATTGTCACATCTTTTTGATTAAGACTGTATCAAATTATTTAAATTATTAATATTCCTTGTGAGCATGATGCTCTATACTCTCTAACTAAAATATGCAACAATTCAACTTGTGGTATTAATTTTATCAATTTATCCTTAGTATTAGTTTCCCCAATCACATTTTTAGGCTAGTACAATAGTAAAAATGTGTACCATATCAATAGTGATTTCTGTCTCAAAGATATTGTGGTTGATTCTTTATTTGGTTATGCGTAAATATGTAAACATCCTTTTGTGGGGGTTAACCATTTCAGGCTGGAAATTTTTTTTTAAATATTCAACATAATTATAGTAAAATATAAAAATATTAATCAATGATCCACTTATTTTCTTTATTTCAATATAAGCAAAGATATAACATTGGTCAAAACTATTTAATGCAAACATGTCATGAGTTAAAGCTTGTGTAGGCTCAACTTTAAATTTCTAGTAAAACTTTGTATACAGTAAATTGTGTTGTGTGTACCAGACTTAAGGATATATGAAGGGTACACCAGTATGACAGTTCGTATAGGACATTTGTCCATGCCCATAGCGGTGCAGCTCTTATAGGTACTTGTCGATCCAACATAAGTATATCATTCGGAAAAACCTTTGTATTTCAAACACACTAGCACACCTAACTTTTCGTTAAGTTAAGAAAGGTATGCGACATTAATGATGTGTGTAGACTTACCTCCGAGTTCAACAGCTATAGATTCTGTCAATAAAACGTCTGGCATTTCAACAATTAATTTTTTTTGGAGAAAAAAATACAACTGCTTAAATAAATAATATATATTTGCAATTATGCCCAAGAGGAACTATAACTCGCAAATCACAAGTCAATAACAAATAACAACACTTTTATTTTAGCTGACAGAAGAATTCCACGACCCAACAACCGTTTATTCTAGGGTAAAAGAACCAATGCGCAGGCTGACAACATCCAACATTTAAACCATATATAACTATTAGTTTATAATTAAACCATTAGAGGGCACTCAAATCATAAATAAATAAAACATGTTATAAGCTATGACAAAATATGGCAGTACAAAAATGATTATGAATAATGTATAAAAGACCAAAAAATTATTAAATAGTTGATTATTTCGGGAATATTGAAATAATTTCATGGCTTAATCCAATAATTATGATATAAAAAGAAAGCAAAAACTTAAACTATCATAAATAATAATTTAAAAAATATTCAAATTATTAGCATTTAATTAAAATTGTATCACTATTAATTGGTTAATTAATCTGGAAATATTGAAAGAAATTTATGGCTTAATCAATTTATTTTAATATAAAAAGAAAGAAAAAACATTAACTACCATAAATAATGTTTTTAAAAAAATTCTAACTCTGATTCTGCCGTTACTCTCGAATTATATGTATTTGTGTATTTGCAAATTTGATTTTACTCATCCACAGTACCGCCATGTTTAAGGCGCCAGAGTTTCTATATTTAAATCTGCGGAATGAGCACTCATGGTGGGTATTGTAGTTCTAGGTGTGAAAAGAGACCCTACATAGGTGTAGAACCTGGTTCTGCCGTTATTTTCAGATTATTGCCTTTAAACTATACTAACCGAATACAGATCTGTAGGACGCTACATAAAGTCTGTTCATGATAGGTTTTTACTTGGATGACAGTTAAAAAAAATCATATGTTTTGGTTTTGGGTTGCCAACACTTGTAAAAGATCACTGTTTTGTTATAAAGGTTATCTTTTAAAATAGCGTAAACTTAGCTTTCTCATACTATTTCATTACTTTTAATAATTAATTTTTATTTAACTTGAAACATTATTTTAAACATAATTAAAAGTACTTATTCTTCGTTTTGGAACATTATTGACTATGTGTAATGTAGTGCATACATCAATACCTTTTAATACAGGCATCGTATTTACTTGGAAAAGAGAAAATACTTGTCTTTTTTATATATAATAAATTATTTTATCATTATTTTATCGTTTTTCAAAATATTTGTATCCACTGCGTGGGTGCATCATTGTAACGAACTTTCCGCTATGTTCAACGACATGGTTTAAATTCGTCGGTCGCCATTTTAAAGCTATTTTCGTTAGACAATTTGTGGAATTGCTATGAATAGTATTTTTAAGTGGAATAAAACGATAAATAAGCTTTGTGTCCGACCTCAAATAAATATATAAATAATATTAGCCAAAATTACTGTGGTTAACTATAACATTAATATATTACCATCTGTTTTCATTACAGTGATCCAAAATGAATATGTCAGCTTATGGCGTATGGCTATATTAGGGACTATTTCTAGTAACGTTTTGAGTTATCATCCAAGAAAACTTGGGTATCTAAGGAACAAACACTAAATGGCTTTTATAATAAACAGAAGAATAGCTGCGATGTAAAGTTCTTTTAATTTAAAAAGCCATATTGTAATCATTCCTTTTATTTAAAAAAAAATTCCCCCTTGTTTGGAAGATAGCACATGATAGCATGAGTCCTGTACTCTTCTGTATGGGAATCAATAAATAAGCTAATTTACAATAGAGAGAAATATAAATAATTAATTTATCATAATCTAAGTATTTATTTATACGTTTGATATTAAATATCACTGTGTTGAATTACAATTAACTATGTGAACTTAATATATGTGTAAAAAAATTTTCAAAATATTTGTATCCACTGCGTGGGTGCATCATTGTAACGAACTTTCCGCTATGTTCAACGACATGGTTTAAATTCGTCGGTCGCCATTTTAAAGCTATTTTCGTTAGACAATTTGTGGAATTGCTATGAATAGTATTTTTAAGTGGAATAAAACGATAAATAAGCTTTGTGTCCGACCTCAAATAAATATATAAATAATATTAGCCAAAATTACTGTGGTTAACTATAACATTAATATATTACCATCTGTTTTCATTACAGTGATCCAAAATGAATATGTCAGCTTATGGCGTATGGCTATATTAGGGACTATTTCTAGTAACGTTTTGAGTTATCATCCAAGAAAACTTGGGTATCTAAGGAACAAACACTAAATGGCTTTTATAATAAACAGAAGAATAGCTGCGATGTAAAGTTCTTTTAATTTAAAAAGCCATATTGTAATCATTCCTTTTATTTAAAAAAAAATTCCCCCTTGTTTGGAAGATAGCACATGATAGCATGAGTCCTGTACTCTTCTGTATGGGAATCAATAAATAAGCTAATTTACAATAGAGAGAAATATAAATAATTAATTTATCATAATCTAAGTATTTATTTATACGTTTGATATTAAATATCACTGTGTTGAATTACAATTAACTATGTGAACTTAATATATGTGTAAAAAAAATTGATTTTGGAGGATGTTTAGAAGTGATATTCATAGATTTTTAAAAGGTAGAACATGATAGCATGATTCCTGTGCTCTTCCGTATGAGGATCAGTAAATCTGCTGATTTACAATAAAAAGAAAGGTAAATAATTAATTTATCATAATCGAAGTATTTATTTATTTTAAATATTACTGTGTTGAATTACAATACATTTAATTATGTGTACTTAATATCTGTGTAAAAATGGATTTTAGAGGATGATTAGAAGTGATAGGTTTTTAAAAGATATTTGTTTAAGTGCCACCTGTGTTTTATAATAGGTAGCTTTATATTATCAAAAGGAATGGGAGCATTATAAATTAAATGTAGTGTACTTTTGTAATATAGTATAGGCAGGCTATATAAAATTTAAGACATTTCTTCCTATTAATGAATATTCATAGGCCCTAAGTCCTTCAACATTAACAATTTCAGAAATAATTTTGATAGAATTTCTTACGTCATAAAATAATATATAGCTGATTACTTAATTAAAAACGTATAAAATGAGACATTCAAAAATTACTTTAATGTGTAGAGTTAAAACTAAGAAGCCTAGATTGTTGCAGAAATTATAAAATCTGAAACATAGATTAACTTTTCCAAATGTGCATATGGCTTTGAGGATTTATTTTTTTATAATTGGATACAATTCAGGAGAAATATTATTCTCTAAACTGTAATTTATCAAGAACGGTAAGAGCTGTATCTGATATAAATATATTAATTTCTTAGATTAAAACATGAGTAATTGTAAAACACTGTAACAAACTTTTAGTATGTTTGAAGAACACAGATCACAACAATAGATAAGACCAACAAGAGATTGTCAACAGTTCTAAACATAAAATATAAAGAAACTAAACATTCTGTAATACAGCGCTAGTGACGCATGAAGAACGAACACATTGGATTACAGTTCCAACAATCCCCCGTAATATAATGTGAGTTTCTTCTGCCTTCAATTTTTCTTTGACATACCCAGCATCCTCATAAACTTGCTGTGGCTAGGTCTAGATAGGGGCTTTATTATTATGTCCGCCAACATATCCTCTCTGTCGTGTAATTCAGGTTGATTAGTCCATCTTCAATTGTTGGTCTCACAAAATGATATCGTATATCGATACAATTTGTTCTTTTGTGAAAGAGTTGGTTGAAAGAAAGTTTTTGAGCTGACTGGCTGGCATTTAATATTGTAATGGGCAATTTTTCTCCGTACAGCTCAAAGTTGAAGTTTTGTAGAAATATTGCTTCTTTGGTTCCTTCACTGAGAGACATGTTTTCAGCCTCGGTGCTGCTGAGTGCTACTGTACGCTGTTTTTTTACTTTCCCACGAAACAGCAACTCCTATCAACTTGAACATATAGCCGCTGTAGAATCCTCAATCAACTTTGTCATTGCCCCAATAAGCATCTACAAATCCAGTTAACTTTCTAAAACTCTTCTGATACACTAGACTTCAATCCATTGTGCCTTTTAAATATCTCAGGAATCTTTTTGCACGTGACCCGTGTTTTTCATCACAACATTGAGTTTAAAAAAATGGGTTAGAAAACCAACATTATGAGTTATTTCAGGCCTACGTATATGTCACTGACATATACATCAAACATCCGATTAATGCTTAATTTTCTTCGCTTTTCTTTTCACCTTTCTCCAAATTTAGTCTAATTTCTGCAGGTGTAGAAACAGCTTTACAATCTGTCATACCAAATTCCTCAATCATATTTTTAATATAGTATTTTTGATCCAAATAGATGGCTCAATTTTCCCAACGAATCCTCATGCCAAAATTTGTTGAGCTTCATCCAAGTCTTCCATTTTGAACTTTTCCATGAGTTCAATTTTAACTCTGTTCTTTTTATTTTTGTAATTACAGAAAATAAAACAACAACAACATAAATGGCAACTATATAAATATTTATGCCATTAATATGATGATAACGCATGGTTCACATTCTGACCTCTTAAAATTAATTTTCATCGAAACAACATGAATTTGTTCATACCATGCTCTTGAGGATTGCTTCAACCCATAAACAGCTTGTTTTAAAAGACACCTTCTTTTCTTGGCCTTTAACCACAAAGTTCTCAGGTTGTTCCATATAAACCAGCTCTTTCAATTCACCGTTGAGAAAAATAGTTAGTACATCTATATGATCTATAGTTAGATCCAGCTCACAAGCCAAATCAAACAAAAGTCTAACTGTAGAATTTCTCACTACAGGAGATAAAGTCTCGGTGTAGTCTACCCCATATTTTTGGGTGAAACCCTTTGCAACTAATCGTGCCTCAAATTGAGTGATATATACATTCATATCAGTCTTAATTTTGAATACCGATTTGCTTTTGATTGCCTTTTTATCTTTTGGCTAATCTACTAATGACAATGCATAATTTTCTTTAAAAAGATAAATATTCGTTTGTCATAGCGTCCTGTCTTAAAACTCTATCATCTCCAGATAGGGCCTCACTGACATTTTATGGAATGTTTCCGTCACAGATGACACTATAAACTTCATAATCTTGAAATTTCTTTGGTTTCCTTTCCCTCAACGGATATAGTATAGACTCTAAAGTAAAACTTTCAACCTCTGGCTCAGTTGCAGTTTCCTCGTACTTATCAGACGTGTCCTCCGTTGAATCCAAATCAGGTGTTTCTCTTGACTCTTCCTCCGAAGCTGAGACTGGAAGTTGTATTGGAAAAGAAACTGTCTTGTAACGACTTACAAGTAATATCAAATGGGACAAACACTTACCAACCAAGCGGCCCGCACTCGGAAGACCTACGCACGACTCACATCACTAACACTGACCTCCGCACTCCAGAGTAATACCCGTCCGACTGAGTGGCGCGCTCGGGTCAACTGACTGCAAGAGTCGAACACGTGCCCAGCCAGCCAGAAAGAAGAGTTCCGTGTCCGGTCGCGCGAAGCGTCTGGGCGCTTCGACTTTCTACTCGAACCTACTGGATCCTTCGATTGCTATGTTCTCCAACCTTCCATTTCATTCAGTCCCTCCCCCCCTCTGAGATCTATCTGTTGTATATATACGGCTACGCTGGTAATGTAAATTTACTTACTACACCACGATCTTATGGATAAGAGGTGAGAACGGCGACTAGGTCTCGGGGATTGTTGTTACTCAAGTCATAAATTCTGTTTCGGCGTCATGGGGGGGCTGTATTCAAAATTACCCTTTTGGACTTTAAATATTTTAAACTCATTATTAATTTGAAATTGCTATGCCATGCGCTTCCCGCGGCATGTAGAAAGGTCGTCGCCCTTCGTCACCCATCTAAGCTGGGATTCAAACCCAAACTTTATTGTTAGTTACAATTGTAAATACGTGTTTATTATTAAAGCGCACTGAGTGTGTCAGCGCGCCCCGGGTTCGAAACCCGTCTTATAAACTTCTCTTTCTTCTATTTAATGACAACTGTTTCAATCAAATTAATTGCTAAAGTAGTATGATGAAGCAAGACTTAGCTTACTCTTGCATTAGAGGGTTGTTGTATTGATGTGACGCCAAGCTAATTATGAACGTTTCAAATATTAAACTGTACACTATACTTGGTTGTCGTCACGTAGGATTATGCAGTTAGGCCTTATGCCTTGTTTTGGAAATCAGTGTACTAAGTATTAAGATAAGGAACCAAGGGGCTAAGGTCCATTAAAGTTAGTTCGATGCCAGAGATCCTAGATTTTGTATAATGTTATTTGAATATTGAGCCCAACACGTTTTGTGTTGTTTTTTGTAACCATTCTGATGTTGATTTGAAATTAATTGTCTTGATGAATAATAGAGAGGTGCGCTTCACGCACGATGTGTGTATTCTCAAATATTGTGATATTGTTGTTTTCAATAATAAAATTCATTTTGTCCTATCAGGTGATTAATTTGCCTGATTTTCAGCCTTCCTCACCCTATAGATATTAATAGATATAAAGGGGGCGTAGCAGTCTTTTCCTCATTGTTTTAAGTCAGCTAATTTCCATTCGCCATTCCGCCAGGCTTATCTTCAAGGAAAATCACATCACGGGAAGTAACCACCATTTTTGGATTGTCAGGCTCAATTAGTCGGTAGCCTCTTGTGTGCTGGCTGTACCCAACAAAAATTAGATGTTTACTTTGGGGATTCAATTTATTTTGAAATTGTTTTGGTACATGGGCATGTGCTATGCAACCAAAACTCTTAAATGACTAACATCAGCCTTTTTGTCAGTCCACGCTTCTTCAGGTGTGATACCCTTCACAGCTTTTGTAGGTGATCGATTTTTCAGATAACTCACAATATTTGCAGCTTCAGCCCAATATTGTTTGTCTAAATGAGCATCTCGAAGTAGAGATTGTGTATTTTATATTATGGTCCTGTTAGCATGATCTGCGACGCCATTTTGTTCTGGAAAGTGTGGTACCGTTCTCTGATGCCTAATACAATTTACTGTTAAAAAAAATCATGGTAGCCTTTATTAGGTATGTAGATTACATCAAATATTTTTCTTTTTTGACTATTAATATTTGTCATAACCAGTGGCGTCGCGTCAGGCAAGCAAGGCAAGCATGCTTGCCTTTGATTGAAGATGTGTAATTATTTTATTTGATGTTTGCAAAAATATTCTCCTGGTAATCATTTAAATGTAATTAAAGCATCAGGGGGTTTGGAAAAAAAATCCCATACATGACAGTTATTGTAACATGCATGCAAGACGTGCACTAGTCCAACTAATGGGGGTTGAAAGTCGGTATTTGTCCGACTTTCATCCCATGTCTCTGGCTAATGTAGTTCTAATTTGTGACGTCATAGATTTCAGAGTGGTTGAGAAGGGGAAGAGCTGCGGATGAAAAGTAATAATGCAAGCAGCCGAACTACGACTTTCTTGCGCAAAAGGTGACAAATAGAACCGAAGTCACTACATAGAAATATGGAGGGATGGTATGGCATGAAAGGGGAAATTAATATTGTCTAGGTACTGATCCCGTGCCTACACATCTTTAATCCCGGTACACACGACACAACTTCTTGTACATAAAATTGTACAAGAAGTTGCAGCCTGAAGATGGCATCGTGTGCACACCAAAACTTGTACAGGATTTGCTTTGCACAACTTATTGTATACAATTTCAGGAAATAGAACTCGTCCTATATCAGCCATTTTTTTTGTACAACTTTTGAGTTTGTAAACACGAAAACTTCGTATGCTAGACAGTTAGTAAAAAAAAAAAGATTGTAATAAAAACAGCTAAATAATTGAAAACAAACAAATACTTATAATTGAAGGAGGCTACACCCCAAATTTAAAGGTTTTCCACTGTTTGTTTTTTTAATTTCATAATATTTAGGAATGATTAAGAAATTATTTACATTAAATACCAATATTTTTCGAATCATTCAATCACTAGGCTATTTTTCCATAAAAAGGGCAAAAACGCCATGGTTTTTCCCCCAAATATTGTATGCAATCACAAATGCCGTGTGGACAGTCGCTGGCTAAAATTAATATGAAATCCACGTGACCCAGATATTGTACAATTTATTGCACAACTTTTTATACAATAAGTTGTGTCGTGTGTACCAGGCTTAAGAGTTTGGTGGTGTTTATTGTAGCAGGTGCTTTTGTTTTGATGTATGTATCAGTCAAATATAACAAACGAAAATTTATAAGTATATGTCTATAGTAAGTAATAGCACAATAATGTAAATCACAGAATAGAAGTACGCCCAAAGCTACAACTATCATTTAAAAAAATTCAAAATAGCTTCTTGAAGCATTTTTTTTAAATATCCAAGACTTCCCCTTTTAAGCTTGGGGGCATCCCTTCTGAGCTTGCCTAAGAATTTTGGTCACGAGACGCTACTGATCATAACATCTCCACGGCCTTCACTTTTAAGCTTCTCATTGTTTGTTATTATAACCTCAAAACCTGTTGATTCATCATTTAAATCAGAAATCCAATCTTTACGCATTGTCATGCGTGCGTTAACTGCAGAGTCTACATTAGGGATGGGAAAAACTGCTCCTTTAGTGAAGCAGGAGCAATCTGCTACTGCTCCACCACTGGACCTGTTCCTTTTACCTGCTCCTTTTTGTCACAGTTCCTATATACAAAACTACTCCCAGCCTATTTTTTTAAGCATCGTGTCTACTGCCCGTTCGGTTTATAGCCATATGCACTAATTGCACTAATTTGTTAGGGACGGGGATAGCTGATTTTAGAGGAAGTGCACCCACATTTGTGTGAAATGAGAGTGGAAAACATTTACGTAAATCCACCCTCATTGCAACCAACCGGGATCAAACCACAATCTCCCTATATTGGCAGTTCAGTCTATTTAAAGAGTAACGCCAGAGACTAGGGGTCTGCAACCTTTTTGATATCGTGGGCCATATGTGTTTAGAAAATAATAATTGTTGGACCTATTCGAAAAAAAAGTTCAACTTTACATTTTTCATGTAGCAATTAGTTATTAATTCTATTGAACACAATTGTTTTCTAAATATTTTGTGGGCTAAATAAAACCAGTCAGTGGGCCGTAGATTGCTAAACCTTGCCTTGAATCATTTGATCACCAAGTGGGCCCTTTCAATGTTCAACATTAACGTAACAATTTATTGTGCGAATACATTACATACTGTACTTGTATTGTGGAAATATTGTTTTTTACTACGAAAGCTTTCCTCCTAAAAACTCATTTGTGACTCCCCAAACCAAAACTAAACTAGGTCTATAATAGATAAGTAAGGTTGAGCTGGACCTGATCTCAGCGCTGTGACAAGAACACAACGTATCCACTTCCTTTCTACTGTACGACTGCTCCAAAATATCTCAGGAGCACAAAGGAACAAGGTTGCTCCGGACCTGTTACAGCGCAGCCTGTGACAGAGACGAGGATCAAGGTTCCTATGGACCTGTTTCAGCGTTGCCTGTGAAAGAGAGTAGAGAGCCGAGGAGCAATGCCAAGCGTTGATAAACACTTCTAATACGTAGCTGTTTTGTGCTGCCATCTACCGTACAATATTGTAACGACGCAGTCTTGACTGAGAGAAAACAGTAGAAGCTCAGAGAAAACAAATGGGAATACAGTAATAGTTTTAACGTTTCAAACTGACCTTTTACAAAAAGGAACAGCTCCTTTCGTCTGTCAGGCAGGAACAGGCTGTGAATGTGACGTCAGAGGAGCAGTGACAAAGGAGCAGGCTGTGATTTCACAACCCATCCCTAGTCTACATATCAATGTTCGTAACTTGTCTTAGCCGTCATAACAGTAAATAAACACCAATTGTCCTGCCCTTTTTTATTTTGGTTGCTACTAGAACCAAGTTCACAACGATAGAGAAGACCAACAAGAGATTATCAACAGTTCTAAACATTGAATACAAAGAAACTAAACATTCTGTAATATAGCGCTAGTGGCGCATGAAGAACGAACACAATTGGATTACAGTTCCAACAGTATTAACTATGAACCAAGATAATAATTATATTGTCTTTGGCTCTTGAGTCCATTGAGAGGTATATAACTTGTAAAATATTATGAACTTTAAGGAAGTTATAAAAGACTTTACGTCAACGATAAGCTAAAAAACCAAACTTTCTTATAAAATATTTTAATTTGCCTACCTTGTGGAATTGTTTTTTGAAATACAATGTCGAAGTTTTAATTGCATATAATTATGTTTTTCTATTTAAGTTTTTTTTTCCTTCAGAAAAACTTTTTTTACCTAAACAACCTTATTTCGGTGGCCCTAGGTATAGCCCCCTGCGAGACACACCACTCAAACTTAATTTGCTTCATTTGGGCCTCGAATAAATGAGAAATATCAAATATGAAAAACTTGAAAAGTGAAAGAACTTGATATGCTAAATAATATACTCATCAATATGCTTACAAGCAAGAAGGTCTTGAATAGATGATCTCACTCTAATATTATATATAGGAAAGAAGAAAGATAAAACTAACTTACCATGTAAAGCCACGCTACATTTTCCAACTGTCACTATGTTATCACATAAATCTTCAAATTCCTGAAATGTAAGAGGCGAAAGATGTATAATTCATTGTTAGATATAGTTTTTTTAAGCTTACACATTTTGATTTATCAAGCTAATTTCACCTTTACAATCTGATTAGTATGTTTAGTTGTTTTGAAAACTTTATAGGGCTAGCAAAGTATTATTATAAAGTTAAAAAAGCCTTTATTCCTTAAACGTGATATTTGTTAATATCACTGACCTCTTCCTCCTTTATTTGCTCAACTTCTTCATTATCCTTTATCTCAGAACTTTCTTCCTCTATGGTTTCTAGCTTTTCTTCGTGTATTTCCTCTGCAGCAGCATTTGGTTTCACGTCTGATTTTAAGGATTTTGAAGGGTCACCTGTTACAACGGGGCCAGTGATTGGATCACCGGCTATTTCTGCTAGAAGAAATTGTTCTTCTGTTTTTATATATTCTGAACTTGTTGAATCTTTTTTTACGTATGAATGTTTTTTTTTATTATCTTTAATAGACTTACGTTCAGCATCTTCTGAAGTTCCAGCAGTAGAATCTTCATCAGACATTTTTAAAATTTCAAAACACTTTATAATTTAGTTTAGTGTTATATTTGTAATGTTCAGAAATATTATTTAAAATACATGTTAGTTAACTAGAATTTTTTTTTGATGAAAAATTGTTGCTATGTGAACATTATACATATTTTTTAATTCATTGTTGTTTTTGTATAGTCCGCTTACATTTAAAAGCTATTATTAGCCTAGGTAACTCAGTTGTAATGCACATTGAAATGATTACTTCATTTTTCCTCCTTTATTTTGAAATATATATTTTATTATTTGTCTTATATTTAAATGAGCACACATACTTTATTTTAATACCAAAAATCTCTTTTATTAAAAGTGTTTCTGAATACGTGTATGGTTTGATTGTTAATTGATACTAAATCACGATTATTATTTTGCCTAGCTGTCATCCTCCACAGGAAAATATTAATAAATTTATAGAATAATAGGAAAACAGTCTTATTATTTTTAATTATATTTTATCAATATTTTCCAAACGTAAACATCAAGGAAAACTAAGAAAACAAAAAACACCATTGTAAAAACCAAAAATATCTAAAAATAAAATTATAGGTTTCTCCAGGGAAGAAATTCTTCAGATGCAATATTTATCAGTTACACTGCTGCCACTCTAGTGATTTGACTAAATGTCCTAGGATAACACTCGAACTCAGTGAAAAAAGTTTGTGTCCACCTTTACATCCTCCTTTGTGCGTCTAATCGGTTAAGCTTTCTAAATTATTGTCTATTATCACGTACTGACTCATGTCTGCTCAGCATCCTTAAATGTTGGTATATGTAATATGGCAGTTGGCTCGTAGCTTGGCATCCATCGTCAATAATGTAAATAAATACCAAATTAGCTATAACATCTGAAAGAAATAGGAAATAATATTTCATTGTTAGTTATTTGCCCTCACGATAACTATCAATGTGAAGGCTGATTTGACTTTGTTTATCAATGCTTTATAACTCTTCTTTAAATGGGAGCTTAGCTCATTTCATTTAGTATACGTATTATATTTTGATCAAGAATCTCTAAAATTCAACAATTAATAGCAACAATAAAGCAAAATACATCAAAATTATAACCAAAGTTCTCTAATATAACATATTATATCTTGGTTTCTCTATGTAGAAAATTCCACAAATTAAACACTCATTTGATCGTTTCTTATGTGCATCTGTGGTCCTCGTAATTATGCAGAGAAATATTGTCATTGGTACAAATTTGCCCCTTAAAATTAATGTAAACCTATTCAAATAATTAGTATATAATATGTCAACATAAAGCTCAATAGAGTCACCATTACTATGTTTTTGACCGCTTAAAGTAGTCGATGAACCTACATAAGTATGCCACAGAATTATTTCCTCATTCCCCCCCGTCAATGCCACCAAATACATTTACTTCAATCAGCCACCAACACTAGTATTTTATGCTACTTTCTTGATACTACCATACGTTCAATCCAGTTCTAAACCACATAACCTAGCCTTAAATAATCGCGAATCTTGTCTACGGGATAACCTAGAAGACATTTGTCCGTATCTCACTAACATATTTTTATTTAGAAGGAAATTAAACGGCCCTTTATGCAAAGTAAGTTTAGAGTTTGACAAATCAACTAAAGACAAGACTTTAATATAAACTTTAACCGTGCCAATTGATGTACAGGGCACGTCATAAATAAAAATTCTAATGTTTCAGGAACGTAACACACGATAAAATGTGAAGACGAAACCTAGTGCATAAAATAAATTCTAATTTTTGTGTAGGCGCGCCCGAGCTGAAGGTGGATTAAAATACAAATAAACTTATGGGTACCCTTAACTACTAAAACCATGGCATAGCCAATTTAGCACCACAAACATAGTGGTACCATTTTGCCTCCTACTCTCCCACCATTCACCACATATATCCTGAATTCTGAGTTTTACCCGCAGTATAAAATCGCTGTACATTAACGGGGTCTTCCCTCTATTTATAAATTTAAATTTAGTTTTAAATATCCTAAACAAGTGAAAACAAAATTGTCACATCTAGTACACAAACATGAGCAAAAAATCTCTCTAACTTTGGTTGTGGGAAGCCAATTGATGACTATATTTTGTATGTTTGATTACGTGTCAATCTTTTTGGTTTGTATTAATTATAAGCACATATTTAATTGAATAAGATGTCTAGTATTTAGAGGTAATTCGGTCTTCAAATTTCTTTGGAACTTTTTTTTTTGTCTAAAGGATTTTTTTAAATCTATATCTATCTAGTATTTTTGTTGGTTACTAACAGGAAGTTAATTTTTGCTCTTGAGTTCTTGAACGCACTTTCTTAAAAGTATATCATCATGTCGAAACGAGGTAAGCCAGATATATTTGTATGAAATCCCTTATAATCCTGATTATTAACAAGTAGAATTGCAAATTTTACTATTAATAATGTATGCACTTCTTTTCTATGATTAGTTTATCTGATTCTATCAGTTATTTTCTAATTATATTAATATTTATTTATCTGATATTGTGACAGGTTAAGTACATGATTTTCAATTAATTTCAGGACGTGGTGGCTCTGCAGGAGCAAAGTTTCGAATATCTTTGGGGCTACCAGTCGGAGCAGTAATCAACTGCGCTGACAACACAGGCAAGTATTAAATTTAAATTTACAATCTTGAAAATAAGGGCTTGCTTATACAGGAAAGCGTAAGTAAGCAGGGTAGTTAATATAATAAATAAATGCATATAAGTGCTCTTGTCTCGTCGTAAATTGCCACTAATCTTTAACAAAGCTCCACTTAATTGATCAACAAACTCGTACCTGTAAGGTACCTAATCTTTAAGAGATTAATGCTACAGAAACCATATTGCTTGCTCCCTTTACAGAATTCTGATCACCAAGTTCTTAGTCTCATTCACTTCACATAATTTGTATCAATTTACTATACATCTAAATCTAGATATACATATTATACATGTAGGAAGAATTAAAAATACAATTATTTTTATTGTTTACATCCTGAAGACTGGTACATATATTTATATTGCAATTTCTAACTTTTGCAAAAACTTATCAAAAGTTAGATAGTTAAACTCCTGTTATAGCTTAAATATATTGCGATTGCATTTTACCTATCATTAAATTAGGGGTAGGCTTAATACCTGGACATTTTCTCAAAGAAAGGTTTATTCAGTTAGCGATTAGCTGAGTATCATCTGCTTGCGCCATCCTGTGGATAATTTATATTTCAAGATTTTTCATTGGATGAAGTTTAACTTTCTCAGTGGTTGGCAAGGTCACATGATTAAGGATAGACTTTGTATATGTGATTAAAATTGTTATGGATTATTTGGATATTGAGCTTACAGACGAAGTCGAGTTGTCATCTAGTAACATTGGTTTTATACACAGTCAAACTTCAATGCTCTTTTACACAAAAGTCTAAAATTGTACACATACCACTTGCATTCTTGGTTGATGACTTATAGACAAGGTTTTACACCCACTATTTTTTTTTACAAGGGACCTGTTATGAATGTGAGGAAATGTGTTGAGTGATTGGCTACACTGGAAATATACGTGAAGGTCACAGTGGGTGTGGACAGATGTTTATTAGTGTAGGTATGATTGAACAGTGCTAGATACGGGGTAACCGTGTAACCTTATCTCTACTCAGTGCGTGTTATCCTGTATATGAGAGTCTTAGTGATAGTCCAGAATACAACAGTGGCGACGAGGATGGGATTTTTTTTTATATTAAAAATTCAGTAAAGCCTAATAAAATCATGGTACAGCTAACAGTGGATGGGGTAAATATTCTGTTCCAAGTTGATACTTGTTTAAATGGGGCAAGTCATCTAACAGGTAGCTTGTAGCCCACTATGTAAAATCTTGTACAGTGAGGGAATTTTAAAACAACACATGGTTAGGCCGGGAAAGAATTATAGTAATGAATTTATCATAAAATTGTGAATTATTATCGATATTATAGCCTATCATCCATTTATATAAATCCAAGTATTTTGACTTATTTTGTTTAATTGTAATGTGTGGTTATTGCAAGTTTATGCAGCTTCGAAAAGATTTAGAGAGATTTAGTTTGCATTAAAGTATAAGGTGTACAGTAGGGTGTCCCAAAAAAATTAAATTAATTTTTTTTTTTCGCATACCCTCTTATTTTTTTCCTTTTATGTCAAAACAATTGTAAATAAAGTTTCATGTAATTTGAACCACGGCAACCCGTGCCGACTTGCATCTAAACGTGTCAGTCAGTACATATGTACTTAAGCGAGCGAACGCTGACGACACGTGTCTGTAGTGGAGCACCCAATAGCTGCAAATGGTAAAGATAAAACAAAAAAGAAAAAGGAAGGTTTTGGAATGCTTCGACAGTGAGATTGTGCAACCCGTGAAACGTGTCAGTACCAGTTCACTCAGGACAGCGCACGTCTACGTGTCAATGTGCTTATAATTCCAAGTTGTTTTATTAGTAAATGTTTGTGTAGTTTTTAATCAGTGAACAGAACATGGTAGTGGAATTGCGTGGTTCTAAAAAAGTGATATTTTTAATAGGGAACATAAAACATCAAATAACGGGTTCAAAACTTCCGTCTAATGGACAAGTTCTCGCAGTTTTGTTTTACAATATTCGAGAAGTGAATTTAAGTGTTAATGAAAGTGCAAATCTCG
>CABFWB010000121.1:92844-118574 GCA_902151455.1 Timema bartmani | reverse complement strand
TGATGATGTGGACAAAGAAACTAAATTAAAAATGGTGGCAAATTTACATAGAGAAAATTTCTCGATCCATGAGAAAAGATACATTCCATCGAAGGAAGAACTTTAAGGTTCATTGTATGGTGAGTTTGAAACATGGATTTTGTAATTGTTTATTTAGTTATTTATTTATATCACGCAATTGTTACCTGTTATCTTTTCTTTACAGAAAAAAGCATCGAAGATTTCATATCAGTCAAAAGCCATTCATTGTTTTCTATACTCAAAACTGATGATAGTTTTCTCAACGAGAGTCCCTCCTCATGGAAGGATAACGCTTCTTTTCTAGACGCGAAAAAGACGATATCAATAGAGCAGTGAACGATACAGCTGAAAGAGCGGTAAAACTAATGCAGGACTTTCATGGTTTAATAACGGTTGAGGAGGAACAAAAACAATTTTTGTTTCGTTGCGTACAAGAACACACGAAGATCTATCCTGACTGTAAAAAGCAAACATTGAAACGAAAATATGTTCAGTAATGTTTCTTTTACTGTAATATATTAATAAATATCTGCTTTGAATAAAATGGTGTCTTGTGTACCAAAGATACATATATTTTACAATCTTTCCATAGTATTCTCCGTACAAGATCTCACGTTCAAGTTTGAAGTAAAGTCGGCACGGGTTACCGTTATCATATTGCAATAATACATTTTATTTAAGTTACTGAGGTGAAATAGAAAAAAAATAGAGGGTATGCGTATTCGACTTTGCAAAAAAAAAATTTTACCTTGTATCTTGGGACACCCTAGTGTACAGTGTATTTGAACAGTCATTAATGAAAGAAACTTTTGAGAAAATACATGTGGGTATACCGATATATCAAATTATATTATGGTTTATTACGACAGACCTACAGGAAATCTCATGTTTCAAATTTCCAGGCCATGTTAAACCACATGTCTGAAAGGTAACTTACGTGAGTGAAATTGTTAATAAAGTTTATTATATTTACCAAGCAGGGGGCTATGCTATAAGAACAATACACTAATTACAAATTGAAAGTCATAAAGAAATGACAATCTTAAGTGACATACCACTTTGGAATCTAATCCTCTCGTCCTAGTGAAATTGGCCGATTGACTTCCAAAACACCACCCAAAAATGTATTTAACAAATAAAAACTGGTCATAATCTTGGGCGGCCCTGAGATAATTGTAAAAGCTAATCTCTTCCTGACAGGTTTGTGTACTAAATGTTTCCTTAAGAGGAATTGTGTGCGTTATAAGTTGGTCTTGAGCCTAATTCTGCTCCAACTGAGTAAATATGATAAAATGACGCCCTCCATGAACAACTTCCCCTTCTAAAACACTGAAATATATGTGCATTGGTCACAACTTGTTCGTTTGAGCTGGAACCTTTGCTGTGGTTGGATCTATGTGTCATCCCTCAGTTCATGTACAGCTCTGTGCGATAAAATATATGTACTTGAGTAGAATGCCGAAGACAAGGAGATCAGGACTAGATCCTAGTCAGGTGTACTGATGTAGGTTCTTCCTTAATGATCTTCATCTTTACATGCAAATGTGGGTATACTTTTAAATCCAACCTTGCTAACCAGAACCCATTAGTGTGGTTAGTACGTAGCTGTACAACTCGGAACGGGTAGTAAGACTTGGTGCTAAAAAGATAACTCGTTCCAGTTGAGATCTAATCTTAATTCTCAAAGTCAACATATTATTTTTAAGTGGTCTTTTCACCCTTTACTGAGTGTATTTTGCCAAAGTTGAGTCATGGTTATGTGAATGCGCCAGAATTGATTACGTTATAGGAAGAAGAAACTAAAAAAATGTTTCTCAACAATATTAAGCTGTACTGGTGTAAAGCAATCTTTTAATGTATCAGTATTATTTCACTGAAATCTAACTTAGATCACATTATCAGCCTGATCTCTTTTAATACCTCATAGTGTAACATAATTTCAGAATGGTCATGTGTCAAAAAATAGTGTTAGGCCTGTAATAAATTGCAATATTTTGATATATATATATATATACTGGAAAAGATGGAGATTGGCTCTTGGAAAGTCAGATAATTTTAAAATATATTTTGGCTGGATAGGAATAACACTTAAATAATCTCTCGCAACACTTTTAAACTGTGCTGGTGTAAGGTGATCTTTTAATATTCCAATATTTTTTCGCTGAAATTTAACCTAGATCGCACTCCCCAATAGCCATTTCTAAAGGCTGAAATCTATTATAAGCTATAAACCTCTTCATGAAGCAACACAATTTCAGAATGTGTATGTATCTAGAAATATTATTACATTAAATAATGTTTGTAATATATAATGACCTAAAAAGTTGGAAATTGGCTCTAGAAAAGTCAGGGAATTTTAAAATATAGTTTGGCTGAACACCCTGTTGAAACAAAGCTAAAAATACATATTATAGTTTATTTTTTTACCCTCTAGGTGCAAAGAACCTCTATGTGATCGCTGTGCAGGGTGTGAAGGGTCGTCTAAACAGACTACCTGCTGCTGGTTCAGGTGACATGATTGTGGCAACTGTCAAGAAGGGGAAACCTGAACTCAGGAAAAAGGGTGAGCAGATTCATGGACTAAACTCCCAGTGTGTCTCATGGCCTATTTGTGTTTCTACGTTTTATTTCAACCTTCTTTTTTGCACTGGTTGGTTTTACTTGCTGTTTATCTTTCAGACAAGTTCTATTTCAGTGCTAAAGTAAATCTTTTCATAGCCATGGGTATCTGTCATTTCACACATTTCATTTGTCCAAGGATTGAATAAGATACATTAATTTAATACACATATTATATATATATATACTGGAAAAGATGGAGATTGGCTCTTGGAAAGTCAGATAATTTTAAAATATATTTTGGCTGGATAGGAATAACACTTAAATAATCTCTCGCAACACTTTTAAACTGTGCTGGTGTAAGGTGATCTTTTAATATTCCAATATTTTTTCGCTGAAATTTAACCTAGATCGCACTCCCCAATAGCCATTTCTAAAGGCTGAAATCTATTATAAGCTATAAACCTCTTCATGAAGCAACACAATTTCAGAATGTGTATGTATCTAGAAATATTATTACATTAAATAATGTTTGTAATATATAATGACCTAAAAAGTTGGAAATTGGCTCTAGAAAAGTCAGGGAATTTTAAAATATAGTTTGGCTGAACACCCTGTTGAAACAAAGCTAAAAATACATATTATAGTTTATTTTTTTACCCTCTAGGTGCAAAGAACCTCTATGTGATCGCTGTGCAGGGTGTGAAGGGTCGTCTAAACAGACTACCTGCTGCTGGTTCAGGTGACATGATTGTGGCAACTGTCAAGAAGGGGAAACCTGAACTCAGGAAAAAGGGTGAGCAGATTCATGGACTAAACTCCCAGTGTGTCTCATGGCCTATTTGTGTTTCTACGTTTTATTTCAACCTTCTTTTTTGCACTGGTTGGTTTTACTTGCTGTTTATCTTTCAGACAAGTTCTATTTCAGTGCTAAAGTAAATCTTTTCATAGCCATGGGTATCTGTCATTTCACACATTTCATTTGTCCAAGGATTGAATAAGATACATTAATTTAATACACATATTTCTTATCTAGCCTTATGCAATTAGAATAATGCAAGAAAGTAGGGAAGGGTTGACATTAAACTGTACAATCCAGCTATTAAGAAATTAAAATTTAGCTTTGTTGAGCAATAGTATAAGAAATGCATACATTTTATTGGAGGCTAGTAAGGAAATAGTGAACGCTGAAAAGACAAAATATATGATCACACAGAGAACACAGCTCGGAGACGTTAATTTAGAGATTACTGTGAACTACATGATATAATTTGACAGGGTTTATGAGTTTGAATATTTAGACAAAAATTTAACTATCAATAACAATATTAGATTTAAAATTGGGAAAAGAAATTTATGCATTCTTTTACTCTGACAGTAATTTGTTGAACTCTCGCCTGCTTTCAAGGAATGTTAAACTCTTAATATACAAAACAATTTTACTGGTTCTTTATGGGTGTGAAACATGGTCTTTAACCTTACATGACTAAAGAAAATTTAGGGTGTTTGAAAACAAGATTCTTAGGAAGATACTGAGTCAAAAGGAATGAGGCTACTGGGGAGTGGAGGAGGTTACATAATGAGTTACATACCCTGTACTCATCACAAGACAGTGCTAGGATAATCAAGTCTCCTAGTTTACAGTGGGCAGAACACGCAGCACAAATAGAATATTCTAGATCTTTGTTTTGGGTACTGACTGGAAAACCTATTGGGTAGACTTTGACTCAGGTGAGAGGATGGTATTAGATTGGACCTGAAAGATATAAGTTGGAGTGAGGTGGACTGGATAAAGCTAACTTAATATTGGGATGATGTGTAAAGAGGTGGGCTGGATAAAGCTAGCTCAATATTGGGATGATGTGTAAAGAGGTGGGCTGGATAGAACTAGCTCAAGATAGAGATAAGTGCTGTACTTCTGTAAGTGTGGCAATTAACTTTCAAGTTTATAATGTCAGAGTAAGTCTGTAAATCTCATCAGAAAATTGGCCACCTGAGTAGCATTATTAAGTAGCTGGGCGGGGACAGGGAAAGACTTGACAATATTTGATGATTTGTGCAACAACATTGATTTTAACCAGGTGGTTAATAAAATTAGCTTAGTGCGGGAGTGCCTGTTTGAAAGGCCATGTAGAGAACGCTTTAGTAATTGATGCATGGCAACTTTCTAAAAGGAGTAGCCTGAACTCATTAGCTCAACTCTGTAGTGTGTAACTAAACCTCTAGGTCCTGTCGCTGTATGTAGTAATACTATGAGCCACGATGGGCGCTATTTGTAACAATACTCCTTCGTTGAGCGCTACGAATACTAACTTTTCCATACAATGACTCAGCGTGTAGATAGTTTATTTTCACAAATTTTAAATTACAGTTGAACTAGTTTTGTCAAACATGTAAACAGTATACATACTATACATTAAATATACACAGTATGCACATATATTCGTACATAGTGTTACAATCGTTCGAAACTCGTCTACTCGATTCGACGTTTAAGCAAAGAAGAGTCCTTTACAAAACTAGCATCTTGCTAAGCTTGGGTCTGTCTACCCTGTAGCTATTTAACTCTTGAACCCAGATCACTACTTAATTTCTTTCTGTCGACCAATGGGGTTATTCTTTCTGAGCGCGAAAACTAAAAAATAGACACGGCTTTACTCTGCACCTGTTCTTAAATAATACGTAATACAACCCGGAAGTAAACCATGCTTCTAACACGTGCAGCTAAACGAAAGAAAAATAGAAACATGGCTGTCGTTTAGAAAAGATGAGTTTAATTTAAATTAACTGAAAAGAAGAAATATGAAAATATTTAGTTTAAAATATGATTTTAAATATTAATACAGATGGAAAAATCAATATCATTACAAGTGCTGCCTATTTGGTTTAACATGTTTCGTTTCAATTGTTTTATTGCACTGGTAGGTTATACTTGCTGTTTATCTTTCAGACAAGTTATATTTCAGTGCTAAAGCAAGTCTTTTCATAGCCATGGGTATCTTAATTTACATGTTTCAGTTGCCCAAGGATTGAATAAGATACAGCAATGTATATTAATTTATTTTATTAGCACTACACTTGCAAAACCTTAGCTTAGTAGTGTGTATATCCACTGAGCGAAGGGTTCCCGGTCCGATTCCCGGCATGGTTGAAAAAATTATCAATTTTTTAAAATGTGGGTGGTTTCCCCTTTCACAGTGATGAATTAACGGTCGGGTACTGGATGTTAGATCCGTTCTAGATTTAAATTAGTTTATCTTTTGTGCTGATAAATTCAGTTGGATCATAAGGTACATGTTAAATATCACAAATAAATAGGGGTATGTGAAGCTTCAACTCTGCTTTGAAACTTCGAAACAAATGTCAGCTTCGACTTGGCTTTGAAAATAATTCAGGCTTTGAAGCTTCGTCAATAAAATACTGAAAGCTAAAATACTCGATTTATGGTCAATTATTGCCATTTATATATAATATAAAACAATATTTATTTGAAAAAATCTTAAGTAATTGATATGTAAGTTTTAATATAACTTGATTTATTAGATTAAAATGAAATATTAATAACAATAAGTACAATAAAACATTTTATAAGTAATTTAAATACATAAAGTTCAATAAACAACAATATAATGTATTTTTCTAGTGTAAAAAAAACTCACAAAAAAATATTCGAACTTCGATTCGGCTTTTAGAATATTCCATATATTCAATTTGAGTTTGCTTCAAATTGAAAAAGTGGACTTTGTACACCCCTACAAATAGATTAAATAAAAAATAAATTGCTAAAAAAATTATCAACATTATAAGGTTTTTTTTAGTGCATTAGGTTTTTAATATTGACAAACTAGTTAATGTTTTATTAATAAAACCTACAACAAGTTTTCAAAGTCTGTACTAAGATTCGTGTTTTATTTAAAATTAAAACTCGAAATACAATCTCAGAATGTGTATATGTCCAAGAATATTATTGCATTAAGGTGGGATGGAAGGGGGGCGCAAGGAAAAGTAATGGTTTTTGCAGCTTTTATGGCAAAACTCTTTTTGGCCAAAATAAATAAAATATTGCTCCAGTACAAACAGTTTAATTGTCTTAAAATGTGGATATCAACAGTTTCTGAATATGTCATGAGCATGGTGGCATTATCTAACAAACTTTTTAAATGAAGAAAAAAAGTCAGGGTGTCTACCATCCGGGAAAATCAAGGAAAACTGTAATTAGCCGGAAATTTGAAGTGGTCGGGAAATAAAGGGAATAAGTTGGGAATTTGGTAAATTAAAAAGAAATCCAGGAAATTACAATGTGATTCAGACTATTTTGTTTGTAGCTGTGTAATATATTTTTTAATTTATAATTCCTAGTATTAATTAAAAAACTTTAAATCTCAAAATAATAATTATTATTATTATTACTATTCATAAAAAGACTAACAAAAACCGTGGGGTGGAGGAACAGAAGGTTGTGGAAATACTTTTTGAGTCTGGAATTTTTGGAAATGATCAGGGGAAAAGTCAGGAATTTCATTGGTCAAGTTGAGTAGACACCATGAAAGTTGTCATTAAATTTCCAGGTCACCATGTAAACAAAAATTAAATTTTATGTTTATACTGGAGCAATATTTTATTTATTATGGCCAAAAAAAAGTTTTGCCATAAAAAATGAAAAACTGGCTTTTTCTCACATCTCCTTCCTTCTCACCTTAAGTTGTGATCTAAATAAAATGATTGTAATATACTTAATAATATATAGTGACATGGCTCTGGGAAAGAGTGGGAATTATAAAATAAAGTTATGGTGTATACCCTGGTGTAATATTTTTCTCCTTTCATCGTTTAAGTCATTTGTGTATTTTTATCTTTGCTTGAACTTGTTTATAAAACAAGTCATGTTTTTGTTATACTGCAAGCATATATATGTGCAATGTTTCCTTTCAGTCATGCCAGCAGTAGTGATCCGGCAGAGGAAACCGTTTAGAAGGAAGGATGGGGTTTTCATATACTTTGAAGACAATGCAGGGGTCATAGTAAACAATAAAGGAGAAATGAAAGGTATTGTTTCATTTTTAATGTGAATAAGTTTTTTAAACTATTATTTTGAACAGATTTGCTTGCGTTTAAAAGGGGATGTTTTCCTTAGACTGTTTCAACAGCTAACAATTTGAACCTACTTTTCTCCCCAAATTCTCTGTTAATTTAAGCTTTTTAGTCGATGAGTTGAGGCATCCAATCTGCATGTTTTAGAGTTTAATTCCAATTGATATTGAAAGAGTGGAATAGAGCACTAGGCTAAATCATGGTTTAAATTAGGAGGGATAGCCAGCACACTTAACCATGGTGATACTGGAGTAGAAATTGTCTGGATTTGATAATATATTGATGAGCCAGTTTCCATATCCTTAGTTGTGAAGAGTTGCATATTTCTTTGTTCAGGGATTTGATCACCTTGGTTGTGTAACTGATTAAAGTCCAAATTATGGGTTTTGGCATGTGATGCTACAGGCTTATCTCTCTTTTTCCTTTTTGTGTCATGTTGACCATTCATTCTTCTGAGTGTTTCTGTTGTGAGACCAATGTATTGTGCTTGGCACTGGTTGCATTCCAGTTGGTAGATTAGGTTTTCAGAATCACAAGTATGGTGGCCTTTTTAGGATAATTTATTTTAGTTGTGGCTGGAGAACGAATTTGTTGGTTTATGTATGGTGCAAGTTTTGCAGGGGTTGCGGGGAAATGAACCTGATATTTGTTTGGGTTTTACAAGTAAGTTGCGTAGATTGGCTGGTTGTTTATAGGTTACTTTTGGAGGCTCCTTGAAGATATGTTGTGTAGTGGTGGAGGATTGCAGTATTGGGAAACCTGTTTTCAAGAGATTGTTGAGTTTGTGAAATCCAGGGTGGTATGTAGTGACCAGAGGGATGATGTTTGTTCCTGTTGTTGTGGGCCCGCTATTTTGAGCTCTGTCTATTTGACTACACACCAATGCTTTGGGGTAGCCTCTGTTCATAAAAGCATGTTGTACTTTTTTTTATTGTATTGTAGAAGATCATTGTGGTCGGAGCAAATTCTTTTGGCTTTACTGGCTAGGCTATGAGGGAGTTATCTCTTTGTGCTCATAGGGTGGCAGCTGTCATAATGAAGGTATTGTTGCTGGTTGGTTTCCTTGGCAGATAATTGTTAGGGGTTTTAATAATAATATTTATATTGTTCTTAGTTTCCCAATGGTTTTCTCTTAAAGTGCAAAAAATGTTGGTCCTTGTGTCCCTTTTTTAATGAGGTTCAAGTGCTAAAAGCCCTGCATATTCCTTCTCCACATCCATAAATACCATAATGAAATCCTCTCAAAATTCATATCTTCTTTCAATCAGCTGTCAAATAGCAAAGACCAAGTTTATTGTAAACCTCTGTTCCTCTCTCCTTTTTCATTCTTATTTCCAGTATCTTCTCAGATATTTTTGTATAGAGGCAGATAAGGTTTATTCCCCCTATAATTTATATTCATTTTATCCTAAGTATATATTTATTTTACTTCTATTTCCTATGTATGTTCCAGGAAGCGCCATAACAGGACCTGTTGCAAAAGAGTGTGCAGATTTGTGGCCCAAGATAGCCTCAAATGCCAGTAGCATTGCTTGATAAAACTGTACACTGCTTATTTAAAACTATTAAAAAAGAGTATTAAACTCACAAATTTGTTATTTTATTTTAAACATTTAAGAATTGATTAGCTTTATTATAACATTATTAGTGTTTTCACTTTTGTATTGGCTTATCTAACGTCATTGCTAGGGGTCTGCGAATATTTTAAATTCCTGTGATGGATGGAGTGAAGGTGTCACTTAGTGTATGCATTTTGGTGGGCTTGGCAGACTGATGTGCAATACCTTCTGGCTCAGTGAGGAAAGCAACAGGAAACTCCTAATTTACCTTTTCAGTGGTGACTAAGTTTTCAGACAGTGGTATTGTTTAGGATACAACCAAACTTTGGGTCGAGTACTGATCATCACACAAACAAAAGTAGGCGCTTTGTATTAGAAAATGAGAACTACACTTTGAAATTATAAACTAGGGGTGGACAGGATCCCGAACCGTCGGGAATTTATCTATTCTTGTTGGTTGGGCATTGTATTATTTGATATTAATCAAAATTTTATTTGATTTTATAAAAAAAAATCTTATTCACACATGCTTTTATTTTTTATTACCTTTAAACAGTTTTTTTAGCACCGGGTCTCGCTCCGGTTATACGCCTATGTACTAATTAATCTAGTGTGTTAGAATTTAGAGGTATACCTGCATTTGTGTGGATAGAGTGGGAAACTACTTAGGAAAAACCACCCTTAATACACCCGGCCAAATTAAAACTAAATATCCCCACTACCTTAGACCATGCAGCCAATAATAATATAGCTTTAACAAGTCTTACCATATTAGCTTAGAAATCAGTATATTTTAAATCTAAGATTATTCTAAAGGATAATTTTAAAATTTTCTGTCCCAAATCCCAATATTTTGACTAATGCCCTGTTCCCGTCCCAAAATAAGTCAGTCTCGTCCATCCCAATAATAAACTAAATGATCAAAATATGTCCTTGTTTATTAATCAGCCCATTATTTTACCCTTTAAAATAATGTTATAAAGTAAAGAAATCTCTACACTGACCAGTTAAACATTCTCAATACAATTTTTAAATTAAAATTTCTGTCAACCTATCACAAAATTAAAAAAAATTATTTAGATGAAAAAACTTGATCAAAAGTTTCTTTCAATTTCCTAAAATCTTGTATTAAATTCAGATTTTTTTTTATAAATACCACATAAAACAATATTTTGAAGTAATTGTTTGCATTTTTGCAACACTCAAATATAAAACCGCATTTTCATTGGGAATTTGCTGATTAAAATATTTGTTATTAAAAATGTAAGAAAATCTACTATTCGGTATTCGTTTGAAATTTTGATATTCTATTCACACACCCCTAATCATTACTGATCCCTTGACTACAATAGAAATAACATGTTGGTTTTATGTATCTAACATTACCAATTCCTTAACTATAATAGACTCTTTGAGAAAGCAAATGCAATTTTGTCTGACTTTCATTTTCTTTTTGGTCCCATGTGAGACACTACTACTACTTATACTAAATAAGATAAACCATTTTACTTGTTGAAGTCAAGATGCTATACAAATTTCTGCGAATATTTGAGGAGAAAAAATAAAATTTAAGTTCCATTAATACTCCTAAAGCATATTTCCACGAGCGTATTTAGCAGCGCTGTTTGACGATACCTTGTTTTAAATGGTTGTTTTTCCGCGAGCGTGCGGGGTTGAATTAGCAGTGCTGCTGCTGCGCATGACCACCTGTCCTCGTGACTAGCCCCGGAGTTTCCTTGCAGCACTACCAGTGTAGATGCATTAAATTAAATGGTCCCATTTACATGGGTGGCAGAAATACACGTGACTCTTTCAAAACAGAACCATGTGTTGTGCTGGTCTAATAATTACGGAATTATTTATCACTATAGAATGTCATACCAACAATCCTTTGAGAGCTTTTATGTGGAAATTTTTATTAGTAAGCTAGAGATGCTTTAAGCCGTTAGGGATTCAAAGTCATCCGAACACAATAAGCAAGAAAAAATAAGATCATGGAAATCATTGTGCAGAAAGTTTATTCCAAATTCAAATATTCCTTAAATACCTTAGGGAGGAGGGGAGGTTCGAACAATGTTTATGTAATACAGTGAGACAGGAAAGAATGGGGGGAGGGTGAATTGCTAGTAAATTAAAAAATTTATTAGGTTTTTAATTTTTACTAGTTTAATACAATAAATTTAGATATAATNCCAAAAATATTTTATTACTGAAATCTTAGAAGAAAACTGGTTTAATATTGGCAGCGCTGCTAAATACGCTCATGGAAAAGAGCCCTTAGTTAATCCACTGGGTGCTCACCCGCTTCACCCACCCTTTGAAGTGGCCTTTTCAACTATGTCTTAACTGGTACTAAGACACTAAAAAAAAAGATTAGATTTAATCACTCAGTCCCTTTGTTGTTTTTAAAAGATAAATTGTATCGAAATCAATATAATGAAACACAGTTTGAAATTTTGTGTAACATTGATTAAAAACATTTAGCTAAGTGTTTTAGCATTGGACTTCATTAGGTGTTGCAAGTAATTGCTGACCCCTCCCTTATCCCCCTATTCAGTGTGCAAATATATTATCCCTTCTCTTCCTTTTATATTAATATTATAACTTATAATCAAATAACAGTTGACTAGTGGGAACTAATATCAAATACCGCAATATATTTAATGAGATAAGAATGATAAAGAAGTATAATTTTAAGGGATTGCTTATGTACTTGGAGCTTGTATAAAAAATCTTACACCTAAGCTCGATAAGTAACCTTAAGGCTTTCTTCCCTTAACAGCCCTTTCACACTCAGGTTTCACCGGACTGCTCTAAAACCTGAAGAAAAAAGTAGCATCAGGCTTTCATCAAGTCTGTTTTTAACATGCGTTTTCTTCCCAAGCTCTGAGAGAGCACAGTCTGATTTCTATCATGGATCGAGGTATTCTTATTACCATGTGGTACTTTCGTAGGAGACTTAATAAAAAAAAGACAAAACAGGACAATTTGGGTATACCCATTGCTTTGAAAGCATGATGAGCATGGTGCCTTTTCTACTCTTTATGAGGAACTCAAGAGCGATGAAAAAAGTTTTATAAATTTTTCCCGAATGTCAATCTTTTGAAGAATTACACAATAAATTACAGCCATTCTTACAGCGTCAGAACACAAAAATGAGGAACTGCATCCAACCTAAAGAAATGATTATGGTAGCTATTAGGTAAGAAGAAAAATAAAAAAGTGTAGATACTGCATCTGTTTATTCTTCTAAATATCTTATTATTTTAATGTACATTTTGCTATCTCATAAACATTAGCTTAATATTCATTATTTAATGGACCCCTATGTATTAAATATATTTTGGAAGAACTAGTTTATTGAAGATACTTTTTTAATGGTATGGTATTCTGTTAAAGGTTTTAGTTTAGTTAATCAAAAATATACAAATAATATAAATATAGAAAATTAAAAGAAAAACATTTTATAAAAGCAAAATGAGCTATGTAAAATCTACATCTATAGTTTGAGATTCTGTTGGTGAGGTCACGGATGAGGGAGAGGACAAATACTGGTAGCTTTGAGATACTGTGGACAAAGGTTCAAGGGGTTGATAGGTCTTTTGAGTAAGGAATGAAGTGAATGACTCTGGCCGAGAAAACTGCTGAATAGGAGATTGGTAGAACTATTGGGGGGAGGTGTATGCTGATAAAGTGTAGAGTTACGCATGAACGGATGTAGTGAAATGTAGGTAAAGGAAAATATGGATTTTCTCTTTTGTTTTAATACCTTTGATCAAATGTAATACGCCCATTTGAAAGTCAATTGTCTCTTCCTCATTAAAATCTTTAATTGCAGGCAAAGTATCTCTAAGAATGATAATTGATGACATGCACATTCCTCGAGTTGAGCATTTTCTTATCTAACTCATCAACCCTCTTCGTTTTTGTGGAATGTGTGCGGGAGGTGGTAGCGGTGGAGTCTGATCTCTATGCATCAGGAGGATCTTCCACGCTTTCATCTACTTTATCCTCTGTATTTGTTATAGGGATAGAATCTTTTCAACCCTCCTCGTTTTCGTGGAACGTGTGCGGGAGGTGGTAGCGGTGGAGTCTGATCTCTATGTATCAGGAGGATCTTCCACGCTTTCATCTACTTTATCCTCTGTATTTGTTATAGGAATAAAATCTTTACTTTGTCTTTCATCAAATTCCTTTTTAAGGAAAATTAATTCTCTGTAATAAACATTTTTTATTACTAAGGCACCTGAGCTTGATCCCTTTTCTCTTGGTTGATTCAAACATTTTTGGAAGGAGTCTTGAATGTTGCTTCATTTTTTGATGTCTTTCCCTGAAAAAAAAAAAGAAGTTATGCTTCTAAAAACAACAAGCTCTATCTAGACAATACTAAGGCCACGGACACACAACACCGGTAGCGTATCTGAAAGCGGAAAGCAGCGCAGTCATGGATACTTACTATGGACACACACACACACACACACAGAATACCAGAGTACATAAAAATCTGCTTGGTCTCTAAACAGCCACGGAATGTCAAGCAGGGGTTTGATATTAGCTGAAGATACAGCTTTAAAATTTTGTATTGTTAATTCACTGCATAGAGAAGACTGGATCCATGAAATAAACAAATGAGAAGTTTATATAGGATTACATCATTTTTATGAAAAACTTCAAAAATATATAACTAAATTTTTTTAATATACGAGGATGTCAATAAGTACTTTTGATGTTCTATTATCTTTATTATTCTGCCAAAGAGGAATTCTGCTGTAAACTTAAATCAGTGTTCCACCATACATACAAAATCACTTTCTACATTAAATACACAGAAATTATAATGCAATCCACCTCAACCAGTCTCAAAACACAAAGTGAACTGTCCGCTCAGCAACCAGCTCCGCTATATGCGCCTATCTCCTCTCTGCACCGCTGTCAGCTGCACTCTCTGTGAGGCTGTCACCATTGCTCTTTGTATGTTTGAAATGTAAGCTCTGCTCTGCTCTCTGCTACCAGTGTTGTGTGTGTGTCCGTGGCCTAAGATTTCTGAAATATTTTGAATTTAAGTAAGAAATTATTAGAAATCATGCCTGAGAAATAGTAATGGAAATGTTTGGATCAATCATATCATTAAATTATAAAGAAACAAAACAATTTACGATGTAAATATTAACTTTTTTCTTTCAGGTATTTCGCTAGTAGCTGTACATTCACTGATTTGCATTATAAATTTCGTATGGGAATATCTAAAATAAGTTGAGCTGTGAGATATGTTTTTAAAGCCATCACAGTTTTACAAGAAGAGTATATACCTGAACCCTCAAAAGAGATGTGGGAAAATATTGCATTTGGATTTGAAAAGAAAACAAATTTCCCACATTGTATCGCCCCCGTTGATGGTTAACACATCAGAGTAATCAAACCTTCTGAAAGTAGTTTGCTGTATTTTAATTATAAAATTACTTTTCTGTGGTCCTAATGGCAGTGGTGGACACAAACTATAAATTTATGTATGTTAATGTCAGGTCATATGGCTTTTGGGGGGAAACTTCTTGATTTGAAGAAAAGAGTTTTTAACTACAGGCATCACAAGAGGCAGAAGGTATGTAGAGTGCGTGTTTGAGATAGGGATGGAGTTAGATTTGAAGACACATTGACAGTAAGTGGTTTCGAAGAGTTATTATCTCAGCAATCAGTTCATGGTGGAGTGACCGCAAATAATGTTGGAAATGTACTTCCAGACTACTTTTTAACAGAACATGAATCTGTTCCTTGGCAAATGAACAAAATATAAACATGTAGGGTCAGAAAAACTTAAGGGCCTTGTCAATGGTCGTTGGAAGTGAAGAGTCGCATCAGCGCCAGCCCCTAATTTACGATATCAGAAGAAACCAATTGAGTTATACTTTGTCTTCGGTTGGCTCAGTCAGACCACAGTGTTGCCAGAACTATCAGCACTTTATAGCCCACCCCCCTTCCCTTCACCCATACAAAGAGTGAGACAGTGAGACTGAGTAAGCATGCAAACAAAACAAAGCTATAATCCTCTGAAACCTTTTTCCTGCAGGTAGCAATCACTTCTGTATTGAATGGGGAGGTCAGGGGGTGAGGTAGAGTCTAAACTGGTACATAGCCTTGCCGAAAGCTATTAGGGGAGAGTACCTAAGATTGTCACAAATAGAAGGCAATCTATTTGTCAACTGGTTTGGTCTTTCATTGAAATTCATCCTGGCCAAAGCATACACGAATTGGGGTATGGTCTGGTTTGCCAGTGATTAGGAGATCAGGCATCAAAACCTGCCTGGGTGTATGTCTACAAAGAGTTTTTTTTATGTTTCCCACTCTACCTCCAAGCAAATGTGTTTATATAATGTCTCTAAATTTTACCTTACTATTTCCTATACCCTATTCGTGTATTTAAACGGGTATGGTTCAGACAAGTACACAATAGAAAAAATTATAATATTAAGACACAGTGCTAAGATTAAATAAATAATGAAGTGGTAGCCTAAAGTCTCCTCGAATCCATACCATGCCAGAACGATGAATATGCATTAAATTACAAAATTAATAATTAAATCAATAATAAATAATAATTAATACCATTTTACTATTTAATAGTAATTCAATTTTATTAGTATGCATACATTTTTACATTAAATCATGATATAGTAGGCTAATGTTGATTTATTCTAAAACAACATTTTATTGGCTCAATAATTATAAAAAAAATTTCATTACTAAAATATTACTTACAACACATAAAGAAAAATAACTATACATTGGTAATATTAGTATAATGCAAATACAATCAAAATCGCAAATTACACTAATGACATGCCTTTATTATTATTGTTATCATTATCCTTATCATCACCATAATCATCATTAATTATATTATTACCGCGTCTTCCTAATCGTTCGGGTTATACGCACTTACGCTAATGTGAAATGGTAGGGTGTCTGTGAGATGAAATGGAGGATGGTGGAGGCCTGGCATTCCACATATTCACAAGTGTGATTAATACACGTCTTGTCAGAGGTGAAGGAAGGATTTGGCAATCAGATAAATCTGTGCCGGAACCGAGGATTGTACCCCGGACCCCCAGCACAGAAGTCTGACACCTTACCCCTAGACCACCAGGTCACCGACTACAAGATGCTCGATTCCCATACTAAACGTACTACTTCACCAGTGAATAGTTTTACACGAAGATTCCATTTCCACAGTTTCGATGATACATAAGCAGTGTCTGAATAGTTCGTCTAAGGGCCCTTGGAAGCCATGTGCACTTTAAAGTTGCAATGGCGTCGGCTTAAAGGCCGGAAGTGATTTTTGATGGTGTCTGAATTCTCTTAAAGTGTACAATTGCACCCCTTATTGCGCACTTTACTAAGGGGCACATATGACTTGCCCTTTATCGCGCACTTTAGTTAAACTAGCTTTTTATATTGAATAAAAGTATTATATATTTTGTGAAAATGAAATAAAACATTCACATAATGTTAAATAAAACTAAGGTGACCTGGTGGTCTAGGGGTAAGGTGTCAGACTTCTGTGCTGAGGGTCCGGGGTTCAATCCTCGGTCCCGGCACAGATTTATCTGATTGCCAAACCCTTCCTTCACCTCTGACAAGACGTGTATTAATCACAACTTGTGAATGTGAGGAATGCCAGGCCTCCACCGTGGTTCGGATTCCACGTTAAACTGTAGGTCCTCCATTTCATCTCACAATCACCCTACCATTACACATTAGCGTAAGTGCGTATAACCCGAACGGGTAGTAAGACGCGGTGCTAATAATAATAATAAATAAAACTAGTATGGTTTGTTCTTTGTTTATATACAATATGTTAAACGGTTAAATTTCTCTTTTTAGTGTGAAAATCTTTCTCAAAAAGGAAATTTATTTATGTATTAAAAGATCTTCAGTAAAATTTGTTTGAGAATAATACTTTACAGATATAAGTAAATTAACTAGGGCAATATATATATTTATATAATATACGTATATATTTAACATTTTCTCTACATATGAAAAAATGCTTGACATGCTCATTTGTATCCCTGCATACATCACACTCCTTTTGGGGATAGCTGTGATTTCTTTGTTTATTCAGCAGTCATTCATCCTGGCAACATGTTTTAAAACAAAAGATCAACATGTAACTCAAGTAATTTATTTTTGAATTCCTATAGGCCTATGTATTTATCTGGCAATACTTTTACATGCTTTAAAACAACTTTATATTAATATCAGCTAGGTCTAGTTTGTCAGCTTTTCAAAAATTGTAAAAGTTTATAAAACTGTGATAGGATTGACCATTTTTGGCGCACGTTTTCCAAATACGTGTTTTAACAATTACGCATAAAGGGGTTAAATAAATAAAAAATATAGCTTAACCTCATTTTACTTTTATATAAAGATAAATGATAAGTATGAATTTGCGCCTTAAAAAAATGTCACCTTGACTAAACACTATCAAAATTCCATATTGTTACCATGGAAACGGATGTTTCAAAATTGGTTACCAGATGACTCTAGCTATACTTTGCTGTCCGAAAACTATCATGCATCCTATGTACTTAGGGGCGCCAGAAACGTGTAATATTAAACGTGTAATACTGCACACACGTGTGCAGTAAAGTGCACAAGTGTGTAGGGGACAGACTATTCAGACACGGCCATAGAGATTTAAAAACTTACCAGTTCTATAAGAGTTGCAGTTTTAAATCGTCTTATTTATACCTTAACGGTCAATCAAAGATCAAGTTAACACGAATGTATCAATCATACATCCTCATTGATCTCTGTAATGTAATATTAATATTAATAATATATTATAAAGATCAATGTACAGAGTACACCCCAACCAAACTCCCAGACAATCATCATCAAGAAAAAAATTTGCACACACAAAGTGAAAAACAGCCTTGCAGCAAACCACGCTTCCAAGCGGCAACGGAAGACAACACAATTACCAAAAATAAGGCTAACCATAAAATACCAAATGGAAGCCAAATACAATGTTACAATACTTTTTTTTAAATGTTTCTATATAATTAAAATCATTTACTTCCCACAGGCGGTTTTCTCTTGGTAGATTACGTATAAAAATCTTCTCGGGGGATACAGCAAAAATCTTCCCACCCCGTGTTTGTTTTAACCCTGTCCTTGTAATCATTATTTTGATCTGTCGCAAAGGCATGGTCGATTCTCAACGGATGAAATAAGGAGCTTTATGTCAATATTAATTCTTGACGCTACTCAAAATACTGCGCAAGCCACAAGACAACAAAACGCAACACAATATTTGCGTGAGACTCCAGTCACTAGGGGAACCAAACAACCGGTCAGGGGAAAACCTGATAGTGTGAAAGCGCGCATTACAAACTACACCCCAGTCCCTACAACAGCTCCATCCAGCGTCAGGGAACCTGACAGCCCAGTCGATTTGTCTAGTTTCAATCAGGGGCCGGGCCGGAACCTGATAGCGTGAAAGGTCCCAAAAACTTCAATGCACTATCACTCTTCAGGTTTCCATCAGGTCCGGAACCTGATCGGTGAAACCTGATAGTGTGAAAGGGCTGTAAGGATCCAAGGTTTGACACCTGTCAGGACCGAAAATGTATTATTGCTAAATAGAGATAGTTATTTTGAGTTGACCTTAAATTGTATATAAATATCATGGGGGATAGTTTGTATTAAAATTCAAAATAATAAATCACCAATAATAATCAAACTGGTACTAAAAGCATTCTCATTAACAAGCATTATTTTTACAAAAATCTTGTTGCAATTAAAACTTAACCTCTTTGTTAAAGTCAAGAGCCTAGCCAATTCGATAATCTAATTAGGTATTAGTAGATACTATTTTATTGGTGGAGCGTGCTTTTTCTTTTTGGTGGGACCAGGCCAAAGCTTCTTTCTTGCCATTCACCTACATAAGTGTAAAGTCACTAGGCTGATGTGCTTCTAGCTTTTCAATTTCAAGATTTCTTGCAGTTTTAATGAGGTAAACAAGGTTTTTAACAACCAATAATCTATTTTATTAATTTTGATTAATAATTTTCACTTATCACCTTACTTCTTGGGTCTTAACACAAACTAAAACAGACACATTGACGCAAAATCAAAATGTAGACCACTTTATCGCAAAGCGAGCCCTCTCAGACAAGCCTTATTTGCGAGTGTAAAGCTCTGCAATGGAATAGTAGGGCAATAGACCTTGAGAAACATCTCACACTAGGTATGGTTTCTCTGAGAGGGCCTTTCACAGCCGGCCAACGTCAGCGTCTATATTTAATTACTAGAGTGCTGGTACAGTCCTCGGGTAACGTTTGGAGCGAGGAATGAATAATCTTGACTGGAATACTTTAAAACGAATCTAATAATTCACTGTATGTAGAGAACGGTGCTCCATTTCACATTCATGATTTTCTCAAAATATTATATATGGTACCTATAAAGAAAGAACGAGAGAAAGAAAGGAAAAATGTATTTTATGTTAAAAAACAAAGTTGGAAAAATGTCGGTGGGGCTCTTAAGGATGAGCCCTAATTTTACTTACTTTACGATTTTACTTTGATTAATATTATTACTCTACATTATTATAAGAGAACTGATGAGGTATATAAAATATTTTAAAGAATTTAACACAAAGGATGCAAACAAAACACTAATTAGGGAGGCATTATGGGGTGAGGAGTACATTAGAAGAAAGTGAGCACGCCTGTATTAGCGTAAAAAGAGAGCGAGAAAGGTACGCCTACTGTGGACAGCCAAAATTTGAAAGAGAAATCTTAAAACTGGGATAGTGATAGTAACATGTGGGTCTACTTAGCATTTTTTGCATGGAGGAAGTGAGGTATACTGTTTATAGAACTACTATCGGTAGTAATATTTATCAGTAACATATTATTATTATTATTTATTATTATTATTATATTAAATTTAACAAACACTAATTTATCCTTTTTTAACTGCATAAAATAGCCAGAGAAAAAGAAATAGCTGAAAGTTTTATTCTCTACTACGCAATGGTGTGCAGATGACAGCTCAAAACATTCATCCACATATGTTTTTCGAGTTAATCGAGTAATTCTGATATCCAAGCCGTGGAGTGAACTGTTGTAAATTTACTGTCCATTTACCCCAAAAGGTAACAAGCATACCTTGATGGCTCCCATTATATTATAATCTTAAAGATAGGGTAATATTTAATGCACTGATTGGTTACCCCGAACAACGCTTTTCTTTAGTTAAAACAGACAGAAAGGATATCTTTATTTTAATTTTATAACCCAGTTTTTAATAAATTTAAAAAATCTAATAAAATATTCAAAATTCTAGTTTTGAGGCGCACATGTTTGTGTACAGGGAGTGGGTACTAATTTTAAAATTCTATCTCTTCGCGTACGGTAGATATTGTGCAATGCTCATGATAGAATAATATATTATAGGTTGTATTAAGTTTAAGTTTATCATTTTGACAACATACCTACGTTTACTATTATTGTGTTGAAATGACGCTAAACTCAACATAATAATATTCTTTGAAAGCAAATGTTCTTATGCCGGCTTAAAAGTAAAATAAACANCAAAGCAATTTTTTTTTTTTTCAAAATATATTCTCCTTTAATTCTAAAGATACAGTAAATAAAGTGTTAATTCATCTTTCTCATCGTAGATCCAATGTTTCTTAAAGGATCCTGAATGGTTACCAATTTATCTTGTTTGTTTCCAATATAATGAATCTTTTAAATTCTATGATAGCGTCATAGCGTAATAAATCAGGGAATTAGTTCTATCTTTCCAAGTATTCATTTCACATTAACCACAACAGAGAACTACCATGAATAGAGACTTCAGTTACAGTAGTTCACACAAAAATTACAATTAACTAAAGAAAAGTGGCAGATTATACAGTCATGTTAATAAAGAAAGTAAACAGCATAATAATAAATTCTTGTGGATGTAAACAAAATATATATTTCAAATATTTATATTAATAAATTTAATCAAATAGGTCATAATAAACTTACTAGGTAGTGCTGTTTTATGCGTACAAATCTTTATAGTTTTCTAATCGCTATGTTTGATCCGTGACTGTCAGTGCTTTTCAGCTGTTAAACATTTTTCTTGATGTTATTCAATGTAGAGGATATCTGTTTCATAGATCTACTTTGGTGTTCCTAAATAAACTCAACTCAATATAATATGTTTTAAAAAGTTGTAACAGATGTGTAGGTTTACTATATTTAATTGACCAGTGTTGTGTTTGTGTTGACAACAATGGCAAGACTTACAGAAGAAATGGTCATTGCAAGAACAAGAGCTTCAGACCTTTCAAATATTAGAAAATTAAATTGTTGGTAAGTGGTTCTAAGCTACTTTACTTTAGCCAGACACTTATAAACACGATATACCGGGGCTAATTATTTTATTCTTTTACACATTTAGTATAATAGGCCTATTTTATTATTAGTTAACTAAATATGTACACAATGCTCAGGATAGCTTTTAGCGTTTGATTTATAATCTTAATAATACATGTTATTCAAAGAAAAATATTCATTTTACTGCTTTAAAATACGAGAAAATGATAATCAAACTTTGAAACCCCCATATTTCTATATAGGTAGCCAAGATTCATGCTTGCTATAGGCTACTGTTAAAGTTGTCCTATATTATAAAACTTAATATATTAATTAATTATATTCATTAAGGAAGCTGCCTCATTAAGTGAGAAATTTCCGCACAAATGTTAAGCTCTAATTTAATTACACCCTATCTACAGAGTCTTAAGCTTTGCATCCTTAAAGTCCTTAGGGCCTAACTCCTTAGAAATAGAAATCACGTCTACACAGTCCGCATCCATATCCGTAATCACATGACCGTGCCAACTAATTAAACTCTTTGAAAGAAAATGGTCTAAAGCAGGGTGCAAGCAGACGATATCAGCTGAACAATTATTAACAAAAGTAACTACACAACATATTTTGATGAAACATCCATGATAGGCTACATTTGAAAGGTAGGCCTATGTTAAGTGCATTGACAAATAATATATTTGAAACATGAGCTACCGGTAGTTTGTGTAGTATCTGCTATGATGCCATTGGTGCTTTCATTTCAGTACACGCTTACATTTACTTTGATATGATTGGTAGTCCTTAGCAGTCCGTATAAACTTGTCCTTAGAAATTTAAAGTTGTGTCAACTTTTACAGAGGGATAAGGACTATGTAGAGAGTGCAATCTGTTAGTGTGGAGTCAATTTCTTAAAGAGTACCACGTACCTTATGGATACAGAATCTATAAATGAGGATTTACCCCACACCATTAGGAACTCGAAAGTTCATTACTACCACACTTACTAAAGTACGCAACCTATCCTTATCTTGAACTAGTTCCATCCAGTCCACCTCATTACACCCTACCTCTTTCAGCTCCATTCTGACACAATATTTAATTATTATTCAATGTATTATTTCAAAATATGGCTTACGCCAAAATAAAGTCTGAAAGATTCTAATAGATCTATTTTTCCTTAACATCCCTATACTTTGAAGGCATACTATTAATAGAAAAAAATCTAACATTACCTCATTTTCAACAAATTTTTAAGCATATTTTCAGAGCTATGAGACAAGGATTGATGAAAAAGGACTCTAGATTTACCATTCCTCTAACTAATAGGCTTACAGTAATTTTTATAGGCTCACAACATTAAAAAAATACTTGTGGGAACTAACAGTGAGCTTTCCTTTTTACCTTGAGAAAAGAAGTTTAATAGTTTTATTTCCTCTCTTATTGGCATGGCAAAGCGTGGTTGAAGGTGAAGGGTGAAAAGGAGTATACACTTAGACAGAATAAAGAAGTAGGCTAGTTCCAGAAAGTGACACGGACCATTGTATTTTAAGCTACCCTTTACCGCTGACTGAGTGGCTGCCTCAAGGCCCTAAAGTCACAATTGACCAATTATTTATCAATTTTCTAATTTACTTTACCCTAGTATATATCACCTCTGGGGTTTAGTGGTCAGAGTTCCTGGTCACAAGTCCATTGGTTCCGGGTTTGATCCCCGGCGCGTCCAGAATTTTTCTGTGAAGCAGTGGGTCTGGAATGGGGTAAACTCAGCCTCATAAGGGCAAATGAGGAGCTATTTGAATAAATAAGTAGAAGCTCCAGTCTAGAAAACTAAGATTAACAGCCTAAGGGTTCAGTGTGCTGACAACATGACACCCCTATCTTCAAATGTTGGCACTATAATCGCTAACGGTGGTGGCCACATGGTCATTAAACCTTGTATACTGGCTCACGCCATAGATTTTTTTATCGTAGAATAATTAGTATTTTATTAATTTTAAACATGATTGATAAACAAGTTGTATCACAAAAAAAACTTTATCTTATAAAATACTATTTCTAGTTCTACCCATCATTAAATGGCTACAGTAAGCTACAGTGCATACATAATTTTAGTCTAAAGAAACTTTGATCCTAATAATAGCCAACCATATAGGTTAACCAGCCACTTTTTTAGCTTGAATTTTGTTTTTAGTTCAAATTAAATATGACTATCATATTGGTAACACTGCTAGTACCATACTATCATGTTATTAAATGCACATAACCCGCCTCGGTGGTGTAGTTGGCTAACGTGCTAGTCGTGTTGAGCCCGACTGCCGAGGACGGGGAGATTGAGGTTCGAATCTCGGTCGGGTGAACTGGGGGTGGTTTTTCCTAAATGGTTTTCCACTCTCCCTCCACGCAAATGCGGGTTCACTTCCTCTATTCAACCTTCCCAATTCCTAATCCATTAGAGTAATTAGTACTTAAGCGTATAACCCGAACGGGTAGTAAAACGCGGTGCTAAAAAAAATAAAAAATAAAATATTAAATGCATGTTTATTTATAAGTCATGCCTTAAGCTTACTTGTTTTTATTCTTAATGCAATCATCTCTCTGGCATTTCATAACTAGAAACATATGACAAGATTTTCTTGCGCAAAAGAATAGTGTTCAAACTTTTTTCAAAACAAAATTCAAACTAACCGGGCTGTTTATTAATATGAATACAAATATTATTAATTTAACATATAATTGACCTATACCTGCAATGGTGGGCATGCAGTCTAAGGCGTTGGGTATGCAATAGAGCAAATTGCTGGAAACAAGAAGGTAAAGTTTCTAATCTAAAACCATTACACTATGTGCTTTTTTCCCAACATGTGGCTTACCAATGTGATTTCTTCATCCTCACTTTACACTAAAACAAATACACTTTATTTAATACACCCTTCATCAGATTGCTGTAAGCCGTTACAACCCAGATGTCAACGGTAATAAAACTACTTTTCTCATAAAATAATCTAAAATAATGTAGGTTAGAAGGCTCATTTTATTTCTCTTTATTCTGTAGGGGAAGTGAACTGACAGATGTGAGTCTTCTCCGTCGAATGAACAATGTCGAAGTACTTTCGCTAAGGTAAGGCTGCTTATATTTTGTTTCATATTCTTTAGCATGCATTAATTTGGTATTTTTAATAAATAATCAAAGATTTCTAAGACAGTGTTCTCCCCAAGGACCTTTGAACCATCTTATTTTACTAACCACTTGACCAAAATCAATGTTTGTTGCACAAATGATCAAATATTGCAAAGTACTACACTTCCCTTGTAGGACTACTTAATAATCCCCCCTGGTTGGCAGAATTTTCTAGGGATAACATTGTAAGAGATTATATAAAATTACATAAATACAAAACTTAAACATGGGTTTGCGATAGATGGTGATAAATATTTGAAGCTTAAAAGATCTGCTCCATAACATGTTAACGAGCCTTTTACTGTATGTTTGACTTGTTTCGTGCTAAGCTAGACTGCTGAGCACGGGAGATCGGGATTTGAATCTTGATTGGGTGAACTGGGAGGGGTTTTTTCCTAAATGGTTTTCCACTCTACCTCCACGCGAATACGGGCTCACTTACTTTAAATTCAACCTTCCCAATTCCTAACCCATTAGCGTAAGTAGTACTTAAGCGTATAACCCTTACGGGTAGTAAGACGCGGTGCTAAATAATAATAAAATCTCATGGACACAGGTTTAAAATGAAACATTTATTTGTTTCTTAAAATTGTGAATGGGAAAATCTAAGAGTGAAAAACAACATTTAACTATACAGTTCCTAAAATTAAAGTTACAAAATTATTATTTCAAAAATAAAATTGTAGATCTCCTAAATTATGTATTGACCTGATTTGTGGTCTTGCTGTGAACTCTTAGTTATGATAGGCTACTAGGAGCTTCACCCAGTAACTTTTCACCTTGACACTGGAAGGCTGTTTCAAGAATTCTTCTATGGGAATTGTAGTCTCTAGAGTGTAGACTGGATACGACAAAGTACCAGTAGTTTATTTTGTGAAAAGAGTTTTTAGCTTTCATTACTATTCATATCACTCCTAACTCCATTTTCCATTTATTGGTTTTTTTTTT
>CABFWB010000121.1:80034-91498 GCA_902151455.1 Timema bartmani | reverse complement strand
TTATTATTATTATTATTATTATTATTATTATTATTATTATTATTATTATTATTATTATTAACAACACCGCGTCTTACTACCCGTTCGGGTTATACGCACTTACACTAATGTGTAATGGTAGGGTGATTGTGAGATGAAATGGAGGACCTACAGTTTAACGTGGAATCCGAACCACTTTGGTGGCCTGGCATTCCACACATTCACAAGTTGTGATTAATACACGTCTTGTCAGAGGGGAAGGAAGGGTTTGGCAATCAGATAAATCTGTGCCGGGACCGAGGATTGAATCTCGGACCAAGCTCGTTATAGATATTAAATATTGATAAGACCTATAACATTGCAATTAGAAAATGAATCAAACATTTTTATATTGGCCTTGACCATGGTCATGATAATTCGGACGTAACGCCTCCTATCCTCTTTCTTTTCCGTCGGATCTACAGTGACTGTACCTATGTGCACATGCGCGTTTCCTGGTGGATAGGGGTGCAATCTCCCTGGCCAGTCTGGCGGGGATTATTGATTTGACTCTCTCTGCCTTCCTGAATGAACCAGGCAGGCACCCACTACCAGGCAACATTGACAAACTCATTATTTAGGTCACTTGTCAAACATGACAATTTAATAACAAATCCAAACAACCACCCGCGTTGGCGGGCACGCTGCCTAAATGTCAAGCTCATCTTGTCTAGTTTACCGGTGAGGTCGTGGTTCGAATTTTGGCTGAGTGTACCAAGAGGGGCTTTCCCTAGAAGGTTTCCAACTTTACTTCCATGTAAACACGGGGACATTTATTTTTAAATAGTTACCTTCCTCGTCCCTACCAATTAGCGTCACTATCTTGGGGTAAAATGATTTACCTCAGGATCCGATGTTTGTGGGCTCAAATCCATCCGGGGTCGACGATTATTTTTTTGTTTTAGTGATAAAAAATCCGTAGCACAACTTCATTCCGAGGGGAAGTAGAGCCATAAATCCCATTTGGATTGTGGCATGTAAAAGAACCCTGGAAGGTGTTTGAAAATACCTTTCCCGGCAAAATTGGTCCCTTCGCTCTCTCCCATAGAAATTCTCGTTTGCTGATATGATCAGTCGGTTAATAAAATGTACGTTAAATTCTTCAATCAAATATTAAAATTGGACTGTAGTTGGTTAAGTTTGTTTTTAGTGCTCTAATTTAGCGTGGTTGCCTTACTATCTGTTAGGTCTTTTTTCTACCATAATCATACCATGTAGGTCTCCCAGGGGGTTCTACCTACTAAAATCGAAGTTTTATTTGTGTCTCTCAAATAATTTATCCCTCTCAATTATGTTACTGGCAGAGCAGGTCTCTAGTCCAACTAAATAAAAGGCACCCACTGTGAATCGGCCGTAGCATAACCGACGCGACGCCTGGCGCCACGGCCGCTCCCGTGTGTCGTGGCGGGCTGCGTTTGTCTGAACACGCGACATGCCCTAAAGGTCAACTACAACTCGGCGCTGACCCCGCCCTTGTAGATCGAGGAGAGATACTTTCTTGCACCCCCTCACAGCCCATTTTGTTTTTGTATCCGTCAAAAGGTAGTTGTGGCCTTGAACGGAATTCGTAGCATCTGTAATAGTTTGAATTTATTAAGAGCTAGATCTTCTCTCTTAATAGACTGGACTGCCGGTGATTGGGAGAGCGTAGTTCGAATCTTGAACTGGTTAGCTTGTCTTATATTTTAGTGGAGTTTGACCACAAGAAAGTGAGAAAATGACAACGCTGTTTCCCAATTGTTACCATTCAGTTCCAACGATGATATCCAGTGTAGTTGACTGTGTTGAATTGAAATTTATGTTTTTTGAATTGATTGAAAGTAGTTTGCTTACTATCTCTCTCTTTCATAGAGTTGGGAATGTGCTTCGCCTTTTCATCAACTCTCAGGTTTTTTTTTCACGTTTTAGTGCCAGGACAGGCCAAAAACACATTAAATTATACTAAATGTGACTAGGAAGGTAAAATTAAGACTAATTGTATTAATATTTTCTTGGAGAGAGAATGGGAAACCACTGAGGAAAAACCAACCGGGACTCCAACCCTGTTCTCCCACAGTCCTAACAAGAGTGATGCCTTAGATCCGTGGTTCCCAACCTGGGGGCGATTTGGGTTATCAGGGGGGCAATAAATAAGTGGGGGGCGATGAGTATTCAAAGGGGGAAAAATTAAAATAGTACTGTACAGTAGAAGTTACTGTCAACTTAATTTTTTCCAGATTCCAATTTTAAAATGAAAACATGTACTCCTGTTTTTTAAATGTACGTCAATGATCTTAATTAATTATTTCACTTCTTTGTTCTTAAAAAAATCTGTAAAAAATGTACATTTTAATTTTTTTTCTATTTTATTTAAGAGTGACCGGATAAAACTGCTTTGGTTGTTTTTATATACGGTAGTAAAAATTTTTTAAATAATAAAACTGCTTTATTATTTACACTTTACTTCAAATTAAAATTAGGCATACAATGAAAATGAAAAGGGGGCGATAGGTGTTAGTCAACCTTCAGAAAGGGGAGATGGGCCACAAAAGGTTGGGAACCACTGCCTTAGATCGTTCAGCCACTGAAGCGGGTCACAACAGATCATTTAGCTCGTTTTAAGCTCAAACCGAAGCATTTGTGAAGATCGATGACTAATCGATAAGGTGTACATACGTGTCCTGTATTTTGTTCTCTCGAAAAAGTAACTTTATTTATTCCCTCCTCCCCCCTCCCCTCCCCATGTGCTTCTAGTATTGACTACCCGCTCTTTGGAGGGAGGGAGGGATGACTGTTGAATTTAAAGAAACTACCTATACTTGGGAGGAAGGAGGGTGGGAAAACTACCCATAGTACATCCGGACGGAATTGAGACCCGGGGTCCCCGTCACCGACAAACTGTACATAGAAGGCGAGACTGAGACGTCTCTGTCTGCGTGCTACCGGTGAGGGTCATTGCAATTAGTATTTTTATATATAATAATAATCTAGAATTTAATCTATTTTTCTGTATGACTCGTCTTAACAATTCGAGAGCCGGGCACCTTAACTCGGTTCGTTAGCGCGTCTGCCTACTGAACTAGTTTCCGAGTTCGATTATTGTCATGGCTGTAAAATTTATTATTGGTGAAATTGGGGCTTCCCTTTTCACGGTGATGGATAAACGGTTGTAGGACTTGGTGCTGTCTTTGTTCTAGAATTGAGCTAGTTTGTAAGTAATGTGCTGATATAAGTTGGGGCAGAAGGTACACAGTACACGTTGAATGCCCTCAGATGACCGATCATACGCGAAATTAGATATATTTTAATTCAGGTAAGACTTGTTCACTGGTAAGTCAATTGTTCTTTTTTTTAAAGAAAAGAGAGAAGACCGCAGAAAACTGCACAACGATTGGACGCCTCTTTACAACCTACCTAAGCTAGCACTATCCTTGATGGAGATGTAGGTGACGCAAGCAAGTGTTAAGTGTTTTTGAATTTTATTCATAGCAAAACAATTTTTTGACCAAAATAATTAAAATATTGCTCTAGTAGCAGCGTTTAGTTTAATTTTCTTTACATGGAGATATCAACAGTAGTTGCTGAATAGCTGTCGTAAGCGTAGCGGCATTAGACGAGAAACTTTTTAAATGAAGAGAAAAAGTTGTCATTAAATTCAAGGTCACCCTCGACAGATATTTAACAACCTGTTGATATCACCATGTGAAGAGAATTAAACTAATCATTACTACTGGAGCAATATTTTATTTATTTTGGACAAAGAAATGTTTTTCTATAAAAATTGCAAAATCACTGGTCTTTTATTGCGTCCCCTTCCACCTCACCTTAGAGACTCACGATTTGGTAACCGGTTGATTGCCAATACGCCGCGGAATTTAATCTGCAGACTATCTGAAAGGTTTTCCAATAATATTCTGGTTGGAACATGAAGTTAACAAGGTTTCCCAACCAACTGAACGAATAATGGCGACGACTCTATCTAAGATTACGCTCTGTTTATCATGAAAGGTAACAAGCTTACCTTATTTGGTTCAACTATGTGTAGCTTCGTAGTGTAGTGTCTGTAGCTTTCGTCTCAATTCTAGCGCAAACCTTGTTTTGGAATAGCAAACAACTTTTTTTTAAATAATTCGGGTTTTTGGATGTCTGCAACGTCTCGGATGGTGGTGGTCTCCGAGGACATCCTCGGCGGGAGAGAAATTGCTGCACAGATCACGCCAAAATAAAGAAGAAAGATTCCAACAGGGCTCTTTTTTTCTTAACAATTCTATATTTTGAGTTTTATTATTAGAAAAAAAAGTGTGATAATGTGTCATTAGCTCATTTTTAACGATGTTTTAAACATATTTGAGGATCTATGAGACTAGGGTTGATGAAAAAGGACTCTAGACTAGGACTCTTCCTCTAACAAATACAGTAATTTTTTGATAATCTCACGACAGAAAATTAAGATATTTGAGAACAAGAAACGATCTTTCCTCTTGATCTTGAAATAAAGAGTTTCGTAGCTTTCTTTCCTCTTTCTTATCGACATGACAAAGGGTTTTGTAGGTGAAGGTCGAAAGGGAGTATAAGATTAGTCAAAATATAGAAGTAGTTCCAGAAAACGACACAGACCACCAGCTAATGTATTTTAAACTACCGAGTTTCAGATGGGCTGCTTTCACTTGCAATACAACCAACAAGAAAATTGCCTCCATCTCTCCTCCCTAACCGACCATTAGTAAATTAATCAATCAAATTTAATTTTAAGAAAATAATCAATATTATCGCCAAAAATTACTGTTTTTAATTTAAGGAGCCTGTATGGATAGCACAACAAAATGTTCTAGAACGCATAGATTATTTGATCATTCATATGATGGCACATCTTTTTGTTAACTCTTTAATACAATTTGGAGGCTTACCGTGACGATAATTGAGCAAACTGGATCGGACACATCCTTGGGAGGAACTGTCTTCTGGACGATGCTACAGAAGGAAAGGTTGAGGGAAATAGGAGCTTAGGAAGGAGGAGGATTCAAATATTAGATGACTTGAAGGAAATAATAAAATCCTGGGAGCTGAAGGAGGAGGCAGACGACAGGGCGCATTGGTGGGCTAAGTTTATTGACAAAAGGAGTAGACCTGTCGTAAGACAGAACGCATAATAATAATAACTATGGGTTTATGACATGCGAACCCGCCTACTTTGTTTAGTTGTAGAACTGTCACCTCAACTAAACACTTAAACGATCTCCTGCAATGTCACTCTTGTGTTATTAGTCTGGCCTGCTGAAGATTGGGAGATCGGGGTTCGAATCCCGGTCGGTTCTACTAAGGTGTTTTTCCCTAAATGACTTAACACTCTATTTCCACACAAATACAAGTAAATTACCTCTAAACTGTTTCCTTCCTCATCCTTAGTCCATTAGAGTAATTATCATATATTTATACAACCTGTACGCGTTGATAAACAAATTTCTGCAATAAAGAATTAAATAGCCAAAGCTATTATTTATGCTATTAGTGGGAATTACACCATCTAGATATCATATTCTGAAAATTGAAAAATGACACCTGGACACAGGAATCCCGGCTACTAAGCCAAAGGTCCCGGGTTCGATTCCCGTGTCCAGGTGTCATTTTTCAATTTTCAGAATCCTGCAATAAAGCTACACTCCAATTTTCATAGGAAGGCTCTTTTCTGACAGCTAGAAAAGTTTAAATTAGAGCTTCTTTCACGTATTCATACATTAAGTTAATTGATCTGCAACTGTCACTTTTATAGACATATAAAATAATATACTAACATATTATCAAGTTTGGCAGTAAAAGGTATGTTTGTATTTTACAAAAGGCCACTCCAATGAAAATTGTACAATATTTAGGCATAAAGAAAGAGTCTGGTACTGGAGTAGGCCGGGCCCGGAAGTTTGTATGTTGCGTCACCAAGTGACGTGTGACTGGCGTGAGAAATACTACATCTCAATCACGTAACTAAATAACACGCGGCTACTTCCAGAGTTGTTTCACCTCGTACTAGTTGTACTAAAACAACAGTAGCCTATATCAAGATCTCAAAGAGGACATACACTTATAGGAAGGCTCTCTTACAAAATACGCATAGTTATTTTTGCGGTTAAAATTGATAACATTTTATAATTTTATTCGTGTTATTTTATAGGTATCAAAAGTGACATCTGCAGATAACATTACTTGACGTATCAATATATTAAAGCAGTTTTAGTAACTATTGTAACTGTCAGATTCGGTCCTTCATACTAGGCTCCTTCTATTTTTAAATTTGAGTACGCTCAGATTCGTAAAAGTTTGCATGGGCATGTCATGTAGCTAGCTATAGCTCTACATGGGCATGTCATGTAGCTAGCTATAGCTCTACATGGGCATGTCATGTAGCTAGCTATAGCTCTACATGGGCATGTCATGTAGCTAGCTATAGCTCTACATGGGCATGTCATGTAGCTAGCTATAGCTCTACATGGGCATGTCATGTAGCTAGCTATAGCTCTACATGGGCATGTCATGTAGCTAGCTATAGCTCTACATGGGCATGTCATGTAGCTAGCTATAGCTCTACATGGGCATGTCATGTAGCTAGCTATAGCTCTACATGGGCATGTCATGTAGCTAGCTATAGCTCTACATGGGCATGTCATGTAGCTAGCTATAGCTCTACATGGGCATGTCATGTAGCTAGCTATAGCTCTACATGGGCATGTCATGTAGCTAGCTATAGCTCTACATGGGCATGTCATGTAGCTAGCTATAGCTCTACATGGGCATGTCATGTAGCTAGCTATAGCTCTACATGGGCATGTCATGTAGCTAGCTATAGCTCTACATGGGCATGTCATGTAGCTAGCTATAGCTCTACATGGGCATGTCATGTAGCTAGCTATAGCTCTACATGGGCATGTCATGTAGCTAGCTATAGCTCTACATGGGCATGTCATGTAGCTAGCTATAGCTCTACATGGGCATGTCATGTAGCTAGCTATAGCTCTACATGGGCATGTCATGTAGCTAGCTATAGNAAAAAAAAAAAGAGACCGATATTGACATAGTTACTATGCCAATTTTATAATCAACATCCTCCCAGCCCCACCACCTCCAAGAAAAACAAGCTTTCCACGCCACTGTAGCTGTACATTTCTTTTCGGACGGCTGAGTCACTGGTTCGGTAGGCCAACTACCCAACTATACCCTGTTTATGGTAGGAATGGTTGTCTGAAAGGCACTCTTCCCTGCCAGAATTTTACAATGTATTAGAATATTGTTAGGAAAAAAGACCTTTCAGGCCTTACTACTATGGCTGGGGTGGATATATACACTGCAGTGGTCTTCAAAGAGGAGGGCGCATGACGATTCATTTGAAGAGCGAGAAGAAAGTAAACTAAACTTTACTAATATGGAATATCCAGTCCAGTTATATATTCATCTCAATTTACATCATATTTTTTGTGTGTGTTTTATAATAGACGTATATAATTAGCAGGTCCCTATCAAATTATCTTCTTTTAGCACTACGTCCTACTATTCGTTTGGCCATTGTGCATATTATGTACTAATTACGCTAATGTGGCAGAGATTAGCATTGAGCACGGCTTAATTTTGAGTACGTGTACCCGCATTTGCGTGGAAATAAAGTGGAAAAGAATTTAATAAAAACCTTCATCAATACACCCGATTGGGATTCGAACTCTTGATCTCCCTGTATTCGGCCACTGAAGCGGGTTAATTTCTTGATTTAAGATCTGCAACACTCACTTCAGTGGCCGACTGGCCAAAGGCGTCACTCTAGTTTTAGACTGGCCTGTTGATTACGGGAAGATCGGGGTTTGAATCCCGGTCGGTTCTTTTTTTCTTTTTTCGAGATGGTTTCCCACTCTCCTTCCACGCAAATTCGGGAATATTACCTCTGCATCCTTTCTCATCCCTTCCCCAATAGAGTAATTATCATATATGCGTATAGCCTGAACAGTGAACAGGTAGTAAGACGCGGTGAGATAATATCTTAAATGACTTGTGATTTGGTTGTTGTTCTCTAGTAAGTTAGTAAGTCGTGCCAGTCACTAATCGAGAGCGTCTCGCGACAGGACCTACCTTGGTCTACAAGTGGGCACGCAATGACCCAGCAGTAAGTCAGCAGAGCGTGATCTGAGTGGGGGCAGCCTACCGGGCTCGTGACCCACGGCGTGCATTTCACTACTGGGACGATTATTACGAAACTCCTTTTTCTCGTAATGTCTATTAATAATTTATTGATCATCAGTGATTTATTTTAAATAGTAGGTAAACTTTTAAAAAAAAGTAACCAAAAAGCTTCATACTATTTAAATAGGGTAACTTTTTTTTTCAACTCGGCTCAGTTGGGCACACAGCCAAAGGCGTAAGTCTTGTTTTGTTTAGTTTGCCTGTGACGTGGAGTTTGGGTTTCAAATCCCAACTGGGTGCACATAGATATTTCTCTCCCCTTAGTAATATGTTTTACCACTCGGCCTCCAAGCATATGCGGGTACATTATACTTTACCCATACTCCATTAGTATAAACGTGCGGATAGCTAGGGCGGGGGTGATAAATCGTGGAGCGCAATAGTGAGGAACTTTCAAAAATCTTGCGTGATATCTCTCTTTGAAACGTTCTTTCACCCGCTTCGGTGGCTGCGTGGTCTAACGTGCTACTCTCGCAGTAGACCAGACTGCCTATGATGAGAATATCGAGGTTCGAATCTCGGTCAGGTGTACTGAGGATGGTTTTCCGCTCTCCCTCCGTAAATACGGGTACACTTCCTATAAATATAACCTATTAATCCTTAAAATTATTGGCGTAAGTGGTACATAAGCGTTTAAGCTGAACGGGTAGTAAGACGGGGTGCTAAGAAAAAGTTCTATCAACTGAGTAAGAACTTGGAATCAAACTTTTCGGGGCGTAGCTTATGGCGAACAACTAAACCCCTTCCCACCTATTCTATACAGTTAAAATTATTATTTTTTTAAATTTCTAACAATTTGTTTGCATTCCAAAAATCAAAAACACGAAAAATGTACATCCGTGCAAATATCATAGAAGATTGACGATGCAAAATATTATAAACATAATCAGATTTTTACATGAAGGAACTTTCTGACATCTTAGATAAGCTACTAGATCTAATTTCACATATTCATACGTCAAGTCATGTGATCTGAAGCTGTAACGTTTGAGCTATCAATGTTGGCTGAAAAAATAAGTTTGTATTTTCTTAAAAGTCCTTCCGATCAAAATTCCACTATAACTAACCACTTTTAAATAACTGTGTCGTAATATTTTAACAAATGGTTTGAAAACGGATTGGGTTAATAAATACTTGTGGCTGGAGATGAAAAGATAGAAAAAAGAATTTTTTCCCAAGAAGCAGTGCAACTTGTCCGTTACTGCATCGCGTGCGCGCATACACATCAGGAGTAATTTAGCCACGCTTGTTACTTCTGACCTATTCTTGATGACCTTCCGAATTCTCTTCTCATATTAAATGATCAATCAAACCAAATTTAAAACGTAATTTTGTTTTGTTTACTTAAATTACATTAAAATAACTGGGTGTACCCAGGCGTTTGTTCTCGAATGGTCCGCCCCTTTTACACACACCCCCACACCTCCTATCTCTTCACGCAAATGTGGGTACTTTCCTCTAACATTCAACCTTACTCATCCCCATCGAATTAGTGTACATAGCCGTATAGCGCGGAAACGGAGCTCATATATTAAAATAAATAGCATTAATTCCTTTAACAATGTGATCTTATAAATTGTTTCAAAGTTATTAAATCGACAAGTCTACGCTGTATGATCAGTGACGTTACAGGTCACGAAAATATCCGGCTGAACCCGACACACTACTTTGGATGAATGTAAGACTTTTACATCAAAGGCACGTTTGAAGCTAGGAAAGTCTGGGTCCGAACAAATGCGCAACTGTATATGGGACCTGAGGCAACCTCATCCCTTTCGGCGAACATATTTGAGGCCAAACGAATGCCTCAACTGGGTTAGCCATTCCATACGCGTGAGGCAGTATTGAGGAAATGCCCTTGACCTTAAGGTCAGGTAACCTGCCTCACTTCAAATTTAACTATCTAGTTAAATTTGAAGTGAGGCAGGTTGAAGCCGAGAGTGCGCGTAGCCTCACATTGTTGGACCGGGCACGTTGGCTTATCTTTGTTCACCGACACAACTGAGGCAGCCTCGCTTTCAATTTACCTTTAGTGTAAACGCACCTTAAGGTTGAGGGCATTTCTTCAGTAGTATGATAATATCACGCGTCCAGTAGTCGAAATATTAGCTAGTATTAATGTACCGTTGCCCAGGGGACGCCCGATTGTACTAATCGCACACCCTTTCCCTGGAGGCTCTTTCCAAGTGCCAATGAAATGAGATTATGGGGAGACAGAGTGAGTATAAGGGTGTGGAATCGGTGGAAACACTTAAACCTAACTTTCGCCAAACTAACAAAACCCTGGTGACCGTTGGGGTAGTTCCGCTTACGTGAAAAATACCCACGGTACTAGCCTGGAATCGAACCTGGGACCCCTGGGCTCGTAGCCAGGTGCACCACGCGGCCGCTTCCTTCAGTATTGCCTCATGCTTATGGAAAAGCCAACCAGGTTGAAGTATTCGTTTGGCCTCTACTTTCCTCTCTTCAAATGTGCCTCTGACGTACACGCACCTTTACGTTACATAGACTACAATTCAAGAAAGGGTGTCTGCAGTTCATGGAATGAAGGTGTTCTCACTGATATAATGAACCTTGCGCGTGTGTATGAGGCATAACAGAAGCAGAAAGCGCACCAGATAGTATTGTAGTTGTCCATGGTGGACAGACTGGTACGAAACGTGCGTACACAAGTGTGACTGGCAACTAGAGCACCGCGCGGAAAGAGCCACAGTAGGCTTCACTGTGTGAATCTTTTACACGCATCGAGTATTACCAGCCGTCCTGGATTCGCATATTCACTCTATTGGGCTAGGCAGGCGCGCACTGGTAACTTTATTCTGAGCGACAATTTAGTTGCCCGGATGGAATTTATTGATTTATATGGGAGTTTGCGTGCAGGGCAACCTTTTGTCGCGGCAACTTAAAAAAGTAAGAACATGCTGCATTCTGCAGGTAATTATAGAACGCGAATACGGTATATCTCAGTCTCTCCGCGCTTACTGGTGGTTAAATAGTTGGCTAACTGTTAATATTGCTATACATATATTATCTCGCATCTGGTTTGGCACCAGTTGCCACCATTAAGGTTTATAACACATATATGTTCATATGAGAGGTGGAAAAGTTTGAAAGACTACAGTGATAACAATTATGTACTGGAAGTTTGCGAACGAATGATAAAAATACTGTTTTCTGCGCTGAGTTTTCTTTATCCTTAGGACTAGAGCTTTTACACATGCTGTTTTTAAGACCATTATGTACTGGGGGG
>CABFWB010000121.1:60262-80004 GCA_902151455.1 Timema bartmani | reverse complement strand
GGGGGGGGGGGGTAATCACCAAAACAGGCAACTATTTAGTTTCCAGTGCGAGTATATCTCTCCCGTCACCCCCGTAATCAGCTAAGTGCAATTTAACGCGTAGCCATAAGGATGAGGAAGGTAGAATCAAGAGGAAATGTACCATAATTTGTGTGGAAGATGAGTGGGAAACCATATAGGAAAACACCATCTCAGTACAATCTACCGGGATTGCAACCCTGACTTCCCCATAGTATAATCTATTGCGAGAGTGATGCCTTAGACCATGCGACCACCTAAATAAATGATTCGATGTGTTTAAAAAAAATTACGCCCGAATCATTCAGGACGTGTTCCAATCTACGACCCCGCGTGGGATGCACCAAGGCGTGTTGAGTTCGGCTGGAATCTTCCCGTTCCGTTCGCCACTTTAACGATCATCTTCCATTTCATACGAGATTACTTTTTTAAGTGCCTGGGCTTCTGTATTTTCATGTCGTTTCTTTATTCACTTTTACTGAATTTCATTAAGACTCTTTTACTTTCTTCTTTTGTTTATGTTGCAAGCAAGTAAACTTTCTTTTGGCAGCCTGTCGTGGCGAAGCTATCAGAGCCGCTGGTAATAAGGGAATGTTTGTTTTCAAAATATTGGGTCATCGTCCTGGCGTTTACCAAACACTACTTAGTATTAAAAAGTAATTTAAAACCGGATGAATGTCAAATGTCGTAGTTGCCTACAACGAAATATTTAATATTATCACCGTATTTTTTTAAATCTTACGTATAATCAACCAATGCTGTAAAATAAATATTTTTTCAGAACTATTGCCACAATAATTTTAACTTGAAATTTCATCTTGCCATAATAGAAAAGGGCCAGTTAGTTTAATCTGCAATAGTTGAAAAATATTTCCTTGTAAAACGATGCCACAAAAATCTTGAATAAAAGGGGGAGGTGATTTCAGGACGTGTAATAGAAAACTATCAAGGTGACACTAGGACGTGTAATAGCAACCTATCAAGGTGACACTAGGACGTGTAATAGCAACCTATCAAGGTGAGACTAGGACGTGTAATATCAACCTATCAAGGTGACACTAGGACGTGTAATAGCAACCTACCAAGGTGAGACTAGGACGTGTAATATCAACTTATCAAGGTGACACTAGGACGTGTAATATCAACCTATCAAAGTGACACTAGGACGTGTAATATCAACTCTATCAAGGTGACACTAGGACGTGTAATAGCAACCTATCAAGGTGACACTAGGACGTGTAATATCAACCTATCAAGGTGACACTAGGACGCGTAATAGCAACCTATCAAGGTGACACTAGGACGTGTAATATCAACCTATCAAGGTGACACTAGGACGCGTGATAGCACCTTAGCGAGCTGGTTGTTTCCTGCCGGCAGAGCCACGTGTTCTGTTCTCACACTGGACCAGGGCGTGACCGCGCGAGGCTGGTCGACCTTGCCTCGGAGACTTGGGCGACACGGTAGGCGGCGAACTTGCCCGCATGGCTGGTGTGTGATTCAGCGTCGCTTGCATGGCGAAAACACATCACTGAGCTATGTGACCGTCTAAAGAGCCATATTCTCAGTTACATTGTAATGGCTACTCATACCGATAGGATTGGAGACTTTTAGCACAAAGACCGGCGTTTGACCCTGACCGCATTTACCTTGGACTTTTTCTTACGTTCTTCTAGTGCAGTTACTCAAGTACTATCCTCGTGGCTAGCCGCCTACCTTATCTGGATAATCTTAAGTTATTGCTTCTATTTAGATCATACAATTAAACTAAATAATATATATTCATAACTTTTGAAATATAATACCTCAACACGGGATTTGAACCCAGCACCCTATCCAGGACTCCTAATTTTGAAACGTGCGAGTAGCGATTCAGGCACTTAAGATGCTAGCTGTCACCTACACTCTTACCATAGATGGCATATAGTAACAGTCATAATCGAACCCATGAACTGGTGTCTGACTCATATGTCCTTCCTGGTCGCACATTGGCCACACCACTAGTTCAGGCACTGTCCTCCCATACTTGGCCAACCCTAATGACTCTTATTTGCTATATGCTATATGCTTTCCCATCTTATGATTCTCATTGTCTAGCAAGGCTAGCTTTGTCAAAATGTATACATTTTCATTCTTTGGGACATTGTGGTTGATTTACTTTGCTGTGTTATATGTTATTACCTCTCCAAGGTGGAAACATCAGAATGGAATTAAGACAGCGCATATAGTCCAATTTTCATAAGAAGCGCCTTTTATAAAACACAAACTTTGTTGTTGCCAACATTGATAAAATTTTATTATTTAATAGTGTTATTTTATAGTTGAGTTTTTTACATCCTTTATTGTATTCAACCGGCGGACTGAGTCAGTTTTTTTTATTCTAGTCATATATTTTCCACTGTCGACTTGGTAGGCCTGTTAAAGCTTCATGTCTTATAATCCAACTTAAGACTATGACAGGCACAACATCCATTCCCTGGCTGTTGTTAACTCATCACTGTAAAATGCTACTCTCATATCTTCACCAATGATAAATTTTTCAGCAATGCCGGGAATCGAACCCAGGATCCTTTGCTTACTAGGCAGACACGCTATCGACTAAGCTAAGGACTCAAATTATGTTATAGTTAAGTGATACATGAAAAGTGACTACAGCAATTTATATAACTTGACGTATGAATACATTAAAGTAGATCGATCTAGTAACCTTTATAGCTGTCTTCCTGTGAAAATCGTTTTATTATTTTACTCACTCTACAATATAAACTTAACACTTTTCATTAATTTAAAGGTTTAGAGTCATCTGGAAGTATCTCTTGATTTTGAATCCGTAACTCGGCCAATGTAGCTTTAATATGGTATATCTTTAAAGGTAACTGTGGGAAGTGTCTTGAATGTAATTAGTTTTTATTTGGCAACTTGTTGTCTCTACATTGATGTCAATATAGCGCTGAATTGTCAGTTGGATCTCTACCGTATGCATAAATGAATGTGGGCGTCACCATAACCACTCCACACACAACTAACTAGTTTTGGTGTGAGGCCATGCATGGGGTTACCCGCTGAATGTTACCTCACTAGTATTTGATCTCTCTTGACATCGGCCCAAGTTGTATTAGCTCAAAATGGTCGATAGGAGTTGAGTTAAGTAAGGATCAAATAGGGCATACAATCAGGGCCGCATTTAGAAATATGGCGCCCCTAGGCACATGAGCTGCAGCCCCCTCAGCCCCCTCCTCCCTTCCTCAAAACCCGCTCCCACCAAAACATAATTCTGTTATTTGTTAATGAACACATAATAATGTTGTAGGCTTATTTATTGCTACTATTTACAGTATAATCTCCTATAATTATATGGCCACTATGAAAAATTGCTGTGCTCGGCTATATCTGGCACGGCTTCGCATATGAGTCACTCAATTATTAGCTAAAAGATGGTAATAGTAGACCCAATAGAACTCTAACAATACACTACAGTAGCCCCATGGCTTCTTTGGTGCTGACTGACAGTTCACAGCTGACTTCTGACAGTCAACATTTAGGTATATACCTAAATTTTGACTGTCAGAAGTGACAACTACTAAAGACATGTTTTTTGCAGATCATATGGTTCGGCGTAGGGATACATAATTTGGTCTAGTAACTTTTCAAAACCGTCAACTGTCAGCTGTGAGCTGTCAGTCAGCACCACAGAAGCTAAAACTGATGTATAGCGCTCAATAAAAAGCAAGCTTCAGTTACAGCCGAGTCCGCCTGTGTTGTTTTAGTGAGAATTATAATCATTCTTGTTGAAGACAAGGGTTTCGGTTTCACATCCCGTGACGTCGTACCTCGGAAAGGGCACTACTGTAAACACTTTGATTTTTTTAAATGTTTCGTGCCTAATCTGCCTAGTGGGTAATGCGGTGCTGCATACAGTCACAAGCTATACATACTTATATCTTTAATATGTTTGTCTTGTGGTAGCGAAATCAGTGTCTGCTACATTGATTTTTTGTCTAGTTGGTTTCAGTCACATAAACATAAAATCTGTAGTTGGTTTATCTTAAATTAAATGAGAGTTGTTCGAACATTTGAATATAAATTAGTTGCTATTTTCATTCTTTACTCTCTGTCTTTGGTAAATATGACCTGCAGACTGATTTTATCTGGCCTGGAAATATTTAACAAACAAACGGTGTGTTCATGAAAATATACTAATAAATAATAACTAATTACTAACTATGAATTATAAAGTTAACATTTTTTGCTTGATATAATTTTTTTTAAACTGACACACCAATTTTTTTTAAACCCAAATGTCCCGCGATGTAAAAAAGTTTGAATACCACTGATCAAAGGCATCACTCTCGAAATAGATTGGACTGCTGATGACGGGCAGATCGGGGTTCGAATCTCAGTCGGGTGTACTGAAAGTGGTATTTCCTAAATCATTTTCCATTCTCCCCTCACACAAATGTGGGTACACTTAATCTAAATTTAACCTTCCTCACATCTAACAGATCGGAGTAATAACTAGTACATAAGTGTAAACCCCGAATGGGTACTAAGACTCGGTGCTAAAAAAACTTGAGAGGTTGAGAAATTAACTTTTCATCTAAGAAAGTATGTGTAGTATGATAGATAGTATCATATTTCTAGTATGTATCCACTCTTAAAGGCAAATAAAATATGAGAGCCCATAAAATATAGAAATGGTGACATTTTGAAATTATATTTTCCATATTGTAAAATTTTAAAAGTTTTTTTACCACTGAATTTTGTTTTTTACAAAACTTTTTTACTTTTGGACTTGAATAAATGTAAATATAATTTCCCCTGTCCTTATTTCTGTCTTAAGGGACCTTGTTTTGATATGAAGGATTGCCTATTAATCTAATTATTACTAACAACTGGTTTAGTGCTGTGTTTATAAAGTGCACATTGAATACTTAAAATAACGACTTTAAACAAGTTTAAAATGTAGTTCTGTTTGGATTGCATTCACTAGACAAAACCTGTTGAAAACTTTGCCTTCTAAGATCCATTGTGAATCACAGGGTTAATGTTTTTGTCCTCAGTGTGAACAAGATATCAGGCTTGTCAGACTTCCAGTTCTGTCGCAACCTCCAAGAGCTGTATGTGCGTAAGAACAATATCCGGGACTTGAACCAGATATGTTACCTTCAGGACTTGCCTCGTCTCAAGAACCTCTGGCTGGAAGAGAACCCTTGCGCAGTTGGAGACTTGTGAGTGCCATGTTCTTTATAACACCACCATATCCAGCATCTAGATGTGATGACAGAGTACCTTAGATTGAAGAAAAGACTTACAATATTAGTGAAGAATGACCCTAAGTACGGGATGATCCCTGTATAGCTCAGTGGTAAAGTATTGGTGCGCTAAGTGAAAGGTTTTGGGTTCGATTCCCGTGTCCAGGTGTCATTTTTCAATTCGTTCAAAGAGTATCTTGGATGAAGTTGCACTTGCGAGCTCCATGTGACATCCAAACTAGACTTATGTAAGGAGGTATATTAAGTGTGGTTTGAAGCTCATCCTACCGGTACTCATATATTAACTTACTCTATGGCATTAGGAACTCAAAAGATTATTGCCGCATTTACAAAAGTATGTCATTTATCCATATCTTGAGCTAGTTCTATCCAACACACCTCATTACACCCCATCCATATCTTGAGCTAGTTGTATCCAGTCCACCTCATTACACCCCATCCATATCTTGAGCTAGTTGTATCCAGTCCACCTCATTACACCCTATCCCTATCTTGAGCTAGTTTTATCCAGTCCATATCATTACACACTATTCCTATATTGAGCTAGTTTTATTCAGTCCACCTCATTACACCCTATTCATATCTTTAGCTAGTTTTATCCAGTCCACCTCATTACACCCTATCCATATCTTGAGCTAGTCATATCCAATCCACCTCATTACACCATATTCCTATCTTGAGCTAGTTTTATCCAGTCCACCTCATTACACCCTATCCCAATCTTGAGATAGTTTTATCCAATCCACCTCATTACACTGTATTCCTATCTTGAGCTAGTTTTATCCAGTCCACCTCACTACACCATATTCCTATCTTGAGCTAGTTCTATTCAGTCCACCTCATTACATCCTGTTTCTTTCAAGTCCAGTCTAATGTTATCCTCCCATCTGGGTCTAGGTCCTCCCAATGGTCTCTTCCCATTGGGTTCACCAGTTAATACCCTGAACACGGTTCTAGTTTATTGCATTTGCACTGCATGTCCTGCCCACTGTAACCTACGAGATTTGATTACCCTAACAATGTATGGTGATGAGTACAGATTATGTAACCTCCCCCACTCTCCATTATCCTCATCCCTTTTTGGACCAAACATCCTCCTAAGTACTTTGTTTCCATCTTAACCAAAATAGTCCAGGTATATTAATTTCCAGTAAAACTTCAAGAAAAACCGTTGTTGATATTTGAATATGTTTTTTTTTCATCTTACCTGATATATATATGTGCAGTTACCGGTTGACTGTCCTGAGGGCTCTTCCCCACCTGCAGAAGCTGGATAATGTAGCAGTGCAACCAGAGGAGGTGCAGGATGCCGGAAAAAAAGGTCAGGAGCTGGTTCACCCAGACGAAGAGGAGCAGCAGTGGCCATCCGAGCCCAGTAGCCCAGCACTCAGTCCCATCAGAGATCAGGTAAGTTTATACTTCCTAACACAATTTAAGATTTGGACTTTTAGAGCTAAATAACTAAATTTTAAAGTTTATTGTTTATTGCTGATTTATATTTAACTTGTTATAAAATTAAATCAATGAGATGTACTAAATTTCTAACTTTTTAGCTGTCCATAACCAAATTTGAAATCACGTTTTTTTTTCTATATAAATTGTCAAAATATTATTTTGAGCTTTGTTCTTAACCTTCCTTTTTGGTTCTAGGTAAAAAATAAAATAACTATGTGATAATACTATGTTGTCATACCACCAAGCAATATTTAAATATTTATATTGACTCTTATGTAAGTTGTAGGGAGTTGTATACACTTACATAACTCGATTGGACACACATGCTATAATTGCTGGCTTAGCATGTGTGATGTAACATACTCGAGAGGTTTCAGTAGAGCCCTGACAATTCATAACAATGTTTAAGCTAGCGAGCCCGAAGGGACTCATATCGTGGTATAAAAAACCTTTACGTTTTGGCAACAATGGGGCGAGGGGTCACAATTCCATCCATTTCGCGGGTAGTCACGCTGCCTGACGCCTTATCAATATAGACGACATCTTTAAGCCATCGAAAGTACTGGTACTTGGAGGGCATCATCTGAGCCCAGGGTCCCGGGATCAATTTCTGTATAGGCACCGCATTGTAACAGTCAACTTGGTCAGTCTAAGTATTCACAAGTTAAGCCTGTTCTTCCATGAGCACGGGTTTCCATTCTTCTTATTCTTTATCTTATGATCAACATCGCATTTTTGTATCATCTTTCAGTATCTACTCTTAAACCAAAACTCACAAACCTATAAATAAACCTATAAACCCACACAACTACCTTTCCTTCAATCTCACCCCTCCCGCAAGCCATCTTGACAGAACGAACCCATGGAGGATAGTTTGCGACAATGCAATACATTCTATTAATTATACTCATCGAATAATCCACCACCTTTGTTATGGTTGCTGGGCACATTTCTCACTTAAGGTGGGATGGAAATTAACCTGAAGTTCAGGTTCATATTTTTTCATTTAATATGACAAACCAAAAACATATTTTAGCCAAAATAAATCATACATTGCTGGATATAACTAGCGCAAGATAAGGAAAGGTGGCATACTTTTGTAAGTGTGGCAATGAACTTTCGAGTTTCTAATGTCATAAAGTGAGTAGAAACATTTAGCCTAATGTTTTACAGTTTATAATCTCAACAGTTTTTGAATATCTTTTATGTGTATTGTAGAACTTTATCAAGGCTTTTTTTATTCATTTAAAAAGTTTCTGATCAAATTCTGCAACGCCCATGACAAGGGGCCTTCCCTTATATCCCAACTCAATACACTTTGGTGCTTGAATCACTGAATATATTTATAGGCACAGTTAGCTAATGATTTTGATATGCATGACAAAGTTTTGGTTGAGTGGTATCTTTAATGTGTATAAATGTATGGTTTATCAATCAAAAATAAACTACACCCTGGAGTGAAAGAATTCTATTTAGGCATAGTCTTGTTTGTGTTAGTGACAGAAGAAGGGTGTGTGGGTTTATAGGAATATGTGCGGCAAATGGAATCATCATATTACGAGGAGTATGAAGATGAGAGGATTGCGAACACCCCAAGCGGGCAGGTGAGGCCCGTCTTTGTGAGAATCAAGATGCATATCTAATTACTCGTATTTTCATGGCAATGAGGGCTGCTCAGCTCGCTTGGCAACTTCTTTATTTCTCTGAAAGAATGTTGTTGTATAGATGCTTTGGATAGTTTTGTGGTAAAAAATTGCTGTAACATTTTTTTCACAAACTTACAATTATTGTGAAAAGAACGTTTCGAATGCACACACTGTTTACGCTGAAAGTTAACAAGCTTACCTTGCTTGTTTCAAATATGGTTCACCTTTTAAGATAATGCCATAATGGAGCTCGTCAATACAAGACTTTAAGCTTTTACTGTAAATGTCATTTTCTTACCTCTTCTTTTATTAAAAATCTGGAGGGCTCTTTTTGGGATCATAGAACAGCATTCTTTTGTCTATTTTATGAACCCCTTTTTGTTTCAGCTCATGCATGACTGTTTCAACTTTACTTTTGTTGGGAATGTGTGTCTAGTTTATATAAAATCATGATTATTTAGTAAGTAAAACGTGTAACTAAATCTTTGTGAGGTTATATTGTCAGAAATTAGGGTGATGTGATCAGTTTGCATCATTGTACTTGGATAAATAAATTATGGTATATTTTTATTCAATACTTGTGATTACTTTCATCGTTTTTCTCTGCACGTGTTCTTGTTGGTCCTAATTTCTTCATTTTTAGTACATATTTTAGCTTGTAAATACAAAATAATCATTTAAAGAAGCCTTCCTATGCACAACACATTATGAGCTCTTATTAATTAAAGATTAATATAATATGTAATTATTGTACTCTTAAAACAGTTATTTAAATAATTACTGTCAATATATATTTACCATTACTATCGGTTTTAATGATTAATTATTTTAACTAAGCCACTGCCAATCAATGAAGCTATGCCAATAGCCACACATTATGGTGCGTTGTACTCTCTTGGACGTTATTGACAGGCAAGTCAAACTTCAAATCCCTGTCAGATGAAGGTAATGATTTTCCTAAAGTGATTCAGCATTGATTTTCACTTTTCCTTACCACACTAATGTAGGTGGATTTCCTTTAAAACCAGTCTCCTCTTTCTCCTACTTTTTTTTGCCACATCTCATGACCCATTTGGGTTAAATGCATATATAAATATATATTTATTAATTATGCAAATGTGATAGGAATGAGAAAAGTATAATTTAGAAGAAATGTATCTGCATTTGCATAGAAGGAGAGTGGAAAACCATTTAGTAAAAACTACTCTCAGCACACCAAACTGGGTTTCAAACTCAATTTTCCCATCAACTGTAGTCCAGTCTATTGAAAGACAGACACCTTATATCATTCAACCACCAATGTGGGTTCTTCTTAGATTAAGCCATTGATAATGTTTGTGTTAAACATAATCATTAAAAAACTATTTTTATCTTACACAGATATAATTATGTATGAAAATTAACATGCATGCTAAGTTATAGTTGGATAATCTATTTCTGATTGTGATAAACACTATACGAGGTTTGGCTATTAAATAACCAGACTGATGCTCTAAAAAATTGTATTTACAAAATTACTCGATGGACATATTATCACCTTCAATGAAGTTCCCTGCCCGATTCCTACACCTCACGGTGACCTGGTGGTCTAGGGGTAAGGTGTCGGACTTCTGTGCTGAGGGTCCGGGGTTCAATCCTCAGTCCTGGCACAGATTTATCTGATTGCCAAACCCTTACTTCACCTCTGACAAGACATGTATTAATCACAACTTGTGAATGTGAGGAATGCCAGGCCTCCACCGTGGTTCGGATTCCACGTTAAACTGTAGGTCCTCCATTTCATCTCACAGTCACCCTACCATTGCACATTAGCGTAAGTGCGTGTAACCCGAACAGGTAGTAAGACGCGGTGCTAATAATAATAATAATCCTACACCTCACCATATGAATCTTCCACTGTTAGAAGCAATGTTTCAGGTCCTTTTCTGAGAGGCTGTTGAGAAAGGTTGTCAAAATCTCCTTATAGTAAACCTGGTTAACAGTCTGACCTTCAGGTACCCAATCAATGTGAACAATCCCTCGGATATTAAAAAAACCTATCATCATTGCTTTGAATTTGGACTTGCTCATCCGTGCTTCCTTTTGTCTCGGTGAACTGGGACGCTTCCATTGCATTGATTGGTGCTTAGTTTCAGGGTAGAACTGAAAAAACCATGATTCATCACATGTTATTACATTTTCTAAAAAGTTTGGATTATTTTCGATGTTATGAAGGATGTCGGCACAAATGTTCATTCAAATTTCCTTTTGCTCAGGAATGAGCAGTTTTGGCACCATTGTAGAGCAAACTTTTTTCATGTGTAAATTTTCATGTAAAATTTGTAGAACAGTTTCATTATCAATAATAACTAAGTCAGCAATTGCACGAATGCTCAGGTGTTGATTTTTTCAAATAATTTCACTCACTTTTTAAATATTAACATTTGTTTTTGATGTGCTAGAACGTCCAGGGTGTGGATCGTCTTTTTATCTCTTTTCTCCCTTCCTTAAATTTTTTTAAACCTATCAAACACTTGAGTATGAGATAAACACTAATCAACATAAACTTCCTTTAGCAAATTGCACGTTTCTGTAGCGGATTTCCCAAGTTTTACAAGAAACTTCATGTTGACACGCTGCTCACCTTTTACACTCAACATAATTCCGCCGTAGCTCAGGTACACGGTCCACTTCGAACAAAGGCTACGGCTGAACTGTCAGTCGCACAGCCTTGAAATTTGGAAGGTAGAGGGAGAAAAGAACATAGTTCAATATCTGACCCTGCTGGTTGTGGCTAAGACCTCAGGTAAGTGGCAAAATAATGAGTTTGGTTATTTAGTAGCCACACCTCGTACTTACAAGTTCCACTGAACACTTAACTTCACTGTTATCGTTTTCTTTGGGTCTGCGTTCTCATTGATATTAAACTCAATATTTTTGTAGATCTGCTCAAAATTGTTCAGGGTAGAAATTTATTTTCTATGTGGGTCTAAAGTAGGGAGTTTGGAGGATTTGAAGTTTTTTTTAATCACCGCTTTTTACCAGCAATGGGGTAGAGATGAGGAAGGAAGTTTTTTTTTAACTCAGACTGCTGTCAACCCCCTACTCACTCAACCACAGTGATGAGTAATTTTAGGAAAGATTATTGGTAGATGAAATCTTGTTTACATATTTATACTGTATATTGCTACCTAAAGTGATAAATGTGAGGGTATAACATTAGTTGGAGTTGCATGACAACAGTGTCAAGATCTGGTGGCATGTGTGGGTCTATATTAAAAAATTTGCATGAAAATAATTATATATACTAATTTAGTGGTGAATTATATTAATTTGTTATTTGTATTGCATTGTTAAAATTGCCTGAAATGCCTCAATAGTGTTAAAAAAAATACATTTTTTATAAGGCATGTATTGTACATATAGTTAATTTTCACTTTAAAAAACAACGCCTCTTTTTTTTTAATCTACTTCATGTTCTATTATAGTGCTTTATTTCCAATACAGTAATGTTAAGAGTTGAAAACATTTTAGGAAGACTATCTTTACTGGGTACCTACCAATATTTAACACTCATATTTTCAAAAAATGTGACTTCATATGTTATCCAGATTTCTTAAGTCTTTTGATCTCAAACCACCCTTAGGACTTTGTTTTACAATCAGGGCGGGAATGAAAATTAGGTCATTACTTGGTGTGAAATTGATTGAGGCACAGGCTATTCAGAATTCACTTAGTAATGTGGCTCTAGGTGTGCCAAATGCCTCAGTAGTTTGTTTTTTTGTACCACGTCTCACTACTAATTTGGACTATCCACAAATTCACACTAATGGGCTAAGGACGAGGAAATTCGAATATAGTTGAATAGTACCCATATTTGAGTATAGAGGGAATGAGAAACCATTTAGGAAAAGCATCCTTAGTACTACACCTAGCCAGAATTATAATCCTGTTCACCAGCAATCTAGTATAATGTTAGAGTGACAAGTTAGACCCTGTGACCACAGATTTGGGGCAAGCTTGTGTAAAGTTTTTGAAAAAACCATAGTTATATTAACATAAAGTGTTTTAATCTTTTAATCCTGTAATAACATTCAACTAAAATAGTTTTACGACACCCGCTTTGATGGTTATATGATCTAAGCTGATACTCTTGCAATAGATTAGCTTGCCAAAGACGGGGATATCGGGGTCCAATCCCGGTCATGAGGGAGTTTTTTCCTAAATGGTTTTCCACTCTTCCTCCACGCAAATGTTGGTAGTCTTCCTCTACATTTAACCTTTCTAATCCCTAACATATTAGTGTAATTAGTAAATAGGCATATTACCTGAACTGGTAGTAAGACGTGGTGCTAAAAACATTCAACTAAAATAGTTAGATGGCTATTTTTATAAAATTGAGTACAGGGTATTATTTGATTGGTGCAAACTGAGGTTGTTTCCCTCTCTTCACAGCACAGCCCTCCAAGACGGCAAGGTATCAATGATAGAGACCTTGAAACTGAAACATTCCCTCGTAAACATTCCAGTCCAGAGGATGAGGTCAACTACTATGAGACAGACAGACGGAATGCCAACTACGATTCAGAGTCGTCAATGTGAGCTAACTTAATATTGCTAAAGTATATTCAAACTTAATTATAAGTAGAGTACAATTTTCTTAGGAAGGGCTATTTAGAAAATTAAAAAATATTTGTATGACCCAAAATTGATAATATTTTATGGGGTTGTGTAAAGTACATATTTTTCATTCCAAACGAAGTCTAATATAATAATATGAGATATTCTCGAAGCTGGACTGAAGTTTGAATATTTAAAAAAAGTGTAATGTGTGGTAAAAATATTATGATTTGCATAATTATGTAAATTTAGGTATTAAATATAATTTACAAAAGGCTATATTTCAAATATAATTAATGTAGTTGGTCTTAAAATGTTAAGTTAAGTTATCACAAAATTAATTTAATTATTATGGAATTTTCTTATGGAAACATTAATTTTCAGAAAACAAACAAACAGAAAATGTGTGTGTTAACTTTAAATATTTTTGGCGAGTCCTCGTAATTGTCGAATCTGAAATTTTACTTTTGAATCAAAGTCAAAGTGAACTAATATTTGAAGAGAAGTTGAAGTTTTCGAAGCTTCGCACGTCGCTAATATTTTACTATTTTATCAGTACACTCATTACTTTACCAATTTCCTTTTTCTCCCTTTTGTGTTTTTTTGTTTCTTCTTTTCGGAAATTGCATTGTGATTTTTCACACCCTTCTTGATGAATTCTGATAAAACTTAGGTCAAGAGATTGAGCGGTGACAATCAATTTTATTATAGGCAGCCAGTTCTTCTTTATCCAGTGACAGCAATGTAAATTGTGAACTGTGTTCTTATTTTTACTGTAAAATCCACATTATGCTAGTTCCCTTTTATTTGTTCCTATTCTCTTTCCTAACATCTTCCCTTTATAACAACATTATTAGTGTTATTTTATGTCTTTGGATAATATCTATCAAATGTGACAGCTTCAAACCACATGACTTGGCGTATGAATATGGGAAATTTGGTTTAGCAACCTTTATAGCTGTCATTTAAGGGCCTTCATATGAAAATTGGACTGTAGATAGTACAGAAATTCTACTTTTATGTAGGACGAAACTTCATTTATAACTATCTTTTATTTTTTTTTATTTTTTTTTTATTTAAAGATTTGTACAGAAAAAAAAATTTGCAAATTGACAACATTCTATTATTATTGTCTAAATTGTTTTTTCTTTCGTTCTTTTAACTTTTTTCACTAATTTAACACACATGGGATCGCCTCGCCTGATCACCTAGAATGATATTAAAGTTAACATTATCCTTACGCCTTATCAATTTAAAGCTTATAATCGAAGTTATATGCCAGTTTGTAAAAGACCTTACCACCATAAAAAATGGCATTGGTACTCAAAATTTTGTTATTTCTTTTTGCAATTGCTGCTACATTTGTTATTCAGCATATTTGTACTTTCCTAGTACTGTTGTCAAACTTATTTTCCTGTAATTGAATATATATTAAATATTACAAGGTTTCTAAGTAAAGAATGCACTTTGCTGCAGAGCTTGGGAGTCAGTACGCCAAGCCTTCGACTCTTGACTCCTATATTTGTCTGCTGTCTAACCTCAACTCTGACTCCTTCAGAAATGGCTAAAGTGTATTAATTAGTAATAAAATTTTTTACTGCAGTGAAATTATCTATTACAGATTTCTTCATAGGAAGCTTCTTTGGCATTGGGAATTTATATTTGAATAAATTTATCAATCCAAATTACAAATTAATATTGGTTCTAAAGAATAAAAAAACTCTAAAATTAAAATGATTTGTCTACCATATATTGTTATAATATTATAAGTTTTTATTTTGAAGCCAAAGTCTGTACATTTTTATCAACTCAAGACTCTACCCAAAATTGCTTTCGACTCCCAAACCCACAGCCCAGCTTTGGTGCACTGTTTGGTTAGACGTTAGTCATGCATCAATTAACCATGTCTTAAGATAGACTCTCAAGCAAATGTTCACAATTTTGCAGGTTTGCGAGACCGCCAGGCAAACAGTACATATCATATGAGGTAAGCTAGACATCTACTTGTAGCATGAGTTATTAGAGATGGTTCATTTGTCTTGTCAGCATATGTGGTTAGTTTAGTAAATACACCCTGGGTGCGAATTGATAAGCTTATTCAACCTTCCCTCTTTTATAAAAAATAAAGTTGCTGGCACTGAATTATCTTATGTATTTGAACAATTTATAACTATGATCATAGAATGTTTAACCCATTTTAACTAACATTTTTAATTGTGTTTCGAATTAAATGTTACTTTCTCTTTAAAGTGATCAAGATTGTAATATCTAAGTAATTATTTTTTTTGTGCTTTAAGTATATATGCACATATATAGAAAGTGGTCCCACCCTGCCTTCATATCTTTATTATAATTTTTATGATACCAATAAAACTAAACTTCTCTAATCACATTTTATATTAATCAACACTTTCAAGCAATTGTACTTGAAATTTTAAGAATGTCTTTACCCTGTGCCGATACAATGTTCAATACGCACCCTGAAGCAATTTATCTTAATGCATTTTATCTTTGATTGTCCTGTGTTTGTGTGTGTTAACAATGTGATTGTGATTTCTTGCTGTGATTAATAGTGTTTTAGAACAATCTGGTAGATTTTGCAGCGCTTCTCAACTATTTCACACCAAAACATTGCCTAAATTTATTTATTGAAACGATTTATTTTCAACTTTTGATTTATCTTGAAATAATATTTTTTATTGTATTTATTAGTTTTATAAGTCTCTCCCAAGCTTTGTTCCGTTTAAAACCAGTAGAGTCCAGCTTTTTATTTGCTTATTTTGACTAAAATTATTTAGAAGTAATAATGGTTCAGGAAATGTGAACCATCTCGCCGAAGTGTCGCGGCTTTATCTGTTGAGAAGCGCTGCTCTCTGTGAGAGAGAAAAGTACTAATTCAGTACTAACACTGTCACCTCACTCCCAGCGTTCTCCCACTTCTACCCACCCGGACCAGCAACGCTCCCCTTCTTCCATCAACCCGAAGCAGCCATCTCCGTCCGACAGCATCAAGGATGATCTCGTTAACAACATCCCTGGGGGTAGCTCTTCACCCTCAAAGGTCAGTCCATGCCTGCGCCCTCCTTTGACCCTCACCCCTTTCTCACACTCTGATTTGTCTTCGTGTCTTTCGGTGGAGTTGCTTTTTAATCTTCTTTCCACTTTTTTTTGTTTTGCCACTCCTTAACAATGAATGTTACCACAACAAACCGTTAGCAAGAATTTATTTTTAATTAGGGAGTGTAGGAAACGGGACAAATGGTCACTGTTTTTGCAGTTTTTATAGCAAAACTTTTCTTTTTGCTAAAATCAATCGAATATTGTTGCAGCAAAACAATAAAGTTTAATTTTTTTCACATGGTGGCCTCAGATCCGACAATTGATGGCATGTTTTTCTACAGAGCTAAGGGTCCTGGGTTCGATTTCCGGCATGGTCGAAAATGTTATTATTGATGAAATGTGAGTTTACCCTCTCTCACTGATGAAACAACGGTTGGGGACTGGATGTTGTGCCTGTCCTAGTCTTCAGTTATATTTTAAGCCATATGAAGCTACGACAGGCCTTGCCCGCTGGTAGTGGAAAAATATATGGCTTGAATAAAAAACTGACACAGGCTACATTAATGGATGTAAAAAAAACATGGTGACCTCAACAGTTCTTGAATATCTTTCATGAGCATAGCGGCATTAGATGAGAAACTTTTTAAATGAAGAGAAAAAGTTGTCATCAAATTCCAGTACACCCTTGACAAACATTCAAGAACTGTTGAGGTCACCAAGTGAAGAAAATTAATCTCTATGTTTCTACTGGTGAATTATTTGATTATTTTTTTTGGGCCAAAAAGGTTTTGCTATAAAAACTGCAAACACACTGACCTTTTCTTGCGTCATCTACATCACCACCTTAATTAAAGCATGTATGCTGTGTAAGCTCGATGAGGAATTATAGAATAAATTGTAAATATATTATAAATTAAAGCATTTATCTTAAAAAAGATCTTTTCGGGCCTTAAGTTGAGTATACACAGCATAACACCCTGCATGGCATTCTTTCCTTTCTTCCCTTATATTTAATAATATTTAGCACCGTGTCTTACTACTCGTTGGGGTTATACGCCTTCTTCCCTTATAAAAACAGTTTATATCTGCTATTATTTGTTCATCCTTACATGTGGCATGCTCTTTTTAGGTTAAAATAGTCAAATACAACTTTTACTCATCCTTTATTTGGATTCAAAAGTTTTGTTAAAGATTTAAAATTGTCAGTTTTCTTTTCTCAGTTCATCACAAAATAATTGCATATTCACAATTTTTTTCTCTGCATGCCTTGTTATTAAATGGGCCTAAATTAATGCACATGACCATATCATGCATGCAATGAACTACTGAAGCTGATTAGGTTTTTTGGGTGAATCAATATTTTATCAATGTAGCGTACACATTATTTTTTCTCTTTAGCTATATTAGATAATAGTGCACCCGACCGTACCCACCAAAGCGGGTGCAAATAATTAAAGTGTGTAATATTGTAGGTTTACTCAAACAATATTCCACTTAAGAGTTATCTCTGGTTTACATTCTTGCTGGAAGAATTTTTTTAATTTGTTAGTAAAATTAAAATATAATTTTTGAAAGTTTGGCTATAAAAGTGTGTGACATTAAATGCTTTTAAATATATTAATGTTTTGTATAAAGAAACAATCAACCTTTTTTTATTTACATATATTATTCTACTTCATCATCTAGAACCAGCCAAATTATACCTCAGCAGTAATCTGTTGTTTTATCATTAGGTGATTTTTCGCGATTGACTTGGTTACGTTTTGGTATCAAGTGTTATCAACCAAGTGGTTCTGAGCAAGATGGAGTGTGAAAATGACTGAGTTGTTTTTTTATAAACGAAATGCCGGTTGGGGTAGAGTAGATATAACAGCTGGTAGGTTAATTTATATAAACCTACCTGTACTCCATATCAACTTAAAATTAACTATTTAATCTTATTCTCATATCTCTATAAGGAAAACCTCTTTTCACTTTATTGGGTAATTGTATCATATTTGGAAAAGGGTAGAGGAAAGGTGGATAGAAACATATACAAGGAACAAACACAATATGGCTTTTACAATGAAAATAGGAATACAGTTCACACTTTACATTGCAATGGCAGCAATGTACCTTCTAACTTACAAATATAATTTTATTTTATTCTTGCTTATTTTGACTAGGCCTAATATTTACACACCTACAAAACATATCTTCCCAAAAATAACCTACAGAAAACATGAAGTATGTATGAAGAATAAATAGACCTTGATCCTATAATAAATAATACTCTAATTCTTTTATTCATAACTAAACTATTTACTTACTATCATATATTTATAGCTAATAATTGCTGTCCATTTTAATTCCCATATACAACTGTTAAAATCCATTGACTACGAAGTTACACTTGTTTAAATGTAACATAAGGAGTCATGTTTTGAAATTGGCGCGCAATTTTCAGCTTGTTGGTTGATACCAGACTATTTAGTTTGGTCCAAACCGAGGTTTGGTGTTGTCTTGGTCATAAATACTCTTATCCAGCCACGATACCGGGTCAACAGTGAAAACACGCCTAATATTATTAAATCCATACTACAAAAGTTTATTTCTATTATATTATTTCAGGACATATCTCCAAGTAGCGAGGAGGTTCATAGGATCAGAAATAGCTGCGTATATCAGAACCATGACCCCCGGGACAGTGGCAGTGATGGGAGTGGAGGCAGTCACTACACCAATAGGGGGAAAGGGGCAAGTACATTTTATTTAATTCCTTTGTTTTTATGTTTCTAATTAATGTTGCCATGTACTTCTGAGTATCTTTGGCTCAAAGATGAGAGGAATTGACTGCTTAGGGCACAGATAGTTCACCTACTCTGTCCTCAGATTCAAATTTTACCCAGACCAGCTGCACTTGAAATGGTTTTTCCATGGTAGAATATTTTATCTTCTTTTCAGGTACTGTTTTTTTATAGAGGTTCGCCCTAACCTTCCTTTTCCCTTAGGTTAGATAGTTTCTAACTTCTATTGATAGTGTATCAATTAGAAATGGGTCAAATCAACTATTTTATGAAAACGAATCTCCACTTTACCCATGAATCCTTAATTTCGAATTAAAATCAGAATCTTAGGGGGAAAAAACTTATGAACTGTAAATAAAATAATAGAAAGTAGAAATAGTAATTAAATGTAAACACTTGTTCAGGATGTCTACTATCTGGGGAAAACTGGAATTATCGGGAATTTAAAGTGGCCGGGGAAAAACGGGAATAAGTCAGGAATTTGAAGTGGCCGGGAAAAAATAGGAATAAGTCAGGAATTTGAAGTGGCCGGGGAAAAACGGGAATAAGTCGGTAATTTGGTTAGTTACAAAAAATACCCGGAAAAATGTTGTTTTACTCAAAATATTAAATATAATAATCATTAAATCGGTAAATTACAATTTGATTCAAACTTTTTTTTTAGCTATGTAATGTATTTTAAAAATTCTATAATTCCTAGGAGACCATGTTAATACAAATAAAATAAAACTATTTAATTAGATTTTAAAACTTATTATTATTCATAAAAAAAGACGAACAAAAACCTTGGGCAGGGTTAGAAGGGTGTGACATACTTTTGAGTCGGGGGAATTTTAGGAAATGATCAGGAGAAAAGTCGGAAATTTCATTGTTCAAGTTTAGTAGACACCATGTTGTTATTATAA
>CABFWB010000121.1:31285-51771 GCA_902151455.1 Timema bartmani | reverse complement strand
TTTTTTTTTTTTTTATATATATATCATTTTTATTTTTCTACGTAGCCTTGCATTGTTCAGTACTCCTAATCTATTTTTAAAATCTCTTAAACAGATGCTTCACATTCAGGAAATTGTCTTAGAAGAATTGTGGAGTTTTCCATGATATTCCCTCAAAATCATCATTATTACTCAGATTGGTGTAAGAGAATGTGTATCGGGCAACCTCCTACCTCGAATTCAATAGAACCTGGATCAATGGAGACTACTGTACTTTATAATCGTGTTAAACTTTAATATTCAGTATACTTAATATCTGTTATACTGCACCAACATTTTAAAATGTTCAAGTTTTAGTTGAACACAAATTCGGTAAAAATAGATTCATTGAACTTGGGCAACTTTACAAGTCTAAAAATAATAGTATTAAATCAAGGTATTAGTCTAAAAGTCTGAATGATGTGAGTAGATATTAGTATGTTGTGAATTAGAAAGTATAACATTCTTTTAATCATGTAAAAAAAAACAAAAAAAAAAAACTGCTCAATTTGGTAGAAACCAAAATGCATCTGTGACCGTTACATGTTACCTGTCCTGACTCCGAGATTAAGTAGTTCCTTATTTAAATATAAACACTTGAGAAAAATGTGTGTCCTATTCATGTTTTGAATCAAATTATCTTTTAGGTGTATTATATAATTGTAAGCTCATTGTATTAAATATTTGATCCCAACATGTTAATCTTTATTGTTGAGGTTTACTTATTCAAGTTAAAATTAATTGTTATTTTAGTACAGCTTTGTTAATCTGTAACATGCAATCTATAATATACGGTACACACATGTTTGTACAATTATTCTAAAGTTCATATGTTTCGAGTTTAACATAGTGCCAGGATATTCTTGCCAATTTTTGGAAATATTTTTATTTTGGAGTGGGTATCTGTTTGTTGTAAGCCCGTAATTTATATATATATATATATATATAGAGAGAGAGAGAGAGAGAGAGAAAACAAATCATTATTTGATTTTTTATTTCTGAACTAGCTTTAATAAACTTCTTGTTATAAATTTTTTTATTCTGAAATAAGTTTGTACACATTGAAACATAAATATTATTTTTTTTAAGTTGCCAAATCTCGGTGAGACTTTGAAATTATTGTTAAATTACTTTTGGAGGGAATCTGATTTGATTTTTATATTTTAAGTCTTGTTTATACAGTAATTTAATATTTTAATATGAAAACATAACATTAAAAATATTTTAAGTTTTAACATTGATAGAAAACATTTAACGGAAATCAAACAAAATAACAATGTCTGGGATTTAAAAATTTAACAAAAACACATTTACTTATTGCAAGTTTTCTATCACGCTTAAGATTGTGTTTTATTTTATTGTAGATAGATTAATTTTGTTCAAGGTTTATTCAAACTACTGATTGTGTTTTATTTTATTGTATATAAATTAATTTTGTTAAAGGTTTATTCAGACCAGTGAAATTGGATTAAATAATTACACTAAAAAAACTCACAATAAAATTTCATGATATTGTCCATATGTGTTGTCATTCATTGCTACTTAGCTACAGCCATCATTAGCGGTGGTGTATTTATAGATAAAACCCTCTGTGTCAACACAAAAGGCGTTGCTCTCGCTGTCATATTGGAGTGTATCGTAATTGCCGTTACTGCTACACTTGACTGCCATGCTTCCCATGTTAGACTCTGTGAAGAAAACTTGATCTCGGTTGCAGACTGGGGAGCATGATATTAAGTACATTCGTTAACTTAAAAAGAAAAATATTATTTTATTTAGGGTTGTACATGTAGGCATTTTTCACTTCAAGTCGAGTTTGAATGAAAACTAGTTTACTTGTACAAGAAATATTTCAAGTTGAATTTCTGTAATAGATCCATGCATAAACCATAAGTACAAACTAATTTTTTTTAGAATGAATATTTTTTTTGAAAAAATTTTTAATTGCACAAATTTGAATGTACAACTGTACAAAAAAAAATTTTTTAATTGGACAAAGGAATATATTAAGGGACTTCATTTGTTATTAAATTATATCTTTAAATAGGATAAAATCAAACTGGGAAGTTCAAGAAAAATATTGAAAATTCAGAGTACTCAAATCTTTTGAGTTTTGTAAGAATCTTTGAGTCAAGCTACCCGTTTTGGTGGCCGCATAGTCTTAAGGCGCTACTTTCGTAATAGACTAGACCGTTGATGACAGGGAGATCAAGATTCAAATTTCGGTCGAGTGTATTGAGGGTGGTTTTTTCAAAGTGGTTTTCCATTCTTTCCGCACTAATGTTAGTACACACCCTCTAAATATACCCTACCAAATCCCTAAAACCATTAGTGTAATTAGTACATAAGCGTATAACCCGGATGAGTAGTAAGTAAGACACAATTATTAAAAAAGTAGGGTGAGCAGATACTAAAACTACTCGAACTTGAATTTTTGAGTATTCGCATACCCATAATTTTATCCTATAATATTAACTATGAAAGTAATATAAAAATAAATGTGTGCACTACATTTCCCTACTCGTCCAGAATATCGGTTTATTTACACTAATGAGATTAGAATGAGAATATCAGAATGTAGAGGAAATGTGCCAGAATTTGTGTGGAGGGGGAGTGATAAACCATTTAGAAAAAAAAATGATACACCTGGCCATGGTTCAAACACTCACCTCCATGTCACAGACAAGCCAGTCATTTGCGAGAAAAACTGACCATACAATGATCAATATAGATGATGGGTACTAGTGACAATATAGTGTAAGAAGGGTACACACAGCTGGTAATTAAATTAAACCTAATTACTGGATATGTACACAGTCATCGTTTTTAATCTGAAGAAGTCTCATCGAATAATGTGAAATACTCTTGTAGCCGAATAAAAGTTTGAATATTTTTAAAAAAATCGCAAACTTCATCATCTCTTAGTAAGTGGATAAAACAAGTTTTTCCTTATTTCTTTTTAGTACCTGTTTGGGTTATACACCATTGTGTAAGTGTGCCCACAATTGTTTGAAGGAAGAGTGGAAAGTCTTTAGGAAAACCCCGATCTCCCCGTCATTTTCAGTCCAGTCTCTTGTAAATGTAGCACCTTAGACCATGCGGCCACCAAAGTGGGTTAAATTAAGCTACTATCATAACATGTAATTATAATATAAACACAAAATGACAAAAATTGAATATAAATGTATATTTTTAAAGTGAAATATTTTCATTGGCAAAGCTTTGTATTTGCCGAGTCCAGAATTTTACTCTAGAATTGAAGTTTAAGTTTTAGAAGCTTTGCACCCCTTTACTAATCACATCAAATTAACAAGTAACTCGTTAAAAAAATATTCTCTATAAATAACATATTATCCCTTGTAATGAATTATTATACTGTGGTTATAATTACTTTTTGCATCAACATTATCCTGTACTCAAGTTATAATTGGATACATACATACATAAACTTTACTTTACATCCTTTACTGTGGTCTCTGGCTTGGGTCAGTTTTTTTTTACAAGTCATACATTTTTTCACTACTGGCGGGCTAGGCCTGTCGTAGCTTCATTTGCCTTATAATCTAACTTAAGACTAGGACGGCCACAACATCCAGTCCCTGGCCATTAATTTATCAATGTGAAAGGGTAAACCCAGATTTTCATTAATGATAAATTTTCGACCATTCCGGGGATCGAATCTGGGACCCTTAGCTTAGTAGGTAGACACGTTACTGATTGAGCTAAGGTGTTGGATACATAGATACACTTGCTGTGTCTAAAAATAAAGAGCATGTATTTATACTTTGTACCTGTCATGTGATACTAATTAAGTAAAGTCAAAATGGGGAAATAAAATATATTCCAGGATCATACTTACAACAATTCATTGTTTTATAGTCTTCTAGATTAGAATAGCCTGACAAAGTACTGTTGTCCCGGTCCCTGCAATATACTCTGAAAAATATAACATAATAGTTAAATGTACATGGAAATAGTGATTCAACAAAATATAGATTTGTTTTAGGAGCTATTTTGTCTGAAGCTAACAAGTTTGTAACCTCATCATTAGTAGTTTTAGAGGACGACCTCAGTCTTGGGGTAAAGTGCTCGCCTCAGTTCAAACCTAACCCGAGTCGACGCTTCAGTCCCATGTCGATTATGGTATGTAAAAGCACTCTAGAAGATATTTGACAATACCTTTCCTGACAAAATTGGTAGGCCCTTTCGCTCTTGCTCATAGAACTTCTTGTGTGCTGATATAATCAGTTGGTTCTGAAAATGCATTTTAAATACCTCAAATAAATAAGGGTAGGCCTATTAAATATTATATATTTGCATCCATTGTCCTTTGCCTGTGTTTGTCCTTAATTTTATTCCTTTTACATGTTCCTATCTAAATATCTTATCATCCTTTACCGATTTCCTTTCTCTCCCTTTTGTGTTTTTTGGTTTCCTCTTTTAGGAAGTGGAATTGCCTGTTTCACACTCCTCCCTGATGAGTTCTGATATGAAACCTAGGTAGAGGGATTGGGTGGTGACAGTTGATTTTCTTAAAGAGGCAGCCATTACCTCTTATGTCAAGTGCCAGCAATGTAACGTGTGAACTGTGTTCTTCTTTTCATTGTAACAGCCATAATGTGTTTGTTCCATTTTATGTATTTCCACCCACCTTTTCTGTACCTTCTTCCAAAATTTTAATTGCACATTATTTTAAATTTCCAGAATTAATATTCTTTTTTTCAATTCTGTAGCTTCAAAAGTTATTCTCTGTGGTTTCATGTATTTCCGAGTATTAAAAAAATAATATTACTTTACCCACATCTACTCGTTTCTTTTACACCAGTGATTGTGATATTTTAGCAATAATATGACAAAAATAAATAGTGGACAGTTATTTTTTATGCTAACATTGTCACTATCTGCATTTCTTAACATAATAAGTATCAATTTTTAAATGTGGTAAATCCCAACTAGAGGTTTTCTGTATTTATGTAAAAAAAAAAAAAAAGTTCTCATGTGGTGGTCAGTGCTTCAAAATAGCACCTCAGTGTGCTTAGCCACAGTAAAACCAGTATTGTGAACGCATGGAAAAAAATTAGCAATAAATGATACTTACTGTGAGCCTGAAACTTGGCGACTGGCATAGCTACCATCAGAGTCACACAAGTAGGTTGACATACTGTCGATGGTGGTACCATGTGCTGTCATCTCTTCACGAATTGTTGCGACTGCGATACTAGAACTCTCACACTGACGCAGATATTGAGTCCCTACTGAGGTTTGATTGTCTGAAAATAGAAACTATTACATGTATTCCATTTTTTTTAACTTCACTTAATGATACTATGTACCACATGATTTATAAATGTTTTCTTTTTTAACTGGCATAACCTATTATTTTGTATTTTACACAAATTTTAATAAAAACCCTATAAAAATTAGGTTTTGAAGTTTGGAGGGAAAAGACACGAAGGGAGATGGGAGCATTTTATTAAACTGACCTGGCCACATATTGGAAATGATGATGATGGTGATGGTGATGATGAAGTTTTAGTTCCATTTCACATGGGCATTTTGTTAATGTGCGTCGAGTCTCCACGAATTTTGATTCAAGAGTATTTTAATATGAACTACTTTCTACTGTGGGTTTCGCTGGCGAATTCCGTGAATCATCTCACTACCCATAAATATCTTTCCTCCACACACTGAGATCTCCAAATATTGGAGATGATTAGAGCACAAGCATTTGCGGTGTATATATTAGACGGAACAATACATATAAAACACTAAATATAAACAAAGACATTTTCAGAAGCACACACTCAGTGTGTAATTAACTGAGAGTGCATTTTGCTTACTATTTAATAAAATGAGGCAGAATCAAGGACTTGTAACACTTCTTCTCAGGCTGCTTTCTTTTTGTTCCCATTTTTATACTCTTCACAACTTACATATCACAAAAATTACTTCACATATTACCCGCCTCGATGGCATAGTTAACTAACACACTCGTTTCTTGTTGAGCTAGACTGCCGAGGACAAGGAGATCGAGGTTCGAATCTCGCTCAAGTGAACTAGGGGTGGTTTTTCCTTATTGGTTTTCCACTCTCCCTCCACGCAAATGCAGGTTCACTACCACTAAATTCAACCTTCCCAATTCCTAACCCATTAGCGTAATTAGTACTTAAGCGTATAACTCGAACGGGTAGTAAGATGTGGTGCCAAATAAATTAAAAATACTTAAAAGTCTCAATATCAATTTCCTGCCTTGCAGCCTCCAAGGGCAGGGTGAGGAGCTAGGCAACAAAGACGTGGACGTTAGCTTAAAACCAAGAGGAAATTTACAACTAAAAATGGGTGATAGAGTAGCCGCCTGTGTGAAAGGTTTCCTTGTCTTAAGTTGAGTGCCTTCACCACCATTAACTGCTAAAAATATGTCGAGGAAGCTAATTTGAATCAGTACACTGTGCATTAAAACTAACACACTTTCACTCTTTAAAAATATCAACTTGGCCCAATGTATTTTGATAAACCGCACGTCGGACTTTACGCACATTAATAGATATGCCGTGTGAAACTGCACTTAGTCTGACTACACACTAGCGCTTAGAGCATCGAGTGTGTCACACTGTGACATGTTAAAATAGTACAAATACACTCATGCACCACTTTAGTAGGCGGGGAAAATGTTGGCATGCACCACGCAGTGCAAATCCAACACCGCATACATTTCTCACATGCCTAATGTGGCACATACCTGTAATGATCCCCTTTGTTCTGTATGAGGAGAAATACACAAGATTGCGAATGCTGTGTGCAATTTGACTAGAATTATGATAATATATAATAGTGAAACCTCATTCCAAAGAAACCAATCTGCACACACCTTTTTAATTTCCAAACTAACTCTGGCAGTGGTTTTAAGCAAGGACATGTAAATGCTTTTAACAAAGAGTGTATTGAACTTAGTGTATTAAACATGACATTTTGAACACTGTTGAAGATTCAGCCTTGATGTAGTGAGTAAAGTTAGTATTTTTTTAACTAAATTCTCCAAGTTAGTAGTGTACACTCTTGAAAGTCTATTGTATGTATTTTGTATACTATATCTACACTAATCCATGTGGAAGTAAAACACATTTTCAAGTTCAAAAAAGTTTTAGTTGCAAAGGCTATGACGATTTGATAAAAAATTGCAAGAGAAATTTATGAGTAAAAACTGGAAAAGAAAGCCCATCTGAAGAAAAGGATTAAGTGGCATTTATAATTAACAACACATAACATACTGCAGCCACAGGACTTAAAGGAGAATGGGAATCCAGCTAAGGTGAATACAGTTTATTTAAAACATTTATTTTACTAAAGTTATTAATTTTTCGAATTTCTCTCCTAGATAAATTTATTTTTCCTCACCCTTCGTCTGGCATCATTGTCAACATTTATTTAATATCAATTAATTAACTATCATTGTTTGGTGTGTTTTATGTTCTATGATTGTAGAATTAGTTTTAATGTAATGAAACATTTATTCTCCACCATTTTATGGAATTATATATGATCTGTCATCTTTAATAGTTATATATGTTTTTATCATGTTACACTTTTGTTAAATTGTTCTTGCTTAGCCTATTCACCATTTATTAACAGAATACATTGTCTTATTATCAACTATATTTAAATCAGTTATCCATTTATACACAAATGCATAGTTTCTTCTCTCATATATTTACAAAACACTAAGCAATTTGACCTGTATCAGACTAGGAATAACGGGAACAGCACACAGGGAAAATAACACCGAGCTAACCCATTTTAAGACGTATATAGAGCCAACTATACATTAAAAACTTACAGCAAGGCAATATCTTGATGAGTTTCTCTGGCACAAGACGAGTGTAAGGTTCTCCTGTTTGACTGTTGGCGCACCAGCAAAGCGAAGAGTCACACTGTAACGATTCATAGTTCCCTTCACTGTCGCAGTGCAAGGTCACGTTCTTACGTCCCAGTGCCTGAAGCTCGGATATGTGGCGACTACACGCTACAGAGCATGACAAATACAACCTGTCCGTTTGAAATGTTTATGCCCCCATGTGGGCTGTTCCTGGCCATGAAAATATGGACCGGGGCACTTCTAGTGAGCCCTGTATCGTTCTACCTCAGCTGATTTTGCATCACAAGATTTTTAAAAAAATGGCAGGTTTAGTCATACAGACAATGACAAAGAAGAAAAAGGTTGATTTCCTACTGGCTGTATTAGGGTGGTTCCCCACCCTCACCTTATGTGAATGCTGATATAAAAATTAATCCAATCCTTTTCTCTTAGATATTGTTTGTAAATATACCATCTAATTTTAATTGGAAATACCTTATATTACAACCAAAAAACTAGTTTAACTACTTTCACATATTCATATGTCAGGTCAAGTGATGAAGAGCTGTCACTTTTGATAGATCTAGAAAATAACATTAATAAAATAGGGAAATATTAGCAATTTTGACTGAAGAAAGTATGTATTTTCTAAAAGGCACTTCTTATAAAAGTTGGATTGTGTAAGTAATAAAATGGGGAAACAATGAGATAAATCGTGAAATAACTTATTTAAATACATACCTACTTTCTTGGAATGAATTATTATAAGTTTTTTTTAATACGTACAACATGACATATTCTCAGCTTTGCTCCACCATTGTTGGCCAAATATTCTCTGGCCATCAGCGCTAAAACAAAAGCATCTGTAACAAACATAATTAAAGTGAAGATTTGTTTATATTATTGGTGCAAAATAGATTTGTCTGATTAAAAAAACCTATGAAAATGTGAACATTTTGAAATGTTAACATGGCTAAAGAAAGAATTAGGGATGAAATATAAAAGCAATGGTGTTTGCAGATGGCCTGATGGTATGGGCCAATCCGGAGAAAGAAGTTCAGGAGCAGTTGGATGCGTGGGATGAAGTGGTGGAGTGGTTAAATTTGAGGAAGAGAGACATGTGTATGATTGGTATGACAGTAGGAGGGTAGTAGTTGAAGAAAGTGGAAAGTTTTAAATACCTGGGGAGTGTGATAGAGAACAACTGAAGAAACACAAGAGAAATAAGTGAGAGGAGGAGGCAAGCATAAGCTTTTTTCAAAAGTGTGAGAAGTATAATTTGTATCAGGGATGTGCCGAGGAAGTGTAGAGGAGTGATCTACAGTAGCGGAAACTTGGGTAATGAAGGAGCAGGATGGAAGCAGAGTTCAAGCCTGCGATATTACATTTCTGAGAATTACTATAATAGTGACAAGGATGAATAAGATGATAAATGAAAGGATGAGAGGAATAAATAAAGAAGAGCCAGTGCTGGACAGGATAGAGAAGGTACGGCTAAGGTGATACAATCATTTGAGGAGAATGGATGAGGATAACATACCAAATAATATACTGGATATTGAAGAAGGGGGCAGGAGCCCAAGAGAAACAGGTGGTTGACCAGATTGCAGAGAAGTGTGGAGGGGAGAGGAAAATACTGGGTCATTGTGGAGGACGAGAGGTGGTGGGAGGAAAGGAGGCGGTGGAAAGGCTTGTGTTCCAAACAGACCCAGCCAGTGGCTGGAAGATGTTCATGATGATGATGATGATGAACTTGTTTAAAACTATTAAATTCAATCGAAATAATGATATGGCTTTATTTAGGTTTACTTTGTAAAATCCAGATGTAAACATCATTTGTCCTATTTATTTGTAGTGTTTTACTCAGCTGTCTAAGGACAACCATATCCTTGATGTTCACATTTGCAATAATTTATGTGTTCAGTTTGTTATTTTTCACTCAATTAAGATTAATCAAAAAATGTTTACTTTCTTATTAATTCAAGACACAATTTAGATAGTTTATAAGGCTATTTACATAACAAAGCATGTTAAAATATCACAGTTTAGAAACATAACACAGAAATAAAGTGGTTGACTACTACTTATTAACAGCCACCAATTAATTCAAGACTTCCTGAAATGCTGACTATAAACCCTTGAACTATTTTTATTATCTTTTTGATAGTTTTAAAGTTCAAACTAAACTTACACGAATAATAAGTCAAACCTCACAATTATGTCTAGATGAATTCCCTGCCGTGCTTTAATTTCTTAAGTTATAAAATTAAATTCAAAAGTTGTAAAGCAGCCCTTAGATGATCAATAATAATATTGCAAAAATTTTATATTACACAATATTAACGATCATCTCGAGAATATTGAACGATTGTGTGATATAATGTATCACTCAAAAACTATTTTAAAATTAACATATCGCACAGTGGTAAAACATTGGTTAGTCTGTAGCTACTATTGCAAAATATCACTTCAATTCAATACAAGATTTAAGGATGGATGCACACCAGACTCAACAAGGATGTGCAGACTAAAAAATGAGTGCCAAATCTAATAAAACTAAAGGCATTAATTGTTCAATGAATTGAAATGTTCAAGTCTTTCTATATATTATTTCTTCATCCATCTTCTGCTCTTCTTTTCTCTTTTACAAAAAGCCAAAGCAATTTTTATACACTATCACTTAATATTTTGAATAAACTAAATTATTGCAAAATTCATTTTTTCAGTTATTATTATTATTATTATTATTTGGCACCGCGTCTTACTACCCATTCGGGCTATACGCTTAAATACTAATTACGCTAATGGACTAGGAATTGGGAAGGTTAATATAGAGGAAGTGAACCCGCATTTGCGTGGAGGGAGAGTGGAAAACCATTTAGGAAAAACCACCCTCAGTTCACCCGACCGAGATTCGAACCTCGATCTCCCCGTCCTCGGCAGTCGGGCTTAACACGACTAGCGCATTAGCCAACTACGCCACCGAGGCAGGTTTTTTCAGTTATTGAATTGTATAAAGGAGGGAGCGTCAATAATATTGCACAATGTTATTGATTGTCTAAGGGCCTCTTAAGCTTTCTACATCTTTTGGATCTGAGAGATTGACATACCTTCCTGTGAGTTTCTCTCCCTTACACTGCTTAGCGCTGAAGTACCCATCCTTGTCACAGCTGGGGATCCACATGCTGTTGGTGGTGTTGTCGTGCTCATAGTAGAGACATGACGCTGAAAACAATTAAAAAGTATCTTCAATTTAACTAATGCATGATTATCTACTTTTTTTTTACAAGCTTTACAATAATCATTGAAATATGTTGGTATTCTTTCTTCTTAGCACTGCGTCTTACTACTTGTTCAGGTTATATGCCAATGTACTAATTATGCTAATGTGCTAGGGAGGAGGAAGGTTTTAATTTAGAGTAATTTTACCCGCATTTGCATTAAGAGAGACTTGAAAACCATTTAGGAAAAACCACCCTCAGTACACCTGACCGTGACCAAACACCATCTCCCCATCATCGGCTGTCTAGTCTATTACAAAAATGACACCTTATACCATGCGGCCACCAAAGCAGGTTATCTTGATACTTATCAGGATCATTACAGACGATAATGAAAATTATGTTTTGTTGAAGACCTTCTCTTATTGAAGAGTCCATATAATTGTCCCTTTGTGTATGTTTTTTCCTAGTAAAATGAAAGTAGAATTTATTGCTTTCTGTCCTGCATTAAAACCCATTATATTATTTAGGACCCCTCTTCATGCCGCTCCAGGAGAGCAAAAGGGCCTATGAATTTTGCTGCAAAAGGTATTTTCACACACCTTCCAGGGTTATTTTACATGCCGCAATCCACATTGGACCGACGGCTTTACTTCCTTTCTGAAGGAAGTTGTGCTACATATTTTAATCAATCCATCAACCCCAGCTGGGTTTGAACCCATGAGCATTGGGTGCTGAGGCGAGCACTTTACCCCAAGACCACCGAGGTCGACAACATGAAAAATAAAAAATAAATAAAAGAAAGTCAATGGCAAATATTAACGTGCCATGTACCGTGATTGTTGGGACTGACAAGTAAAATAATATTTTTTAAAAGCTGGTTCAATATTTTCCACCTCATACTGCTGCACAGTGGATCTCCTTGTCAGTAAAATTACATTTTGCTTACAACATTTACACTTATTAATTGCTCTAGGCCCATTATATAATCCCAGAAAATAGAAGTTAAGGGTGAATTGTAGGTTATTGTACCTGCATTCACCTAGAAAGAGGATAATAAATCACATCAAGGAAAAAATCTTCCAGTGCATCCAACCAGTATTTGAACTCTCGGTTGAGAGCCGGAAGTGGCGACCACAATTCCAACCCTGTCAATCGACATTTTAAAAAAAAAATGCAAACTTTGTTTTGATGTCAACAATGATAGCATATTATCATATTACTAGTTCTTTAAATCTCTATTGGTACACACCATCAAAAGCAGCGGTAAAAATAGATCACATGAGTTGATATTTGAATATATTATGAAAGTAGTTTTTGGTAACTTTTGTAACTCTCCTTTCTAAAGTATACTTGCACTTAAACTATACTTTACCTACTTTTGTCCAATTCACATTTATTGGCTTTACACACCAGGCCAGGTCCACATTTATTGATGTCGTCACAGGCTATACCATTTCCTGAAAACATACAACAAATGTAATTAATAAAGATAAGATAAGATGGCCAATATTGTTTAATAGCTGATATTTTGCTCAGTGGCAATACCTAACATCTGCAGATATTCTTTTTCCTGTAGTTGTACTTTTCAAAGACTAAGGAGAGGGGGCGCAGTACTGTACTCCTACCTCTTTTTGAGGGTTGGTTTGTGTGGCCCTATTTGTCATGCTATGCATGGCCGAAGCCAGAAAACAGTTGTGAATTTCAAAGTTAACCAAGGTTGTGTAAATATTAGACGATTAGAATATTTCATGATATCAATATTCCTAGACTACCTATTACAGATCCAAAGGTCCCAGATTCGATCCCCGACGCTTCCAAAATTTCTGTTAAGCATTTGGTCCGTAACAGGGTCAACTCAGCCTCGTGAGGACAAATGAGGAATACAAAAAAAGTAGTGGCTTCGATCTAGAAAACAGATTAACGACCTCTATCCACAGAAGTTGGTATTATGTTCGCCAACAGATTGTCGCTCAGTCGGTATGGCTCGATTGCAGGCTAACACCATGGAGTTTTTTTAAGCTACCTATACATATTTTTAAATATAAGTACTTGGCAACAATATTGATACACATTCAACTTTTCGGGACATGAATTGTTCATCTTAACATCTGTTTGGTATTAGTGTGTTTGTGTTGAGACCTGAAAGAGTGGTTACGCGGATAAAAGTGTCTAGTCTGGCTGATGTTCATACTCTACGCATATGGTCAGGTTTTGAACCAAGTCAAATTTCGACCATAGTTGTTGATCAAATATGTATCTTCGTAATAGTTTATTTAAAATATAAAAAATCGCTATTTAAAAAAAAAATTAGCCACCCCGAGCACTCTATAAATCTATCAATCTATGGTTGGCGCGCTACCATATTTTGGAAAAATGTACTGTACATAAAACGCGTGCATCCTTATAAGGAGTCCATCAAGGGGCATGCGACCTGCTTCGGTGGTCGCATGGCCTAAGGCACTACTCCCGCAATTAATTATACTGCCGATGACAGGGAGATCATGGTTAGATCCCAGTTGGGTGTGTTGAGGGTGTTTTTCCCTTAATGGCTCCTCACTCTTTCTCCACGCAAACACGGGTACATTTCCTCTAAATTAAATATTCCTCCTCCCTAGCCCATTATGGTAACTAGTACATAAGCGTATCTGAATAGGTAGTAAGACGCAGTGCTAAATTAAAAAGTGAGATGCGGCCTTTTAGTGTGAAGAGGTTTCCCTCCCCTGCCGGTCACTTGAGAGATTCCCAATCTCATCTCAGACGAATGTTGGTGTCTCTCTTTTAAAATCCCCCCCTCGTACTCACGCATGAACTTGACACATCCTGGACAGCAGCCGCACACTGAACCGTTAGGCTGCAGGCGATAATAGAAATCGGTACTGCCGCCAGTGAGTGCGTCGCAGTCGACCTGCGTCACGTCGTTGAAGCAGAGGACCCCACCGCATTCGGAGGCGGGGCAAGACGACGCCGCCCCCCATACTAACGTTAACAAAACAACACATTCCGCTCGCATTTTGATACGCTCTTGTTTCAACTGATCACACGGCACTTTTTATATTTCAAACCACGACTGACAGATTTGTGACACAGTGCAGATACCAGTTATCTAGATGGAGTTATCTCTGCTTTCGTTGGATACGTAGGATAATAATGACAGGTTTAGAGATTACATTTTATTTAGATTACCAAATGATAGGCCCATTAAAGGAAACTCGTTTTGTTTAAACGACACCATATTTAATCGGAATTAAAAAGTAGCAAAACGCTTGCAGTTAGGATACTTTCAAGGTTACAAAAAGTTCTAGTCATAAAAAAAGAGCCTTTTAAAAAATAATAAATACGAAGCAACAAATATTGTACACCCCTAATTTTCTTACGAATATACGTACCTGAAAGCTTTAAAAATGTAGGGAATATATCTACCTCCACGTATTAATACACCAAGTGATGTTATCTGCAGATGTTACTTTGATAGATGTTATCAATATCTATAAAATAACAATACTAATTATAAGGTAAAATAGTAGGTGGACTGGGCACTGCTTTTGATCCCGGACTACCACCATCCACCAACATTCCCCTCCCTCCCCGCCCTCAAGGTAGATTGAGCCCAACCTAATACAACCTAACCTAACCTTGCTCCCCTTCTCACTAAAAATTAATTTTACTTCGGACATAATTAAAGGAGTAGCTAACGTTCAGCTGGACGTCTTATATTGAACTGTAGTCTGCTTCATAGTATGAAGTGCCTAATCCACCGGTTTACAATTCCTACTACAGTAGCTCCACGACTTATTTGGTGCTGACTGACAGCTCACAGCTGACTTCTGACACTCAACATTTAGGTATATACCTAAATTTTGACTGTCAGAAGTTACAGCTGTTAAACACATGTTTTTTGTAGATCATATGGTTCAATGTAGGGATTAATAATTTGGTCTGGTAACGTTTCAAAGCCGTCAGCTGTCAGCTGTGAACTGTCAGTCAGCACCAAATAAGTCATGCATAGGGTTTAGTCGAATCGACGGTGCCTAATCCATATGTTTACAATTCTTTCTAGTTGAATCGACGGTGTCCAATCCACCTGTTTACAATTTTTTCTAGTCGAATCGACGGTGCCTGATCCATATGTTTACAATTCTTTCTAGTCGAATCGACGGTGCCAAATCCACCTGTTTACAATTTCTTTCTAGTCAAATCGATGGCGCTAAATCCAACAATCTCTCACATAAAGCGTCTTATCCACCACCGATCGTAAAATATTATCAATGCTGACTGCAAAAAAAGTTTGTATTTATAAAAGATGCTCCAAATAACCATTCGCGATGAAAGTCAAGGTATAAATAAAGTAAACTATCGATTGTTCGTTCGCGAACTATCTTGTTCGCAGTTTATCTGTACGACTATCCGAGATTCTAGGGTTTTTTTTCTCTTCCAATCAAATTGCGGGGTTCGGAAAGATATTCGTTAAATTTTGTAGTCTGGCAAATATCTACCATTTTTCTAAATAAATCATTACTTTAACGGGAAATTAAATTTACTGAGAAATTGGACAACCCGTGTTTTTTTCTATTCACTATGCAACTCCTTCCTTCGAGCAGTTTGAATTTAACTAATTGTTGTCAAAAAATGGCAGTGATAGAACACGTGGCTTAGTGTTGGAAAACAAAAAAGAACAGATATGGTTATTCCTTTGACTATCCTATTGTACATTATTGGTGTAACTATAGCCTATTTACGGGGGTAGATAATATAAAATTTTACCAAAATTCGGGGTTTGCTGTAACAGATGAGATGAATCTATATTAATTCAAGCAATGTGGAACATTGTTGGTTACATTTATGGTATGTGCAGATTGTATCTCATGGTAATATACTATTTCTCTAATAGCACTATATCTGTTTTTACGGGTAAAAAAGGAACAATTACACTACACCGTTCATAGAATGAAATAATTTTAAGATGAATTTAACAAAGACACAACACATCAAACTGTTATTGTTGGTAAAAGGGTTTCATCAAATTGAAGGTGTTTTATGACTGCGAGCAAGTTATTTTCTCTAGAAAAATAGACGGTCACCAACAATGAGTGTCCAGTGAATAACTCCAAAGTTTCGCGAACTTAAACAATGTGTCATTGATGTCATTTGTACAACCCATGCCCATGTTATTAGTAAGTTAAATACACACGCACAGAATTTCAGCTAATAATAATAATACAAATAATTTATAGTAGTTTTCTCCAGAAATATATTTGAAATTTGGATGCTTCTAGAAACTATTAGGAGTGGTTCTCCTTCAGCAAATTTTTGAAAATTGGATGGCTCTAAAAGCTGTTTTGAGTCCTCGCCTTGAATTTAAAAAAAAATCCTCTAGAGTCTAGAAAATATTTAAATTGACCTTCCCTTGAAATTTTTGGAAATTTGGATTCCCCTTGAAACTATTTAGAGTGGTCTTCACCTTAATTTTTTCCAACCATTAGATGCCTCTAGAAGCTATTTGATGTGGTCTTCGCCTGGCAGCATTTTGAAACTTGGAACTTTTTAGAAGCTATTTGGAGTGGTCCCCTCCTGGAAATGTTATGCAAATAAAGTCTAGTTATTTGTTGTGGTCTTCAGCCGACAAAACTTTGAAAATTGAATGATTTCAGAAACTATTTGGAGTGGTCTTCGTGTGAAAATACTTCAAAATTGCATGCATATAGAAGCTAATAGGAGTGGTCCTTCCCTATAAATTTTTGAAATTTGGATAGACCTAGAATCTATTTAGCGTGTTCTTCGCCTTTCTGTTAAATACCTCTAGAAGATGTTTGAAGTGGTCTTCTCCAGCAAATTTTGAAAATGGAATGCATTTAGGTTCATTTTCGGTAATATCAGAGAATTTGAAATAAAATATCTTTAAAAAAACCTCTTCCCTCTCCTCCTCCCCCCACCTGTTCCCCCACCCTACATCTCCACCAGTTCCGTAACCATTGTCTTCAAACACAACCGCCTAAACTCTCCTTATCTTTAAAACTACGCATGCAGGTGCTGTCTATATTTTCTGCAGCGCGAGGCAGATTTCTTTTTTTATCTTTTTTCTTCGTCTCTCTTGGGACGGCAAGTCTGTCAAAGGTGTCGGTGACATGTAGTTGATATTAATTCTAATCAGCGCAACACTACAGAATGACTTCAGTAGATAACCAGCGCTGCTGCACAAAGTAGAGGAAGCCAGAAAAATAGTTGCAACAAAGGCTAAATTTTATTTATTTGCATATAAATTATAAGAAACCGCTAATATGATACTTTGCATGAATGTAGGCCAACAAGGATTCAAGAATGCGGCGTTTTTTTAAGCAACAATGATTTCTTTTTAAATTACGAATCGTCGAAATAATAATTTTGCATGGATGAAGAATTAAAATGATACATTATTATTACTATTGTTATTGCTACAGCTTTGAATTCAATTAAATAAAGTAATACTTTCCACTTTACTGGTACAGAGACGGCAAGAGCTAAAGTAATACGCGCCCCCTGTGTACATTGCATTTCGACCAATCTTTAAATTGAATACATCAAACCGAACACCAAAGTTCTATTTATTTACTGATCAATTAATTGTTTATGTATTGTTTAGGTGACAATATTTTGCAAATACAATTTAGTAAGGTGGCAATTAACGATACAAATAAGTCTTAAGACCCTTGGCCCTGTCGAGTGCAAGTCTAACGGTTCGGCCAGACTGACAAGCGTGCTCGCGAGCGCGCAAGCGACTGGGTGGCCAGACTGGCGAGCGAGCATGTGACTAGCAGATAGCTCTCGAGTTGTTGACGAGGAGGCTCCGAATCTTGGCTGAATTAACTGAGGGGGGGGTTTAACAAGTGATTTATTGTCGTGGTTTTCTCATCCTCTCTCCACACTAATGCTGATTCTTATTTGTAAAGGCCTACTTTGATAATATTGAAGTATTTTAAAATATCAGTTTTACATATATATATGTATATATATATATACATGTATATACATACATATATACATATATATACATATATATATACACATATATATATAAGTATGGTTTATGATCTTACCAATTAAATTAGGCCGTTAGTAGCAAGTGTGCTAAACCTATCGATATTAATAAAAATGTCAAAATGAGAAGTTTTCCTAGCACTCAATGAACCAACATACAATAATATTGCCTAGCGCCTGTAAACTAGACTGTACTGGGTCGAGCGCGCGCGCTTGAAAGATAGAACCAGTTCTATCTTTGAAGCGTGCGCGCTCCAGTCTGGGGCCACCTCTCATTACAACCAATGTGTTCTATTTTATATTTTAGTCGTTCGCTCAGTTTGGCCGCCCCCTAAAACTTAATTTGTGAGATGGGGGGCGGGAGGGGGAAAGGCATGTGGTGGCTTCACAGCCGACCAAAGTATCCTACCGCGCCAACAAGAACAGATGGATCATGAAAATCGTAGATGGCGCTAGCTACCGGACAGGGCTTGCGGAAAAATCATACGTTTGGAAATATCAGTTTTCTAGAGAACGAATATAAAAAGTATAACTTAATCAACATGTTTCTACTCTTGAACAAACCGGTAGTGTAGTCCAGGGTGGTCCAAAGTTTTTCATCCCAAGGACCAAATCTGACTATCAGTTTGTAGCGCGGGCTAAAGAGATAATGTATTGCTATCCTATCAACTTTATACAAAAAAACACTAAACGATTGTTACTTTTAATACTTTTATAATATAAATTCGTAACTTTGATTGAATGATTCTTTCAAATTTTACTGCTAAAAAAAGTGTATTAATTTCCTGAAAATGTATTATAAAATATGTAAACACACATTTATATAGTCACAAAATAACTTAGCATTATAAATATACTATAATTATATTTATAAATATTTTGAATGATCAAATAAATTCATAATAAAAAAACAAATGCCAGTTGGGCTACACTGGTCTAGTCTATTGTGAGGGTGACGCCTTCGACCGCCGAAGCGGCTGAGAAAGTGAATTAAATTATAATGAAATCAAGAACCTTTTTAAACAACATAAATGCATGGCTTTTGCTTAAAATAATATTAGAAGACATCAACTTGTTTCTAGAACTGTGTACATTCATTGTGCTATAGATATTGATGATACCACATGAAACATATTCTGTGCAGACTTCTTTATTTACTAAACTTGTGAAGCAGAAGAGATATTAGCTAATTTTACAAATTATACTACAAGTGTTAGCAGATAAAAAAAGAGAGCTATGTGTAATATTAATTTTTTAATAGCAATGCAAATGAATATTAAATTTTAAATAAGTATGGTAGTCTCTTAAAAACTCGATTAGCTACAGTTCCTTTAACAATATTTTCGTATGATTATTACCCCCTTCTCCTTGACTATTACAGAAAAAAAAGTTTAAATTCTAGCTCAACTACTTATGTATAGATCGCGATAATATTCATTTTAGTTTGGTTGGGAATTAAATATTATAATTATCTAACTGGCATATTTGTTACTTGAAAAGTTATCTAAACCTTTAGTTAATTTATTGTCAGCGATATTAATATTTTGCCATAAAACAACTAGGTATAATATTATTTTAACGAAACAAACGGATGACAGGTCTGGTCCGGTCTCTATTTCAGGCGTCAGACTAGCCGCCAGTGTCGATTCAAATCAGTGTCTGTTGAACCTTTGACGGGAAAAGTCAAGATAAATGTTTTTTCATAACTAATTTATAGTCGCGACGATAATCATGTGTTAAATTGTTTAGTATATCATATAAATAATACTTTCCTTAGTCAGTACTTCCTGAAAAAGTCTTCTTAGTTTCAATCTACTTAATTCATTAATCAGCCATGAACGGAAGCAATCTTTACGAAAACCCCAGTAAAATCAAGGACGAGATTGATACCATGGTGAATTATGTCAGAAGCTGTTCTTTCAAAGCCAGTTTTTACACTCAAGAACTGGAAGAACTATGTTTTCGTGCATACGGTGTTCATCAATCGATATCTTCTGTTCCAAAGGAAGAATACACATTGTTTGAATCGGCAGGTAGTTAACAACAATGGTATTATGTTTCCATTATATCACCAATAGGAGAAGGACCTGTAAAATAATCGCCACTGTTGCTGCTACTAGCGTTGTGGCGTTGGTATTTTATACATAGGCTCTATAAAAAAAATTCACGTTCACTGGTTCTATTTAACTATGAGAGTAAAATAATATATTATAGTTTAGTAGGCTAGAAGGGCATTTTAGTGGCATACTTGTGAAAACAGAAATACTTTAACTATACAGGAAACAGAATATTTAAATTCAGTTTAGAGTAATTCAAAAAATAAAGTTTTTTTTAACATTCAGAATAAATTTGGTTAGAAAAAATAGCTTACTTTAGGGGGG
>CABFWB010000121.1:0-31225 GCA_902151455.1 Timema bartmani | reverse complement strand
GGTTGATTATTTCTTTTGCTTGATTGGCTAATGGTTCATTCAATAATAGTCAGTGAAACAAAACAATGCACGCTTTCGCCTCTAACATGTGATTATTTTGAGAAGTACAACTATGCTTGGACCTAAATTGATCTAGTCTAGGCCTATTTAAATATTAGAATGGTCTCACAGTGGTATTAAAATTGGCAGCTACAGTACTGTACTTTCACATGTTCAGTTGTGGCTTTTTGCCCGCAATTTGTTTTATTATTTTTTGTATTATTTATGTAAGCGGCTTAGCTCGTATACATATTTTATAGATTGAAATTAAATCAAGGGGAAATATCGGAAAACCCATAATTCATACATTTTAATTTTTTTTTTTTTTACAATTCAAATTCGATAAAAGGTCAGTCTTATCATGTATATACATGCATAAGTTATGCTGTTTTCACCTAATAAATGTAGGCCTTTAATAAATGTTCATTTTAGAAATAAAGATGTGTGCAAATTCTTGCAAGACTTAATGCTTTTTTTTCTCCTGCTGGAGTGGAATTAATTTGATTCAATTGTAACTCTATTGGCAACACTGTATAATATGTGCTTCTCTACTCTACCCCTCATTTATATAGTTCCACCATTATAATTCTCCTAATTGTGCATTAGTGCGCATTCTATGTATAAACACATGTAGGGAGAGAATCTCCACTCCAAGAGTCTACTTGGGTTTGATCTAATTTCTGTTTTAACCCTTTTTGGTGGTCGCATGGTCTAAGGTGCTACTCTGGCAATATACTAGACTACCTATGGCAGGGGAATTGTGATTCGATGTTCTATCCATCGGGTGTTATGAAGTTGGTTTTCCCTAAATGGTTTCCCATTCTCTCTCTCTACATGCAATGTGGGTACATATCCTCTAAACTCAACCTTCCTCATCCTTAACCACTATATATACCAAAAAAACCCTTTTGTTTGATGAAGTAGGTTTCAAGTAATATTTTCAAATATGTAGTCCACACCACTGGTGTAAAATTTATGTTTGAAAAAATAAGCTATCCTCTTTACAAATGTGAGCTACTTTAAATAAAATATCACATATTTATTGAATACAATATAAACTAAGATTGTATACCTTAAATTTTCCAACAAACTTTATTATTTTATTTGTTTCTAGCTAATGACCCTACACCTCCAGACAAAAGGGTTTTTCCAGACATCTTCAATAACATACGACAACAAATCATGTCAAAAAACGACAAAAGACAAGTTCTTGACAACAGAAAACTTCAATCACCATACAACATTGACTACAATTATCTTGCTTTGTCCTTTGAAGATCAAGACATGTTCATTCAAAAGTTTCAACTTTCAAATGACAGAACAGCTGGTCAACAAATCTTGAACAATGGTTCACAGAGCTGTGCAGACCTATTAGTGCCTTGTGGCACATTTATGCACAGTATTCTTAATGGTGGACAAGAGAGTGTGCAATTTGGTCTCAGGTAAGCTGTGCATTACCATAATAATTAGAGCTCGATTCTGGTCGGGTGTACTGAGGGTGGTTTTTCACTTTACCGCCAAGCAAATGTAGTTACAATTCCTCTAAATTCAACCTTTCTAATCCCTAACACATTAGCTTAATTAGTGTATAACATGAACAGGTAGTAAAGCGTGGTGCTAAAAAAAAACAAAAAAACAAGAGTTTACTCTCGGAACCTTAAGAAGCTGCCTGTGTCAGGGTAAGCTCGTCTTTTAATATCCGTGCGTGTGTGTGTTAATTAACTAAATGATTTGTACTCCAGGATCACTCAGGTACAGTCTCATTTTCTTAGGAAGCCTATTTGAAAACTGGAAACTCATGTTGTCATAATCACAGGAATAAATATATTATAATTTTGTTTACATACTTAGCCCATTTAGTTAACGATATGAAGAGAAACTAAGAAGTAATCAATAAAAAATGTTAATGGAAGTATTCATTAACTTTTTAGATGAACTTTCAATAAAATAAGACATATTTCTATAATTCCAAATCTTGGTGAATTTCAATAAATGTCTGTGGTTGAAAGTGGACTTCTTATAAAAATCAGAATTTTTTTTAAGTGTGATGGCTATCCCTCCTAATTTAAACCATAAATATGTAGCCCAAATGATAGCTGTTTTCTAAGCTAAAATTACATTGTTACCCATATTTTATATTTATCAAAATTTAAATATGTTTAATCATTTATTTTTTGTTTTCAGCTCAACACCCATGGTGATGATGAACAATAACAGTACACCCATGATTACAACGAATAATCACAGTACTTCCCCACTGCACAAAGATAATTTTGGTCAACCAACAGAGTTAAATAAAAGTTCAATGCTCTCCATGAATACCAATTCAATTTCCCATAGCACCAGCTCAAGCAAAATGTACTTCATGAATGATAATATTAAATCAACATCTCAAATTGATTATTTCAATCCACAACCAATTACAAATAACTCGGTGATCCCGTTAAAAAGTAATCAAAGTTCAACATCAATGGCAAATGACTTCAATAATTTCTCTTGCCCACTAAATGACAACATTGATTCTTTCTGCACAAGCAACTGTAGTTCGGAGACATCGCCCATGAGTGAGATAAGTTCAGTCCCTCTGATGGAATTAAAACTGTCCCACATGGGTTTGTACAAGAGCCCAGCGGAGGGTGAGCCGCTGACATACTCGGCTGCTGTGATCTTGCCTCCACGATGTAGGTCGTCATCTCAAAGCTCTTCTACTTCTAGCAGTACAAACGGTGAGTTTTAAATGTATTACCTATTTGATAAAAATGTCTAAACCTTAAAAAAAAATCTATGGTGTGAGCACGCAAGCGAGATATAATGATCGAGCGGCCGCCCTCGTTTGTGATGATAGTGCCAACATTTGTGGATAAAGGGTGTCATGTGGTCAGCAAAATGAACCAACCGTCAATCTCAGTTTCCTAGACCATAGTCGCTAATTCAAGTAGCTCCTCATTTGTCCTCACAAGGCCGAGTTTGACCCCGTTCCAGACCCAATGCTTCAGAGAAAAATTCTGGAAGCACCGAGGATCGAACCCGGGTCCTCCGGATCTGTAGCCAGGAACTCTGACCACTAGACCTTAGATATTTTATATGTATGGTTGTCTTTGAGAATCTTTATACTTCTGACGTGATTGATGGAAAGTGACTATATTTCCTTAAAATAGGGCCTTAAAAGGCTAGGAAAGTTTGGCACTTGAATATTAACTTAAAACTTGGCTATTTATAAGCAACTTAATCAAGTTTAAAATCTTTATTCAATGTAAACGTTAATTTAAAAAAAGCCTCTGCTGTATGTTAATTTATTTCAAATTAATCCTTTTATCACACAAGGAAAAAAAATCACTAACCAAACTTATTCATTGATGATTTATATTGGATAAGGTTTTTATAGTGTTTGACAACCACTTAGAAATATGACGCTATAAACCTATGGGAAGTGAAATAATGTGTTTCCAAAATGTGAATAAATATTATAGAATTGTAGAAAATAAAGCACAAATAAAATAAATAAACAGCGACACATATATTTACAACACTTCAATATTTCTGAGGATGATGCTATGCCGGTATTGAAATATTGAAGTGTTTGTACATGTGTGTTATTGTTTTATGATTATTAATTTGATGTTAACAACCTTGAATGACTAATGAATAATTTATTTTACTAGAAATCTAGTTAGAATTTAACCTCTTTAGCGTGTACGACGTCTTTATTCGCCCGCTTGTGAAGTGCACTGCAGCGTGTCCTACATCATTAGTAATTTGTAATGCATTCACAAACTTGAATTATTGTATTACAGAAGTTAAGTCACTCTCAGAAAGAGTTTCAGTAACTGATAAAAGTCATACGTGAGAGGTTAAGAAAAGTTCAATTTAATCAATAAAATGTATTTTTAGCCTTTTCAAACAGTATATTTCTTTACTTCCTACAAAAATACTGATAGGCAGGGCCCGTATTTTGATGACCTAAAAATATGAGAAAAAAGTCCTAAGAAATTCATATGACTAAATCAAACACATGCTTTGAAAATGTAAACTAAAAGTTATCAATGGCACAATGAAGTCTCTAACAAGTGAACTCTTGCTCTGATAAAATATAATATATATATAGATAGATAAATATAATATATATATATATAGATAGATAAATATAATATATATATATATATATATATATATATATATATATATTCTCAGTCTAACCAGGAGTGTATTTTACAACCAAACAAACAAACAAACAAAGCGAATTCGAAGTTCATGGGCTATATATATATATATATATATATATAAAATTTATAAAATAACAAAAGTACCATATTTAAAAATAAACTTATTCAACACGAATGCCTTAAAATGACTCAAAGATGACTAAAAAAACTAAAAAATTCCTATTATTGCCTAAAAATAGCTTAAAGGAAAAAAATGTGACCTAAATTCCATGACAATAAATGACCTTATGAGCAATGTATGTAATGCGCGCACACACACACACACACACACACAAAGACATGTCATCAAAATCCGGGCTCTGCTGATAAGACATGTGTTTAAAATAGGTGGTTGCGTATTCTGTAAGAAGAATGGGGAAGTCCACGAGGTTTACATGGGGCACACCTTACATGACTCAAAGTTAAACACTGTGTCATGCCCCATTCTGCGCAACTACATATGTCCTTTGTGCAAAGCCAGCGGTGATGAAGCACACACACTCTCCTACTGTCCTTACAAAGGTGATGGCGGCTCTCGAGTTTCCGCCACCATTGCTCTTAAGTCAACTCACCGACAGAGCAATGGTGCATTAAGGAAGAATAAGATTAAGAAGCGAGATTACTAAATGTGTGCCATCATGGTTGCATTTATTTCCATTGTGAGTACATTTTAGTTAAGCTCTTCAAGCACTAAGACCCTACTTTTATCTTTTACCAAACAAACAATTATGGGTATGGGAGTACTGAAAAAAATGAGTTAGTAGTTTATAGTTTATTTGATGGACTAAATAGTCACGCTATTATATTTGTTAATTATTATAGCTATATTTGCATTTAAATATCATATTCTTTAAATGAAAAATGACATCTGGACACGGGAATCAAACCTGGGATATTTGGTTTAGTATGCCAATGCACTACCACTGAGATATCCAGGAGTCATCCCATGCCCAGGGTAATTCTTCAATCATGTTTTAAGGCAGAGTCTGTGATGGATGTGCAGAAATCGTAGCTACATATGAGCGATCAATTAAGATCACGAGCTATCAAATAAAACAGCCATATTTGAATCTGGAGGGTATAAAGCATATTTACACACGTCCATCACAGACTCTGCCTTAAAATATGAGTGAAGAATCACCGTAGAAACAGGATGACACTTGAATAGATCAATGGTTGGAGCAATGTTATACTAAGCCAAAGATTCTGGGTTCAATTTCCGTGTTCAGGTGTAATTTTTCAATTTAAGGAATATAGTTTATTTGAACTCAACTCAAATATTTATTTAAACTAAAAAAATGTGAGCACTTGAATTTTTTAAAACTTTTTTGACTTTTAATTAATTTGATTCAATTTTAAAATATCATTTATCAGTAAACAAAGCCACTCAAGATTTCATACTTTGTCAGATTAAAAAAAAATATTCCAAAATGTACAACTATATTTGATTTAATTTAATCTTATTTTGGGATAACAAATTTCTCCACAAAAAAAACATGTTTCTTAAAGATTCATATTTGTGTTTATGGTTTATGCATGGATCTATTATATAAACTTAACTTGAATAATACTCGAAGTTTTCATTTAAACTCAATTTGAACTCGCCCGAAAATGAAAAATGTTTACTCACACACTCCTACAAATAACATTTTAAAAATGTCTCTCATAAATTGTCAACACTTGAAAATTGACAGGAATATTATTAGTTAATTTAAATTAAGTCCCGAATTTGCAAAATAAATATTAATAGTGAGTGTTCAAACCACCATATTAACTAGAGGCACTATGAAAAAATCGATTTTTAATCGTTTAATGTCTAATATCAGACAATGTAAAACGCAGCCATAATGATCTTTATATTTAAGTTAATAAATAAACTGATCAAGCATTATTATGTTAAACTTTTTTTTTAACTCACTCTAGAAGAGTTGCATAGATCAAATATAATTACATAAAGTGTGAATTTATATTAAATTATTTACACATTTAGTTAATGCCATTCATAATACACTCATAAAACCCAAATAATGTGTAACATAAATGGTTTTGAAAAAAATAAAAAATAAACAATTATTTTTGAGGAAGAAATGAAATGAAACTTTAAGGCATCATTTTCATTGATGTAAATGAAAATCTAATTTATCACCGTTCCAATTGTGATTAATTTTTTTAAAATTTTGTAAAGAAAGTATCTAGGTAAAAACTAGACTTCTTAGTCTTTTTTTAATAATCATACTTAATCATGATTTATATTTAGTCACATGTTCACTTTTTAATGGTAACAACCTAGTTAGATTTGGGTTGAATCTTATTTTTCATAAATACGAATCTTAAATTTTCTTTTTAATCTCAAATCTTTAAAAATAATATACAATTTTGGTTCAAGTAAAAATATTTAAAATTGAATTTTAAAAGGTGGTTCAAGTCTTGGAGCCACTGACAAATGCTATTTCGCTTGTCATGTCTAATATGTAAACAATGAAGAGAACACTTTTTTTTAGTAAATTAATTATAATAATACAATTTTTAATATTTTATTTTGTTATTCTAACAACTTCACAAATCTATATAATTCCTTTTACCAATTGCTTGAAATTATTTTATCAAGTAAAGGTGTTCATAATTGTATTAGAGATACTTTTTTGAAATCTTTACAAATCTCTAATCTCTCTAATACTATAGGATTTTAGTATTCCAGCATCCCATCACTAGTTATAATAATTTATGTTATATTCATGGTCAAATCCAGAAGTTACATTATTTTGAAAGAACTTCCATAACTTAACTTAGTGATATTACTTTTATTGTTACTACTAAATTAATATGATAATTTCTAGGTATATGTATTATAATTGAATAGTCAGTCCATCACATTGAAAGCAGAGTGCCTTTCGTGAGCATTTTCTTAAAGACACTGTAGAGCAGAAGCGTGAAATAATAATGTCACATAACAATAATAACTAATTTATTTACACATATTTGCCAAACAAACAATAACTAGGCTTATACATTTAACTAGCCTTAGCTATAACATAAAATTGTCCCAAATATTGTTAATTTTCTTAGTCATTAGGTAAGCTTAGAAAAAGTAATAAACCTGTTATACTACTTCCCATAACTGCTATCACAAATTTTGTTTATGATAAATGACTATCTTATGAGTTTATATAGCTAATGTAAAACTTTACTATGGTATAATATTCACAAATAATATCTGACAGTACAGTTAGGTAACTCTCAATTATCCAGTACTTAATTTAGTGGTATGTTTATGTATTTACTGCTTCCAGTTTTAATTTAATGTTGAACTTTAAGAATAAGTATTGGACAGTTAAAGTTCGGTTAATTAAACATGTTTACACTCCCAGTGTTCTAAAATTAAAGTATGGTTACAATCTTCAGATCTTAATTTGGTTAGTATTTAGATAGTTACATGTGTGGTATTTATTATTTACCATGATTTATTACATGTCTATTTAAATATTTTTATGATATTGTAATTCAAGTTATATTTTCTTAATGACACACCTTAATCTCCACGCACGCAAGATAATTGAGAATCTATTATACCAAACTAAAGACTAACAAGATGTTGCAGTTTTATTAAATAAAGTGTATAAATGCTCTTAACATGTTTCCATTAATTTACAAAATATTAACGACTAGTTTTTAGTATATTTAATTTTAACGAGATCACATCCAACATTATCACAAAGTGTTTTGTGTGGGAGCCTATCTCACAAATTATGTATAAGGGATTGTTCAGAAAAATATAAGATTAAATTCAATCTATTCAATGTATCTTATGACTAGCTTTGGTGGCTGCATGTTCTAAGGTGTCACTCACACAATATACTATATGGATGAGGACGGGGTACTTACGCATGTAAGCCGAAGGGATAAAAAAAAATTTCTTACAAATCTCCTGTAAGAGCTAAACATAACATTAACATAATTTCTCAACACCCCTCACACTCTTATATAGTCCAACTACGAGCATTACTCTTTACAATGTATTCTACTTTTAATAATTGCCCTTTGTTTAGTATATCCTTATCTTCTAGATAAAAGCTAAGTTAAACAGTATTTTTTATTTTGATATGCACACTAATATTATCACAGCAAAATACCAAAATATAAACATTACACAGGGTGTTATTGGACATTTTTTACCTGGAGGAAACAGAAGAGCAAATTTTCAACAAAGACAATTTGTTTTTAAATAAGACTAAATTTATAAACCCAATTTTCTTAAAAGTCCTTTATTGACCCGATTTTTTGTTAATAATTTTGCATTTAAGACAGGCAAAAAAAAGTTGTTTATTTGTAAGGAAATTGTTTTATCCAACCCTTATAGTGATTTATGTTATAAGTTTGTTAGTTTATTTCCTAGATATATGTAATAATGGAGGAGCTTAAGAGATATTAATTTGGACACAAAATGGTTAGTTAAAATTGAATAATAATGTTAGTAAGCAAATAAATTTTCTTTTGATCCAAATTTCACAAATGAATTGTTAAAAAAAAGTGGTTAGTTTCACGAATTTAGTTTTAAGTGGGTTCAAATGTGTCTTTCTGGTCTAAATTATATTTAATTGGGCACTTGTACTGAAAGCTATTTGTATAGCTACCGGTATATAAAAAACACATTGAGCAAAATCTCTAAATAATATTAGTGAAATATCTATTTTATATTTGTATTTAAATTTTATTTCATTAAGCATATCTATAAAGCAGGTGACTTCATATACACAAATCTTCATTTTAGCTACAAATTACTTGGATGGCTATGTATGTTCAGGTTTTTGAAAATATATATAGTTTTCCACTCCCACCTTAACCCCCACCCCTGATAAAGGTTTGAAAATTATAAATATATGGAAAACTTTTTTTTTGCTTGCCCTTCCCTACACAAATAATGTTCAGCTGCCACTGGATTGGTAGTTGTAGATAATATTTACATTGAAAATTAAAATTATTGTTGTCTTTCTTCTGAGGGTTTGTGGAGGCCCTGGGGCAATCCCTCCCTCCCCCCTTAAATCCAGCACTTGTTATTAATACATTCCCATCTTGTCCCTGTCTTATCCATGACTTATAATAACCAATCTAAGAAGAAAGGCTGAATATAGTGAATTTCAAGGGTACTCACCAGTATTATCCAAAAAAGAGGATAGAAAACAATTTTTTTTAAACACCCTAAATGCATCTGGCAGGGATTTGAACCCCAGTCACTTGGCTTATATTAAAACATATCAGTGTTAAGATAGTTATGGTGGTTTTCCTCATTTTCCATCAATAGTATTGATTGATCAATTATGTGTGAAGTTTATCCATACAGCTCTAAAAATATATTGATTTGCCTAAAACATGTCTGATATGCATTTTCTCCTATCTAACCTAACTTGAATGCTAATCACTTTTTAAAACATTGTTAGTGAAGTTTCACTTCAAAGTTTGTATGTGTGCCTAACTAACAATCAAAACCAAGCATACATATGATTTTTAGTTTCTTTTTTTTTGCGTTTTTAAAATTAGTTCCGATTTAAATAAAATTATGCTTTTTTTTATATATAAACCCCTTAACTAACACATGTAATTCTAATTTATGATGGTCACTATCAAGTGTAATAATTATTACTTTTACAACCATTACAGTTTCCAGCCTGTGGCCTAGGTCAGTTTTTTATTCACTACCGGCTTCTTAGGCCTGTCGTAACTTCATATACCGGTACCTTATAATCTACTTAAGACTAGAACAGGCACAACATCCAGTCCTCAGCCGTTAATTCATTAGTATGAAAGGGTAAACCCACATTTTGTCAATGAAAAATATTTCGGCCATACCGGGAATCGAACCTGGGACCCTTTACTCAGTAGGCAGATATGCTACCGGCTGAGCTAAGGTGTTGAAATATTAATAATAACAATAATAATTATTATTATAAGTAATCACCAATTTTAACTCTGAAGTTTTGATATGTTTGAAGAAAACGTGTTTCAATAGTAAAACGAGGTAAAAGTTATGTGTCACAAATTTCTTGAAGAGTATATGAAATGTTCACTGCTCAATAGTCTCAGGAATAATAGTGTCATCGACAATGAGGCTATGGATGATCCCTTCCCGGCGTTTACCACTGGTCACAGCCTTAATGTACACCGGTGTGTCTCCAAGGTTGAAGTGGGTTTCTGTACCGTCTTCCACAAACTCTCCCTTGGAGAAAAATAAAATAACCTTTAGTTTACATTAGAACTTACAGAAGATAGTCTTAAAAATCATGTTCACAATCGTACCTAGCAAATCCAAAAAAATGATTTATGGCATTTGCAAATCTATGCCAAGATAAACTCTAAAGATAAACCTGTTACACAACCCTAAGCTCAGCCTGTATGTACAGTAAACACAAAGTTAGTAAAAGAGGGGGGAAATTACACATCTCAAAGATATAACCTTACTTAACAACCAAAGCGATGTGAGGGAGAAGGTTGTTTGGAGGAAATGTATCTTCATTAATGTTATGAGAGTATAGTGAAACCACATTGGTAAATCTTGTACGTGCACAACCATCAACCCTAATGCTCCCAACCAAGATCTGAACCCTGACTTCTTTATCAATGGCAATCCAGTTTGTTGTGAGCCTGACACCTTAGAGTAAGACCACGGTGCAGGTAAAACAACCATGACTTTTAAATTGTAAGTCATGAGTTGAAATGAGTATTGTTGTGAATTAAAGTTAAATTGTGAAAATAAAATATATTCATTTATTTGATATTAATATAATGTTCCATCAAGTTCATATACTAATATAAATACAAAGTAGTTGCTTGTGCTAAGTACATCAAACATAAACTGCAACAAATTAAGTTTTATCAATGTTCAAATACACCAAATAGGTCAGGGGATTGAGCGGTGATGATCGATTTTCTTCAAGAGGCTGCCAATACCGTTTTGTCCAATGGCAGTTATGTAAAGTGTGAACTGTGTTCTTCTTTTTATTGTAAAACCATATTGCATTCATTCCTTTTATATGTTTCTATCCACACTTCCTGTATATTCTTCCAAATATAATACAACTTTTAAATTGTAATGAATAAAGATTGATGTCTAAAAATGTGATAAGAGGATAGTAAGATTTTATTTACAATAATAGTTCACTTAATCAGTTTTGAAGAATGTACATACATAGCTAATCAAGCTGTTCCCTTAAGAATTAGGCAAGAAACTGCATATAGCTAAAAAAATAACTCCTCTGTACTTAATCCATCCTCACTAACTTTCTCCACACTGCCCTATCCTTGCATATTCCTTTCGATACAACATCCATTCATTGAGTCATACATGCTCTTTTATTCTTAATATTATTAATATTTCTTTTTTTTTCACAAATTCATTGACCATATTTAACCACGTCTTACACTTTACCATCATATGTTTGCTTTGTTACTCGATTCATACTCATCCTCTCAACATGTCCAAACCAACGTAAGACACTTCTTTCACATTGACCTATTGGCTTCCCTTTCAAACCACACTCCTTTCAGTATTCACTCATTACTGACTTTGTCCATAAGTTTTTTTCAACATACATTTCATTGATATTTCATTCCAACCGCATTTATCCTGCTGAAGGTAATTTACATTAATAGTCAACACTTTATAGCCCAAATAACTTTTATTTATTTATCAAACCAACATTCTTTTAGCTGTTAACTAGAAAAAGATAATAGTTGGGGCCTATATTGAAATAGTTTACTTATTGTTTCCAAACAACTGGCCTCGTATTGTGGTTAGTGCACCTGGCCACAAACTTAGGGGTCCCGGGTTCAATTCCCAGTTGGTACCATTGGTAATTTTCCCTCCAGTCATCAGGGTTTGGTTATTTAGGCTTAAGTTAGGAAGAAAGTATATACGATTTGTACATTTGGGTTTCCCCTGGGCAAGGTACATTAGTACTGGCTAATCGGTCCCCAAACTGAGAATGGTGTTTCCTGTATGGATTTCTAATTTCTCCCCCACACAAATTATACCAAATTTACTCTAAATTCTATCTTTCTCGTCCCTATTTCATTAGATGTATTATGTGAATAGCACAAATGAGTTATTAGAAAATCACAAAATAAAATTATGTTCCTGGTGTTGTACCTATGAAACCGATGTAAATTTTTTTTTAACCATTATGAATTGGATAAGATTTATGATTAAATAAAAGGTGTGAAACAAAATTATTCAATTTCAACAAGTTCCAATTATAAATTATACTTACTGTGGCTTCTAATTTCTTTCCATTAGCCCAAATATCAAGTGTATCCTTCTCTAAAACAAACAAAATAAATCCTGCTATGAGTTTATAATAAACAAGAAAATAGAATCAACGCTGAGGTACCTTATGTACAAATCTAAAAATAAATGACTAAACGATTAGCAATGGGAAGGTACAAGGGCTAAAATGATTTAACTAATTCAATTCGCATTATTATTAAATTAGTCATTAAGTGATTTTGTAAGCTTTCATTTTTGTTGCTTAGTGTAGTTGAATAAAAAATGTGTGATGTTTTCGGTATATTCACTCTTATTTTGCAACTGACCAAATATCTAAATTTATTTGTTACATAATCAATGTGACCTATGCAAGATTTTGAATTTTATTTTAAGTTAGAACTTATGTAGTTTTATCTATCAACTTAAATAAAACTGTAGTTCATTCTGCAATTCATTATACTCAAATATGTTCAAGAAAATAAAAAAACAAGTACATTACATGTCCGGTTGAGTGGGTATTTGGCAACGTGCTGAAATTCTAACCAAACATCACATAAAATTGCTGTCTATAGTATTATCAAACTTTATTTTAATGCAAATTTTAATTGGAAATGTAAAATTATTCTAGCTACACTAATTCCACTTCCTATGGAGGGTTAAAAAAAAGCATCAAGCAAAAGAAAAGCTTTCTTAAACATGGTAAAAATGTACCAACTTTGGTTTCAAAATAAAAACGTATAATGTATAACCATATATGATAACTTATATCATTTTAATTTTATAATTTTTTTATTCTTTAGGATCAATCTTAGTAATTTGTGCTGACAATTAAAAAAAAATTCACAATGCTAAAGAAGCTTCTTGTGAAATCTGTATTGGAGCATTTTATTGCAGTAAATTTGTTATTATTAATTAATATACATTAGCCATTTATGAAGGATTCAGGGAGTATAAGCGATAGAGGAGTCGAAGGCTTGACGCAACGACTCCAAGGCCCTGGTTAAACATACAAAACCAAGCTCACATTTTATGAGAATCTCACCTAAAACGACCCTATAAGTCTCATCTTGGATGGTGACGATCCAAGTTCTCATGGCCTTTGTCTGTATCTCGGTGAATCTCCGGTAACTCTTCCCGTTTACCTCCAGTTCATACGAGTACGAGAAACCACCCACAGGTTCTACCTTGATGACACATCGGGTCCTGCCGACCTTGAAAACCTCGTCCCCAACCAGTTTGAACATCCACTCTCGCCGGACGAGGTTCTTTCCATCAACCCTCACCACTCGCTTACCCGAGGTTGTTCCGTGTTCAAACTCTATTCTGTGGAGACCATCATTTAGTGGAACCTCCCAGAAGGCCACCAAATCTCCTGCCATGGTTATTACTTTCTTAAACAAAACAAAATAATAAAACTGTAATCGTTTTCCTTGATGAGTGCTTGTTTTAAATGTTTTAGCGCATTTAGTCTGATTTTCTGATAACAAAGAAGTCGAGGTTTGAGTTCCGTTGTAAGGGTAGGTTTTCTAAGTTTTTTTTCCAATCTCCCTCTGTATAAATGTGGGAACATTTCCTCTAGAATTCTAGATATCATCCCTATTTAACTAGCATGAATAATATAGACACCACACTCAATTTTTGAAAGGAAATTAGTGGAAAAAAATGGATAATTTAATGAGCCAAGAAAACTGTCATGCCTATAAATCAATTGAGTTTAAATTTTTTAAATAAAATTGTTAAAAAATAAATTGATAGTTTAATGAGCCAAGAAAACTAATGCCTATAAATGGGTTGAGTTTTTAAAACTATTAACTAAACTCAGGAAGTCCAGTAGTCTGGGGAAAATATTGGTTTGTATAAGTATAATAGTGTGATTGGTGAACAATTTAATATTTTCTCTAGTGCCATTTGGACCTAAAACAGAAAGGGTGTAATGAGGTGGACTGGAGAGAACTAGCCAAAGATAGTGATAGGATGTAATGAGGTGGACTGGATAGAACTAGCTCAAGATAGGGATAGTATGTAATGAGGTGGACTGGAAGAACTAAATCAAGATAGGGATAGGGTGTAATAAGATGGACTGGATAGAATTAGCTCAAGATAGGGATAGGATGTAATGGGGTAGATTGGATAGAACTCAAGATAGGGATAGGGAGGGTGTAAAAAGGTTGATTGGATATAACTAGTTCAAGGTAGGAATAGGAGGTGTGTTTTTATAAGTACAGCAATGAACTAATTTGAATTCCTAATGCCATAGAATAAGTGCCATTGGGATCATTAATATAAATTATGAACCAGTGAATAATGGAATAATATGACAAATAACTTCATGGAGGGAATCATTAAGGATAGGCCTACTTTAAGGAACTGAAAACATATATTTGATATTGTATTTTTAGAAATTATGTTTACTTACAGTTGAGTCTATGATATTAATATAAAAGGCGCCGGTAATTCCCGTGCATATTTTAGCTCACAATCAATTTGTAGACATTTTCGTCTACGAGTACTTTTTTTTGTTGCATCGCATCTTTACTACCTCAGGTACACTGAAACTTGTTCTTGAAGAAATAATAATTAGTTTATTTTGTAATACCTGTCATTTAAGTAAATTACTTACACATTGCAGATTTATCTATACTTAAATTGCTATTATTTGTTTCAAAATTAAACATTTCACTTAATATTTCTATTATTTTTTTAAATAAATGGGACACCTCATTTGATTTGGTTGACGGGACGTGGTGTTAGCATTTATCAATGTGCCCATTGTTTATTTATCGGTTGCCATGGAAGCCAATTTGATTTGACACGCACATGTGAGCACAAAAACGTGTCTAAAATGTCGGTTGGTCAAGAGGGAAAAAGGTTATACTACGTTAATTTCTTGTTCAACCACTTAAGCGCTGTAGTTCTTGTAATACGCTGCCAAAGCTTTTAATGTATTAATAGCAAAAGTATGTGTGAAATTTGTGTCCATTTTAAAATAAAATAAATTTCGTTAGAGGCCTAGGCTGATAAATTGAAAATTAATAATCACCCGTTTTTTAAACCACTGTATTAAAATCTCACAAACAAGACTTTAGTGTTAAACAGTGTTTCTAAAAATTTTCCATTCGTGGATCACTTGATAAGCAAATGCATACAGTAGGCCTACCTTGTAAAATTAAATATTGAAAGGAGGAGAGAAGGGTAAGGCCTACACACTTACCAGAAAACTGTAGGACTCAAAGTTCACAATTTAAATACCACACGGCTTATGCCAGGATCACGATCAACTTAACGTTAACTTAACTTACGTTTAAGAAAACATGTGTGATCACGATTCAAGTAAAGTAACGTAACAGCTCGAACCAAACTTCTCCATTCTAGAGTAGGCCTATGGGCCGTGACTAAGGTCAGCTCTTTTGTGATTTTAAGGAAGGTGTGGAGTGTTGGCTGTCAGGGGACTCTAGTCTCCCGACTATAATCACGGCCCTATGTGTTTTGATCTGTGATTTGCACTATTTGTATGAGTGTTTATGATCTGTGAATGTTAACTGTTTTCTACCGATATTATAAATATTTATCGTTAAACTTTTTAGATAAAGTTAGCTTTTCTATTTTAGATTAATCTTAAATCTACTTTCGTCTAATAATACCATGAGTTGTGAAATTAATTGTATATTATTTTAAATATTTTTACAGTACTAAATATTAACTAGCATTAACGAGCAGAATGTAATGCTTTTACAATCATGATTATATTAGTAGATTTATATTTTAATAACAAGGATCTTTTTTGAAAGCAATTCATTATACCATTTTATATAATAAAAGCTTTAACTTCTTTACAATATTTGAATAAAGTCTTTCTATAACATTCTATAATGATACGATACTAGCGCTTATTTTAATTAAATGTCCGATCAATAGAACTAAAGCTAAAAAGTAGACCTTGGTCTTAAAACCAACAAATGAATTACTAAATAGCCCTGTTAACGTCACTCGCATAATTATTGGCTAGCTAGATCACGTGATACCCTTCAAGTAACGTTCACTTAAAGTAAAAGACCTCCCAGGACATGTCTTACTTTAAGTTAACTGTAAGTCAACGTTAAGTTAACTGCATCGTCATCGCTTCCATTTAAACACACGAGGAGGCCCTTTACGTTAAGTTAACGTTAAGTTGATCGTGATCCCGGCATTACTGTGAATTCACACGTTCGCTGTAAAACGCGAGTAGTGCTGAGATTTGGTCACGTGACACCTCTAATCCAATCACAAGAAGTCCACTTGGCCAGCGTAGCCCGCACCATAGATAAGGGAGAGAGCCCGTACTGCTCGAGTAGAGATAATTTAAACTTTTCCAGCGCTTCTACAGAAAACCGAGCAAGAAGACCCGATCAACGCATGCGCATTCTCAAGATGGCGTATCTCAAAAGTGATTATGAAAAACGACAGTTTATTGGAAGCCATGAGTTTTATCGACAACAAAATCAAACCCAGGCAGTAAGTAAAACATCTAATTTTATTTTAAATACAGTAACTTGCACTGGTCGTAATATTTTCGTTTTTATGTACGGCTTTCAAATTTCAGCATACGTGTGAATTCACCTTTACATCAGCCCCTTCAGCAGAAGAGAGTAAAACACAAACTGGACTATGGCAGTATGGCTATAAGTAGATCATGGTCACTTGGATTATTTTGTTGCCTGTTTATTGATTCAAAAATTAATACCTTGTAAGTGACCGTTAGACAGCGCCCTCTTACGAGCTAGCTATGAACCTGTTTGGCAAGTCTCAACTGCTAATTTCCGTCTGGTGCTGCCTTTTCGGCGGAAGAAGATACGATCTTCCCATCTTTCAACCCCATCTTTTTTTATATAGGCGACGTTACTGACTTGTTATTTTTACTAAAGTAGTTTTGAGTTCACCCTAAAATAAATCATAATTATTGTTTTGACCTTCGATATTTTTATTTCTAAATTAGTTCCGTAAAGCATTATTCACACTATACGTAACGTCAACGTCACGCCACGTCACTGCAGCATCACGTCAAAATATTCTTCACTAGAGTCTGTATGACGGAATTCACACAGGGCCCACGGCCAACATTCTCGAGGAGAATGTTCTGACGTGACGCGACGGTTTGGGAGTGAGATGTGCCAGTGTACAGTAACCAGAACGGTGTCTCTGTGCCTTTTCGATAACCTTTTAAAAATGGATGACGAACTCTTAATTGAACAAGTACGTCAATATAAAGAACTAAATGGTTTGGCCAACAAGAAATACACTGGTAATAGTGCTTTGCTTTTGTATTTCCTTTTATATTTTGTCTAACAAATAATAAAATTTGTATTTTGACATTCTGAAATATTTGTAGAAGCTTATTTCTTCCTCTTACAATTCCTTGAACAATATGTGACATTCACACCCAGACTTTCTAAATTTTTAGCATCTTTCTCACCCACACTCTTTATGGTTGTTTTTCTCCGGCTTCTCCTTCTTCGTCAAGCAAAATCGCAATCACTAAAAATGGTTTGATGTTAAACTTCAGCATGTTTGTAAAACCACTCTGCCAGCGATAACATTTTTAAAGAAGACTGACGTGATGTTGACGTTGATATGATGAATAGTGTGAATTGTGCAAAGGTCCGACGTGACGCTGCCATGCCGTAACGTGTCGTTGGCGTTACGTATAGTTTGAATAGTACTTTAATGTTCTTATCCTTGATTTAGTAAGTACGAATATCTCCCGCCTTCCATAACACAATATATCCTATAATCATACTTCTTAAACTGGGCAATAATGTCGCTTGAGTTTATTGGTAAGGATAGCAATCTTACTAATTTATGATTATGTATATATATATTAATTAAATTAATTATAATGGTTGTATAGAAGTCGTGTTCGTATGTTGGCAACAAGAGTCGGGTGTTTCCGGGTGTGAGCACGTATTCCGGGAGCGTCGCTTGGGCCCTAGCTGGTGTTGAAAGTAATGGGATCAAAATTATAGCCTTTATATTGTAAGTTTAAAAACAACTCCCGAAGTGATTAAACTTGGATAATTAATGCTTCCTGCACGGAGAAAATATTTATTTATTTATTTCCCTTCCCCTATTGAAACTCTCATCATTTTGTAGCAAATACATCTTTTTCTGGTTGTCATTACTCCTTTCATATTCCCGCCCCTCTATCTCTACGCCAAAGGTACCACCCTTAACCTCGAGAAAACTAACCTCGACAGAGTTGTCAAATTGTATCTGTGTTTATATGCGGGGCTAACATATTACAACATCGGTATATATTATTATTAGTAATATTAGGCATGTAAACAAACATTTATATCGCAAAAACTACCAAACTAAATAAATATCTTCAACTTCTAAATGCTGGTTTATTAAATTTGTATGTAATATTTTGTAAGCAGTTTTGACTAATTTTTGTACACTTGGTGACGATGCGATTTTATCTCTTTCCAAGTGGTGTGGCACAACTAGGGCTTTGGAAAGTTTTGGTGGAACTATTTCGCGTACAAAAAAACACAATTCATTACAAGTGAATTAAACATTAGAGCTAAAAAAAAATAAAAATTTCAACTATAAACCACGACCAATCTAAGGTGTCGGAAGCTTGTTTATTATTACTAATGGATGAGAGTAACCGCTAACTTGTATTCATTAGCTCCCGCTGTAGTTAGATGGACCTTTCTCCGAGCACGCTTGATGATTTGTTTCCAGAGTAAACATCTTGGTTGAAATTGTGTTGTATATTATCCAATCCTATTCATGTATTGAGTTATATTGTAGGTTTAGTAGTAGTTTAATATTAAATTAGTTTAATTAATCATTCCCCATCATCATCCGCAGTTAGTGTTAGAATATCTTAGAATGCTAAATGCTTACTTTGTATTTTGTGGTTATAAAAAATAATCATTAAATATTGATTTATGTTATCAACTTTAACTCTAAAATATCCTTGAATTTGTTTTTATTGTACATTCACTACGCAGAGAGTATATATATATACATTTTCTTCCCCTTTTACCATCCATTTTGTTGTTGTTAGGTGGCCACGCTAACCTCTTTGAGTGTTCGTGGAGAGAAGGAGATCTAGGACTACATAATCTTTAAAATTTAAATAGTCTATAGCAGCCTACGCCTAGTAATATAATTTTTCATTTTAAATCTTTTACCCCCCCCCCCCCTTTCTTTCCTTTGGCTACCTAGCCCTAGCTTTAGCCTAATGTTTCCAGGCTTTGTTGATAGTTGGAGCTAGTGGTAGAGTTGGGAACCGGTGAGAAGAATGAGTAGGCCTAAACTTTTTCAACCTGTTCTCTTGCCGAAGCTGAAAATTCTATTAATGTATGTATTAATCAAGCAGTAAAAGAAATTTCACGTGCGATACTGCTTTTGGTACCAAGTGGTGTTGACTTAAAGGACTTTGGCCTGTCATTGTTGTACTCTTTATCTCTTTCACACAATATTTTATTTTTTACCTTTAGTCCCGTCTGCGGACCACCGTTTGAGAACTACGGGTATAGAACCTTAACTTTAAATTACCAATGAAATGTGGTTTATGAGGAAATGTGAGTATGATGTACTCAGTGAAAATAAGGTATTATGAGAGTGAGAAATGGTATCAAACTATTAAGTCGCCCGTTATAAGCAACCAATTGAAAATACATTAAACAAGGCCGTAAAGATATGTGAGATGCAATACATAAATAAGAATTATTTCTTAACTTGAATGCTTTTTATTCAATAAAAAACATTTTCCTAACATTTATTTTAGTATTTACACAGTTTACTCTTTACATTGAAATTAAAGTATTGCTTGAAACCTATTGATCTGATCAAATCTAAATAATGGAGAATATTGTAAGTGTGTTTGTGAAAAATCACAGGATGGGAATAGTTAAGATTCAACATGAACAAATTACTAATCTGGGTCATTATTAAAGTTGGCTTTTAGTATCGTTGGGTCTACGGAAATATTCAGATGTCAAATAAAGAATAACGCAAAAGAAAATCACAGCAAATACAACCTATATACCCAACATATAATTAAAACTATTGTTAAACCTATGAATAATTGAATTCTTTAGAATACAATGTTTTGAATAACCAAGCAAGAACGTACAAATAAGAATAAAAAAATAAGAAAGATAAAGTCAAATCAAAACGTAAAAAATGACTTGGTCTGTTGACCTTACAATGCCACATTATTTTGATTATGGACTCCTTGAACATTTTATATTAATATAATCTTAAATATTCCATTAACCACATTGGCAAGAACATGAATAATTGGCAGTTTGCTGTGACTTGCGTGAAGATAATCACAATGAGTGGAAGTTTCAATCACAAGTTAAGCGCAGGAAGCAATTTTCCCGAGCAGGATCCAAAACCCACTCGATAGCTGTCGCTCTCACAGTAACCTATCACAACATAAAACACTGAAACAACTTATATATAATTAATTATCTTCCCTTTTTAAATTGGAGGTTCATAAAATTATTTTTTAGAGCTAAAAAAACTTTTTAAAATTATCTCGATAACATCTTTTCTGTTTATTATTTAAAAAAAACAACACATAAATAGATTTGAAATTATCACACACTACTCTACACCTCGTCAAGCCTGAAAGGCTGTTAGCTATATTATCTCGAGTTATTTAAAATTAATCATCACTCATCAGTGTTTGAATTGCATAATAGCAACGGCCAAATCATTTAGAGCTCAATGCTATGATATTCGAATAGTGTTTCAAACATTAAAATTTTCAGCCCAAGGGGGAAGATATATTCATAAATATTTTGTTCAACATCAAATATGGATCTGGAACAATAGGGAAATATAATCATTATAATATGTGATGTGTTTAAACAATATGCTTAGTAGGTGAGAGCAAGTCCACCAGGTGCACAAAATGGGCCCTGTACCAGGGGTAAAGCGCGCCTCCCCCCCCCCTCTCTTTGTACTATTCGACTTCAGTGGTGGCGGAATCTTATCTGTTTAAGTAGGCAGTTAGAAAAATTAATATTTTTTAGGTGTTTTGACCCCCAAGTCAAAGGGGAGCCTGGGTACCCTATCTCCTAGAATTTATAGAAAATATTTATAGTGACCTTCCCTTGGAATTTTTTTGGAAACAAGATTCTCCTATACGCTATTTGGAATGGTCCTTGCCAATAAACCTTTTGGAATTAGGATGCCTCTAGAAGCTATTTAAAATTGTTCTCACCCATTTTTTTAAAAAACTAGACTGCTCGAAGGGTATTTGGAGTGGTTTTACTTCAGAAAAAAAAAATTAAAATTTTGATACTCCTACAAGCTATTGATAAAGTCCTCCTTCGTCAAATCTTTGAAACTTGTAAATCTCTCCAAGCTATTTTGAATGGTCTTCTCTTGGAAAATGTTTGAATACTAGATTCTTCTAGAAGTTATTTAGAGTAGCCTTGCTCCAGAATTAAAAAAAAAAAATTAATGTCCCTTGAATCTATTTAAAGAGTTTTTCACGTAGAATTAAATTCTATTTGAAGTGTTCTACCCCCAGCAAATTTTTGAAAATTGGGTGAATCTAGAAGCTATTTGGAGTATTCTTGGTTGAAAAATCTTCGAAAATTAAATCTCTTTCGAAGCTAGTAATAATGGGCTTTTTTTTTTTTTAGTAATTTTTAAAAATTTGGATGCCTCTAAAAGCTATTTGGCGTTTGATGAAAGGCTATCTTTCAGCTTAATATTTTAAAGAATATCAGAAGGGAATTAAATAAATCTGGATGGGGGGCAAGTTTTTTCTAGCGAAGGGAGGAGTTTATTCCATTTAAGAAGGAGGAACCATTTATTTCCAGGGTTATTCCCTCCCCTCCCCCCTGTTACTCTTTCACTTTTACTAAAGAAAAGCAATGTATGAAAATTATTACGTAACTGAACACTGGGAATGTTACGCACATAGTGAAGTACTTATATGAAAATTATTACGTAACTGAACACTGGGAATGTTACGCACATGGTGAAGTACTTAAAATTGAATTGGATTTACTCCCTGACTATTTGTGTGCCAAATTTAATTTCAGTACAAAACGTGACACTTCCAAACGTTTCGAAACGAAGGACAAGACTGGACCGAATCAAGGATATAATTGTGACAAATGCCAGTAAGTTCGTTCGTGAGAAACTCCAGTAGTAAGGCTGCGTATGCACTATTCTTTAGGGTGGATGGGCAATTTATTTTGTATGTTCTTTCATCTTTTATATTTAAAAAAAAGAAGGTAGATATGGATCTCGTACCCGGGCCCCTGGAGGTCTTGGACCTGGTACTATGGTACTAATAGTCACCCCTTCCTCCCTCGTGATGGGCCTGGGAGAGAGGGTATGTTCTGAAAACTTGGCGAATCACTTATATCGGTTATTCTATAACCACACAATATTATTATGGCACAGTAGAACGCTGACCATCCAAATTAATTCGTGACAAAGGTAGTTCTGATAAACGAAAATTCGTATGGTTGGATTCTGGGATGAAAAACATTCCTTTGAATAATTTAAAAATACTTAGCAATGGAAGACGACTTGATTGCGTGCGTGTAAACCAAGCGGGTGGTAAAACTCGATGCTAATTTTTTTTAAATGTGATTATATATTGGCAATACATATAATCGGCGTTCTACTGTATCGAAAGAGTTTTAAAACTCCTCTATCTTATATTGACTCGAACAGGTTTACATTAAAAATAATAAGGTATTGATTTTAAAATGAAACTCTTAATAATATTACCTTTAATGACGACTTCATCACCATCCTGAAGAAACTTACGGGTGCTGCCATCTGCCAGCGGAACAGGCTTAGTGCCTCTCCAAGACAGCTCCAGCATTGAACCAAATGAATCTGATGCCTGCAAGAAATATAATATGTCTTAGCAAACAAAATAATCAAATAGCATAAAACATCTATTGCTAAAATAAACAAGTTGTCCCTTTTGGACAATCTTATACACTGGTACAGAAAAGTGGGGGGGCCCCGGTATCCCAAACATATATTTTACAACAGAACATCTTGCCAGAGTCACAGAATAACTGCATAAAACAGCGTGGGTTTTTGTTTACTGATTTGCTGACTCTGATATATTTATTCTGCGGTTTGTATTGTACAAATAAAAATAACTCAAGGCCTAAAATAATGGAAGGATATATATATACATACACATTTAAAATAAAACACAGACTTTGTAATTATTTTGTGCGAAATGAGGTCTTCAAAATTTCCTTGGCCCAACGCCCCCTGACACCCCAATAAGCCGGGCAACACTTCGTGTACATGAAAATACGAACCTTCATTATTATAAAAATGGTGAAAATACAACATAAAACATCACTACGATTCTTGTCAAACCTTACCTTACCTTAACAGACGTGGGGCGCTGGGTAAACTTCATTTGCGGGGCCCCCAATTATCTGCCTCCTCCAAAAAATAATTTAAAAACTTAAGTTGTCTAATGATTTTTCAGTAGTTTGCACCTATATACTAATTACAGCCGTATAAGGTCCAGAAAATTCCCTAAAAGGTAAATAAATACACGTTATAATTAATGTTGGAAGCCATGTTTTTATACATAAGTGTTGATTTATTCCCAACCTTTATTTAGATTTTCTTCCTCAACGAACTATATCTGTATGAAGATACAAATAACAACTGTGACAAGTTTGAATTAAATCGGTTTATGCGTTCAAAAGTTATCGTGAGATATATACACCACAGACAGAGAAACAAGTGCAAATCGGTGGAGTTAAAATAGAGAACTTGCTCGTTCAAAACTCAAGCCTCGTAATTATGTTTTTTTTTTGTTTTGTTTTTACACTCTGACAATATTTGCCAGATCGCCTATACAAGAAGCCTATTATAAGAGGGTGCAAACAGGAATTTATCACTCAACTTGTTTTCCCTTCTCTCACCTAAACAAGCGCCGGGCCGCCCCTAAATCGCGGAGCCCTCCCTAAGGGCGGCCCTGATACTTACTGTAGGTTACATTTCACTTACTGGCCCACTGATGGTCCCAGAAGCCATTAGGTCCCCGGGGTTCAAATTGCATCCTGTTATAGTGTGGTGGGCCAGCTGCTGTTTAGATGTCCAGTACATGTACTTATAGTTGGTCCTGCTCACGGTACTGCTCACAGATCTCTCCGCTGGAAACAAACAGTCCTGAAGAGTAGCGTCGTGTTGCCAGGGTAAGCAGGGTTTGTTAGAACTGTGCCTGTGATATGTTTCCTACTCATAATCTCCATGCATAGTTTCTGCGTTACATCCCTCCCATGAGGATACATTTTCGTTTCTAACTGGTCAATGCGTGTGCTACTAAGTGATGAGAAAAAAAACCCGCATAGCTGTATCCGAATAGTCCAAGGCTCCCTAGTCGGACCCTTGAGTTTTAGACTTGACGATTTTACACTTCTCGCGCTGTTCATAGGGAAGGCTGCATCAAACTATTCGAACGGCAACAACCTTATTTAAAATGGCGGAAAACGTAAGTCAGTGCTCTAGCAGACGAAACGATAATACTAAAACAAATTGCCAGTCAGCAACCGGCACCGCGAGAACAGCGCATGGCTGGTAGCCTTCGTATCCATGGTGACCAAGACCTCAAGCAGGGCTCGGGAAGGTTGCATAGGCATCCTTCGTGACCATTCGGACAGATCTGCACTTGGTCACATGATTGCCAATGCAGCTATCAAGGGTATGAGTCAAGGCGACGCCGCATAAGTTGACTATTCGGATACAGCCCTTAGGTAGTTTGGACAAGCTCTGATTACCCTGGCAACACTACATAACACGCACTATGCCATGTTGGAATGTATACCATTTTTCATCGTTGATACATGGTAATTCTTTAATTAATTCTGATAGTGCCGTTCTGGGTTTCTCTAGCAATGAGTATGGACACTCCGTTTACTCTGAATTAAATCAGTCCTACCTTGATGGACCTTATCTTATAAGCTATGCCATTGGTGGACCAATCTAAGGACCCACTTCAGTGTTCGGATGGTCTAAGTCAGGGCTGTCCAACTTGAGGTAATCCGAGGACCATATTAAAAAAGAAAGTTCAATCTGAGGGACACATCCAGAATTATAAATACACTGCAGATATTAAAATACAACTGTTCGCTTTCATTTACTAACGTAGCTATATCAATATTGATGTTTGTAGCTGGCAATCGCATTATATGTGAAAATGATTTATCATTCAAAGAACATTTGTATTGGGACTTTATGAATGTCATCGTATAAAAAGTAATTTCGCAAAGATGTGTGTTCCCGAGCAATGAGCATAATTATCTTAAGTTCAAAGTCCCTCAATCTCTTGGTGGTAATTAAAAAAATATTCTCTTTTTTCGATTCTATCAGAATAAAAAGGGTCTGATTGCAAATCGCACAGTTTCAGTTGAAGGTAAGATCTTACGTTTTCATTGCTGAGCATGCGCATTGAAACGAGACATTTAGCGTCGACGAAATTAAATGCATCTGAAGTCGTGCTTGGGAAGCTAGGTCTGCGCTCAAGTTTTGCGACGGGAGTTTTATTCTTTGGCGGGTGAAAGTAAAAAGCCGTGACCCATATAAGGGCCGCACATAACCATCTCGCGGGCCACATGCGTCTTGGACAGCCCTGGTCTAAGTCGTCACACTCATGTTAGACTGGTCTGCTGATGATGGGGAGATCGGGGTTCGAATCCCAGTCGGGTCTTCTGAGGGTGGTTTCTCCTAAATGATGTCCCACTCTCCTTCCACGCAAATGCAGGTGGATTATCTCTAAAATTTTCGTTCCTCATCCTAATTCCATTAGAGTAACTATCGTATATGCGTGTAACCTGAACAGGTAATAAGATGCGGTGATTAAAAAAACAAAACAAAGGAAGTTAAACTTATGTGTTACCTTTCAGGGTAAGCAAAGTGTATAGACTAATTTTCATAGTAAGGGACTTTTAGAAAATACAAATAAATTTTTTTTTGGCCAAAATTGACAACATTTTACTATGTTGTTTAAATGTAGTGATAATGCCCATTAACAGTGATAACTACAGATCACATTACTTGGCGTATGAATACGTGAAAGTAGCTCTAGTAACCTTAGCTAAGGCCATTCCTATGAACATCAGATCGTACAACACCAGGTCTGGCGAATGAATCGAGAACTAACGTTTAATGTCGATGGTAAGGTTGATGTCGAAGTTGAACTTGTCGGCGTGTCTGAGGTAGGGGAACGGCTGAGGAACCTGTTCCATGTTGTCCACGGCGAAGGGGAGAAGCGCGTCGAGGGTGACCACCCACGGTGAGATGGTTGTCCCCAGACTCTTGCTTAAGAAGGGCCCCAGAGGGACGTACTCCCACTTCTGGATATCTCGAGCTGTGTGGACATTCGAGAACAAAGTTTCAACATTTATTCACTGCGAAATCAAACTAGTGAAATGGTCTATTCCAGAGAAAATGTTAACTCACACAGTAACTCGTGCCGTTGGAAACGCGGTTTAAATGTCAAGCTCATTTAGTTTGGTTTGCCGCAGAAGTGGAAGTCTGATTTTTAATCCCAACCAAGTGTTCTGAGGGTGGTTTTTCCCCGGTGACCGTAAGGTCTAAGACATTACACACTCGGAAACCGGGGTTCGAATCCTGGTCGGGTGTATTGAGGGCTTTTTAAAACAAATCCTAAGTAGTATCTCTTTTTACCTCCACGCGAATGAGGGTAAATTTCTACTAAATTATACCCTCCTCTTCCCTAGTTCATTAGCATTATTAGTAGTAAGACGCAGTTAGAGAAAGAACAAAAAATTGCTTCGGTGACCGTATGGTCTAAGACGTCACACTCACGGAAGTTGGGGTTCGAATCCCGGTCGGGTGTATTAAGAGTAGGTTTCCCTAAATGGCTTTACACTCTTCCTCCAAGCAAATGAGGGCACCCTTCTTCTAAATTCAACCTTCCTCATTCCCGCTTTGGTAGCCGCATGGTCTAAGGCGTCACTCTCGCAATAGACTAGACTCCCGATGATGGGGAGATCGGGGTTCGAATCCCGGTCAGGTGTAGTGAGGGTAGTTTTTCCGTAAATGGTTTTCCACTCACCCTCCACGCAAATGCGGGTACACTTCTTATAAATTTCACTTTATTCATCCCTAAACCATTAGCGTAATTACTACATATACGTACAGCCCGAACGGGTAGTAAGACGTGGTGCTAAATAAAAAATCTTTAAGAGATAATGGAAGACCTCGTTGTGTAAATCTATCACAAGTTTCCCCGGATAAGAGTCGTACCTCCTCAACCCTGCAGGTTCCAAGCGCCCACAGCCCGAGCGTACCTCCCAGAGCCACTCACCACTCCAATCGTTCATAAGGACCATCCCGAATATCCTGTCCTGCGCCTTCTGGATGGGTACAGGCTCGCCCAGGGTGGTGGGCGGCCCACCTACAAAGAACGCCACCTCCAGTTCGAAGTCCATCAGTCTGCACGGCCCGAACACTGGCGCCTCGCCGTCCACGGGGCAGGTCTGACCATTTGGTCTCCTGATGGGAGTCCCCGACACGACCACGGAGGAGGCTCGACCGTGGTAACCCACTGGTATATACTTCCTGAGGGGACCAGGGGCAGCAACTTAATAAAGACAAGATCCTCCAATTTTTAAATATCAATTTAATGTCACCCGCGTCAGTGGCCTAATGATCTGAAGTGTCACTCACGCAATAGACTGAGCTGCCAATGACAGGTAGATTGGGGTTCGATTCCCGGCGTTTCCATACTTTCTGTGAAGCAGTGGGTCTGGAACGAGTTCAACTCAGCCTCGTGTGTACAAATGGGGAACTATTTGAATGAAAAAGTATCGGATTCATTCGAGAAAACTGACATTAATGGCTGTATTAGAGAGCAAACCTGCCGACTCGCAGCCCCACATTTAACCAACATCATATAATCTTTCAAATAGTAACACTAATAAATAAACTTCCAATAAATAACAAGAGATAATCATTTAAATGTATAAAATCGTCCGTAACAAGGTATGACGCCGCAAGAATCAATCATGTACCTAAGATGGCGGCGCTCCAAGGTATAAGACCATCCATGAAGCGGAAGAAGCAGAAAGTACATTTAATAAATAAATGAGTTATCTCAATAGATTACAAAGGGACGTTAGATAAATCGTTCGGTTAAACCGTGCAAATATATATATATATATTATCCATGGTCCGCAAAAAATTTAAAAGAGACCAGGTACAGTTAATAAATGAAGTCTTTAAATATGAAATCTGAACAGTAATTTTGAATTAATTACAGCCAAACGGAATTTTGAATATACAGACGCAAACCTATTTTAGGAACAAGGTCTCTCCCTTAATGATCGCAGTTCAATGTGTAACGGCATTACAGAACGATGTCCTATATATACCAGACAAGTGAAGCCATGTGCTCTCAAGGCGCGCCCAACAATAGTTCTGATAGTATTTGAACACTGCCGGCGACGCGCATCCAAACTGCGCATATCGTCCTTTTTTTTTTGGCGTGGTGAGGAATGAAGCCTGGCCTCTCGAGTCAGTTTGATGTTGATAATGCCGGGACGCGTGTAAGCGGAGTGGAGCCTGGCCGAGATGAGGTCAACTGGGGCCGGAGTGGTGAGCAAACAATCTCTTTTTCTTCTAGTGTTATAACAGGGTTACAGCTGGAGGATTCGTTGTGCTGATCATATGGCCCCCTTTATCTGTGGAAGTTGGCACTATATTCGCCAACAGACTGCGGCCGCGTGGTCGGTATGGCTTGATTGCGAGCTGATACCATGGAGGTTTTTTTCACAAGAGATTCAGTAGGCTAATTTACCCCGTAAGAGTAAACTGCATTTTTAAACTATAACGTATTTATAAGATAGAGCCATAGTGTAATCTGTCAAGGTAGGACTGCTACCTTTCAGGGTAGATGGAGTGTACATATTTTATGTAAGTTAAATATTTTATGTGAATTTCGAAATCAATATTTTTTTGACGCAATCACATAAAAAGTTCTTTAGAGTAATTTTATATAATTAACAAAAAAAAACTACTCACCAGTTAGGCATGAGGGCGTTCTCCGGCCCTCTAAACATGATGCCGACGTTTGTGGCGTGGTGGATGGAAGAGTAGAAGTCTGTGTAGTCTCCGATATGGGCGGGAAGATGCATCGTGGCTGAGGACTGAGGCACGAGGGCTCTGCAACAGTAACACGGCGGCGAACCGTTCAGCCGGCTGTTGAGTGATTGAAAGGAGGGGAGCGATAGTTTGGTGTGACACCTGTCCAGGGTTGTCCCCAGACAAAGAGGTTAGAAGGATAAAACCGACTTTTCACCTGTATGCCAATTTATTCAAATTTCTGCTCTTAGTGCGGCCGCTTCGGTTGGCGAGAAAAAAAATCACTGTCAGGCCATGCAACTTAAAATACAACGGTCTGTGTCGTTTTCGGGAACTACTTCTCTATTCTGTCTAAGCTTGTACTCCCTTTTGCCCTTAACCTACAGCCCCCCTTTGTCGCGTCAATAAGAAAGTAGAGAAAGAAAATTAAGAAACTTTTTATCTCAAGGTAAAGAGGAAAGCTCGCTGTTAGTTCTCCAATATCTTAAAATTGTATGTTATGAGCCTATAAAAAATAATTGTATTTGTTAGAGAAGGGCTGAGCCTAGAGCTCTTTTTCATCAAGCCTAAGTCTCATAGCTACGCAAATATGATTAAAAAGTCGCTGAAAATGAGCAAATGTCACATTTTCACACATTAATTTCTACTAATAAAACTCAAACTATGGGGTTGTTAAGGATAAAGAATCCTGTTTGGATCTTTCGACCATATTTTGATGTAAACCATATTTTGAAAAGAAAAAAAAAGCACCGTAGAATTAAATATATCGTTAGAGCTGAACGTCTGCGTGGCAATTTATCGCTTACCGAAACGGTTCCCTTAGCGACAGTTTGCAATGAAATTCAAAACTTTTTATCGCCTTTCACGTTTTTTTTCCTCCTAGGGCCTTTTTATAAAATATATGCTTCGCTTTTATTCCCTGTGAACATATGTTGGCTACTGGCGTTTAGAGATAGATATGTAATAGTTTATAATACTTTAAAATGTAGTAAGAATCAATTTAATTTAAAAAAGTAAAATTAATTTTATTCAGGCCTAGTTCGTAAAGTGTTCTTGACACATATTATAACAACTTCATTCGCTACTCACTTTATCCTCCAATGCCGGCAGCAAAATATTTAAACTGTTTGTGGTGGCATGAAGCATCTACTGTTAGCAAAATAATAGAACTCTGGGACAACAGCTCTTTAAAACCATTTCTTAAAAAGTTCAATTATTTTATTTCGGGAAAGGTGGCAACCCTGTCTCTCTCATTTGGACATCGCCACAACGTGCACAGTGTCGGCTATGATCATTTTATTTACAGACGAACTTCATTAATTAGAAATTCCATATGAGGTAAAAGCAAGAAATTATAAAGGAGTTTTATTTTGGCAATAAATAGCCATGTAATGTCCTACAAAAAGCTCAAAAAGGTGGCCCTCCTACCTAGCTTAAACAGTTGATTATCCTTTGTGTATTATCCGGGGTGACCTGGTGGTCTAGGGTTAAGGTGTCGGACTTCTGTTTTGAGGGTCCGTGGTTCAATCCTAGGTCCCGGCACAGATTTATCTGATAGCCAAACCCTTCCTTCACCTCTGACAAGACGTGTATTAATCACAACTTGTGAATG
>CABFWB010000120.1:486426-503696 GCA_902151455.1 Timema bartmani | reverse complement strand
TCATCAAAATCTCGAGTTCGATTTTTTTGACGATCACCATACTTTCTCTACCTGTAAGATAGAGAGAAAGTAACAAGGTTTGTCGATATTTACGTTTCTAAGTTTCACTAGTGAGTAATCTTAGTATTCAACCCAAACCAAGATGGAAACAGTATTGGATGTAAAAAAAACCTCGTGATCTTAGTAAGTTTTGTTTTAATCGTATAGTAATTATTCTTGGTTGTCAAAACATGATAAATCTTAGTACTATTCGATTTGCCGTCGCCTTGAGTGTGTAAATAATAACAATTAAATATATAAATATAGATAACAAAGGAAATGTGTCCTATTAGAAATACTGTTTGTCCTCTCACCAAATAAACAAAACTTAAATTATTTAATATAGTATATTATAAATTAATACTTTAACTATAATATTAATTACAAAATAAAATTAAACATTAATGTATTAAATTTAACATTAATTACGAAATTAATGCATGAAAATTCTTGAAACCAACACCTTCTTTGATTAACATTGAAAGAAAGACCACCAGCTAGCCCTGATCAACTAACAAATTTGTCCATATTCACTCGGCGTCGTGCCGAAAATAGTTTATTTTTTAATAATTGTTATAGCTTGTTGATCCTTGAGTTTATAGATGACAATGGCCTCACGTCTAACAAAAACACAAACAAACAACAACATCCGCGACAGAAGAAAGAACCGCGGCGAAGACAAATGAAACGTCGAAGCGATTTTGATACCAGGCATTCATCACATACAAGGAGGTAGTAGTTGGCTCGTACCAGACCCACACACACGGATAAATCTAGTAACTTGGTATGTCTAGGCCTCCTTGGGTCGTAAATGTGTAATGAAGACTGGCCGTATATTTAGTCGAGATTCGGACGTCTTAAAATACCCCATTTGACCCTAACTGAATGTTACTCGCGCACAAGAAGAGAGTTTACTTATGCTTAATCATATTTCTACAGTCCACTTTTCATTGCAAGAACCTTATGTGACAGCTAGAAAAGTTTCCTTTTTTTTTTGTTTTTTAGTGCCACCTCTTACAACTTATTCGGGCTATACGCATATATATGTACAACCCAATTTTCATAGAAATAAATTTCTCAGAACATACAAACGTATTTTTTACGGGCAACATAGATAATATTTTAATATATTATAATTGTTATTTTAGAGGGATGGATCATTTCTATCAAGAGTGACAGCTGCAGATGGCATTAATTTAAGTATGAATACGTAAGAGTAGATCTAGTAACGTTTCTGGCTGTCAATTAAGGCTCTTCCCATCGAAATCTGGCTATAGTTATTACGCTGATGGGTTAGTATTAGGTAGGATGTAATTTAGTGGAAGTACACCCACATTTGCGTGGAGCTAGTGTGTAAAACCGTTTAAGAAAAATACTGTATACTTGACCGATATACGAACCCTGATCTTAGACTACCGAAGCTAGTTGTGTCATATAAAGTGAATGGTGACGCTGGGAGGGTGGCCATCGGTACTAGGCTAGTAGAGATTTGATCTACGGCTTTTCGTTCAGACCCTTCCTTCCCCCAACCCCTACATGGTTAGGTTCTGTAGACTAGGCTAGGTTAGGTCAGTGGTTTACAACCTGGAGGTTGCACCTTTGGTTCCCTAACTCTGTTGCATGCTGACTAAGTTTACTGTAGCAGTATTGTGTTTGGCCGAGGGACGCTGATAGCATAACTTCCAAAATACCCACGGGGTTCGTTGGTTCTCTTCAGTGACATTTTAGTCACATTTGTGTATTAATAGTTATATAAGCAATTCATAATAATTGAATCAAGCACGTGGGATTAACGTCCCAGTCGTTTGGTTCATCGATGATGAGGTCAGGATTTCAATTCCGATCGAGGGCACTGGGGATGATTTTTCCTTAACGGTTTCCCACTTCCTCCTCCACGCAAATATAGATATATTTCCTCTAAATTCTACCTACCCCACAAATATAATAAAATGCTAATACCAGCCTAAAAACTAGGATATGCACGCTTGTAGAGTATCAAGGGGACGCGATAGTTTCAATGACTAAAATTGGGGTCAAACACCGAGAAAGGTTGGAAACCACTGGGCTAAATTATACAGCCGACAACTTCAATTGAATCCGAAAACCCCAGGGAAAAGGATCCATCCACAAAACGCAGTGGCTGTATCCACACGTTTTATCAAGCCTGTGAATTATTTTGAAGTTTATTTTTAGTCCCACTTTCTCACAAAAAACATAAGATTCTTATTTCATCAAAGTTCACTGACAATTTTAAAAGTTTATAAACCCTAAAAATGGGAGATTTACCCATGTTTTTCTACATAGTTATGATACATAATTAGGTTGCAGCCAACATTTTATAGACTTCAAAGAAACTTGTGTAATAGTATTGACATATTTATATGTTCTAGAGTAAATATATATTTTTTCTAATATCTTCTGGTTTTTTTTCTGTGGTGAAGAAGGAATTTAAAAGAGGCAAGTCCACTGCCATGATTCTTTCAATAAAAACATTAGGAACACGTGAAATACCCTCTCCCTACCCCACATGGCAAGACTTCAAGAGAGAAAAAAAAAAGAAGGAATAGCTTCTTTTTCTTGATTAGGCTTCCACCGACAAGCAATATATATATTGCCATAAGGTCAACGTCATACCATAGAATAATTTTAGGACCTTTTTTCCAGATTTTTCTACCCAGAATTTAAAAAACACTTCTTGTTTTAATTAGAACATGGCTTGAACACACAGTTGACACATTGCCTACATATGTGCCTAATGAGGATACGTATGAGTTTCGTTCGACCATGTATCACTGGCGTTTAACTAGGAAGTGAAGAAAAAATACGTCAAGATGTCAAAAGTGTTTTTTTTTCTTTCACGTGTTTGTACAGGGCTATACCAAGGAGTTTTGTTGTTTCAGGGGTTAAAACACCCTTCCTCAAAAATATTATTGATAACAATATAATATGTTCGTATTCCTTCTCAATACCCATATTAATAACTTCAAATCCATATTGCCTGCAAACCCAATTTTTGTTGATTGCGTTGCCTAGTTACGACGTAGGGGTAAGTCAAGATAGGATTTCCGGTGTTAATGTATTTGGTTTTTATTCAACGATTTTTAAAGATAGGACAACATTCAACATTGAAAAAAAAAATACATTCTTAAATAATTAATTTTTAAAATGGTATTACATTGAAACAAAATGATTTTTTTAAATCTTGAAGTAGTTTTCTTGTAAACGTGTTTTTCTTAAATCGTTTACAACTCAAGCTATTTGGTTTATTACACAAAAATAGAATGTAGAAATCTCCCTGCCGGGATGTAGATTAAAAATGTCCATGATAGCTTGTCTATCTAGAATAGAAAACAAAAAAAAAATAGTTTTGAAATGTAAGTTAATTCTGTCCAGGCGCAAATAGTAGAGTGAATGTGTGTACTCGTCAGATTAAGAGGGTATTGTCATCAGTATGTAAAGGTAAACAACAGTCATCTCAGGGCAAACTGCTCCTTTGATTCACTCTCTTTCTATTTAGTACCTTGGTGTCTAAGTGTGATATTACTTAAAGTGCTTAGGTGCGTCAAGTTAAGATGCAACACACATGGATACACCTTTCAATTAAATTAAATCTCCATAAAGGAATTACACCAAGACCCGTGAATTGAGCCCTTTGTCTTAAAACTATGAGGGAAGAATGACAACGATTAAGGGACGACTGTATTTTAGATATAGGTGAGGGATAGCTATTAGGTGCGCTAAATAAAGGTTTCTGGGTTTGATTCCTGTGTTCAGCTGTCACTTTTCAACTAAATTTAATTTAATTGAAAACCACCGGTTAGGTTAAAAAAAAAGCTTTAAATTATTTCAAGAAGGATTTATGTTAAAAAAAAGATTCCTTGCCATTATTTTTTTTATGAACTTCCTCACCATTCACCGCAAGTGGAACCCCCTGGCCCCTATCCCTCTACCCTCCAATTAAATTTATTTTCACAAACCCGGTTACAAGATATAAGCTATTTGGTATTCGGATTCATAGTTAAACTTTAAGTCGTGATTGGGACGTCAAAACTACATCATTTTCAGAATAACTGCTGTTTTTGAGATCAAGGGCAGACATGGAAAACGTATATAGCAAAAGTGACACAGTATATTGAAACGGTAAGCTACCTCATTACGAAATCTTTCACCAATTGGCTTTCCCCGAAGAGTGTATCGAGCCAATGGGTGAATATTGGCGCCAATCTCCCAAGAATTCATCGAAGTCCTTTAAAGGACATAAGTCGGTTCTCCCAAGATAATGACAAGTGGAACTCAACAAAAATAGCAGACAGCAGCTGTTAATTAATGGTGAAGACATGTAGTTAGTTGTATGACAAGACAATGATGTGAAAACCTGACAACACACTTAAGTGACAGTCTAACCCCCCGGATGACACGCCACTTTGGTAGATAATACAACTCTATAGTTTATTTTAAGAAAACAGTGGGATTTGAAAACAATGAAATAGTTATACCATATTTTTAAAGTTTTGCCAAATATTTTTAAAAAATATTGAAATTAAATATTTTAAATCAAAGACAATTTTGACCAGCTTTGGTGACCGCATGGTCTTAACGCGCTATTCTCATGTTAGACTTGACTGCCGATTAAGGGGAGATCGAGGCTCAAATCTTGGTCGGGTGTACAGAGGTTTTTTTTCCAAAATGGTTTTCCACTCTTCCTCCACGCAAATGCGGGTATACAAACTCTAAATATAACGTTCCTTAAGTCTCTAAAACCATTGGCGTAGTTAATTAATAAGCATAAAAGCCGAATGCATAGTAAGACGCTGTGCTAAAAAAAATAATTGCAACTGTCGAATTGAGGATGCATAAAACCGCACGTTTCGAGAATAACCGTTTATCTATTATCCCGGTTAATAGGCTGTGAAACGGAATTTTAATAGTCCTCCTACTGTTGATAGTTGGTTCACTGCAAGTTGGGCCTTGGGTGTCACTTGTAAGTTTAAAAGACTACTCAGTCTACTTACATGTGCTACGTCAAGTCATGTGCTGTGCAAAATGTCACTTCTGAAAAACTTTCGTCAATTTTGATGTTTGTAAGAAAAATAATCATAGTGTGACTACTCTCAAATCTGTACCCTCTTTGAGGTTATTCTTATAACAAGTCGACTAGAGTAGGGCTACGTAATAATCTAAGGCAGTGTTCCACAAATGGTGTGCTGCAGCACACTGATGCACCACGGCAGCGAATTAGGTGTGCCACTGCCCAAAGCGCCACGCATCGCCACACCACGCTGCATCAGCTGCGTTGAAGGAGAGTGGAAAATCACATAGGAAAATTAATCCTCAGTAGACCCGTCCGGGATTCGAGCCCTTATCTCTCCATCATCAGCAGTTAGTATATTACGAGAGTGATGCCCTAGACCATCCGGCCACTGAAGAGGGTTCATTAAAATTGATAAGACAATATGATAGTTAGAAACTTTTTCGTTCCAAATAAACTAACGATGACATTGAAAATACTTCAATAAAGTTGTAGCAAATGTGTAAACATTATTCTGATATTTCATAACTCTAACTTCAGTAAGAAGCCTTGCACAGTTCAATTTTCATCATAAGGACCTTATCTAACGGCTTAAAAAAAGCTATATACTGTAAATTGAAAAATGAAACCTGGATATGGGAGTCAAACCCAAGACCTTTGGCTTAGCACGCCAATGCTCTAATCACTAAGCTATCCAGGACTTGTCTTGCGCCCAGATCCTTCTTCACTTATATTTTAAGGCAGAGTCTGTGATGGACGTGCGGAAAATCATTAGCTACAGAGGCCTATGATTCCCGTGTCCAAATCTCATTTTTCAATTTACAGAATATAATATTTAGATGCAGCTATGGCCGAAATTAACAAATACATGTTTATTTAATCCATCATTAAAAAGTTACTAGATCTACCTTAACGTATTAATTCATACATTAAATCATGTAATCTTCAGCTGTCACTTTTGATAGATACTATCAACACCTATAAAATAACACTAATAATACAGTCACATGTTATCAATTATGGCCACACAAAAAAAGTTTATATTTTTAAAACCTTTCTTTCAAAATTGGTGCGTTGAAGACGTTTTCCTTAGTAAATTATTCCTCTACAAACTAAACCGGCTTTAACTCAAAAGTTTGGGTAAAACCTTTGGTCTTATGACCTCCTTTTGAGGTTCCAGACAGATTGCAGTCAGATTCATGTTTAGATGGCGCCTACAGATGAAGCAGAAATATTTTAAGAGATAACACGAACAACACAAGTGACATAAAGTTTCCATGTTTAAATAGGAATGTCACGTGTAAACATCGACTGACAACGACATCTTGTGCAAGACTATGAAGGTGGAATGAAAGGACACATGAGCTAGAAACTAAACTTTGCCATTTTTTTTTCTAGCAAAAATAATGTTTGTACTAAAATAAACAATATATTGTTTAACTATAAACATTTAGTTTAATTTTATGCACATTGTAATCTCAAAAGTTATTTAGTGTCTGTTATGAGCATATCAACATTAGATGAGACACTTTTTAAGTGAAGCGAAAAAGTCATCATCAGATTCTACAAGAATTTTTGAAATTAATGTGTACAGGAAATAAACTAAATGAATCTACTGGAGCAGGGGTGGGGAACCTTTTGGCATTAGAAGGCCGCATGTTACGTCACAGATTCCAAGGCCGCACACTTCATATGAGTACAGTAAATTTGGCGAAAATTATAAAGACTTACTTTACCTAAATATAAGTTAGTGTATTTTTAATAAGCCGTAAATGAGCGTACGGTATTTTATTCCTACTTTTTTACTTTTTATTCTACAAGGACAATTTGAATTTTGTAAATGTTTATTATATATTTATAGAGGAAAATTTAGAATTTTTTTAAAAATTATTTGACAGAAACAGTTATTTTGATATTTCTCGAGTTTGTTCCCAATGGATCTTTGTTCATTTTTAAATTTAACTGTAAATAAACTATAAACTGTACCTATATATAGTACAAGCATGCTTATATATTGGCATGTAATAAGGATTATAAAATATAATAGAAAAACATTCAATAATAGAGTGCTTCAAATTAACATCCAAACAGTTAATAAAACACACATTTTAATATAGTGAAGAAATACAAATTCAGTTTGAGAATGTATGGTTCATAAAAGATGAGGATACATAATTTACAGAATAACTTATACTAAAAGGTCGCATCAAACACCTCAAAAGGCCACATCCTTGTACTGGAGCAATATTTTATTTATATTTTCGAAAAAAATTGTTGTAAAAACTGCAAAAAAACATATTTAATTGAGTTTTCTTCCATTCCACATTGAGCTACGCATTTTTACTGTGTTTTTTAAAAACTTTTTTAAGCCAAAAATTAAATTAAACATTACTTCAGTACAAATACATTTAGCTTAATCTTCTAAGTACTCTCAAAAGTTATTTAATAATTATCATGAGCATGGTGAGATTTGATTAGGAATTTTTTACATCAAGGGAAAATGTCTTTTCATATTCCTCGATGCCCACGTCGTATACACAAGAAGTGTTGAGATCGTCAAGTGTAGAAAATTAAAATAAACACATATACTGAAGTTATGTTTTATTTATTTTGGCAAAAAAAGTGTTTGGTTAAAAAAACAATGATAATACCTTAACTCGCAATCCATTCCAACCCACCTTAACAATAATCGAATAAAATGTAGTATTTTTGAGCAGATATACTCTCAGGCAAAATAAAATGGTAAAATTTAGGATGTTAGAATAGAATTGTATTCTAAGATTATAACAATATTTTCAGTTTCTTAAAAAGCTTACATTCATTTATTTAGTTTCCAAGCGTACTAACTTTGAAAAAAACGCTCCTTTTAAGAAATCAATAAATGGAAATCAAACAATAATTGTACTGTACACCTCGTTTACCGTGGTACCTAGCAGTCTTACCTTGACTGATTACGCTATGAGTTATAGCATAGCGGAATAATGCAAGAAGCTTTCTACCCTACAAGTTAGACTAAGGGTACCTCAAATAAACAATTCACATTCGTGATAAAGTTAGTCTTGCATTTAAAATATAAAATTGATTATATCATTATTATACTCGTAACAGAATTGTATTTCAAAAGTTCCTTTCATGCTATCAAGTATTTAAATCAGTGAGCAAACGAAACCTCACAAGTTGAAACGAGATATGAAATGCCGTCACTTATGTATTTCATGAGTGTTGTTGATTCATTATGAATATCATTTCAAGATCTATAGATCATTAATAACGATCGCTAATTTGTCCATTTCAGAACATGTACGAAGATAAATAAAAGAACAAAACGATATACCTGGACATGTTTAACGTACGGCACTAATGATGTATTAGGAAATAAATGATATTTTATGTGTAGAAAGTACACTCCGTTAACACTGAAACATAGAAGTTATGCCTTAACCAAATACACTATGGTGTAGCTTATAAGATAGCGTCATAGAGTAATCAGTCAAGGTAATTTACCTTTTAGGATTTTAGGGTAGATGAAGTGCAAGCTTACCTTTCATGGTTCCACTATGGTTTATCTTACAATATAGGGCCAGAATGTAATCTGTTAAGGTAAGACTTCTATGTTTCAGGGTGAACGGACTGTACTACTGAAACCATTAACTCTTATGTTTTGTTCTACTCTTCAGTACCACTTTGGTTTTCAACGAAACAAAAGGCCACACAACAGGCTATTATTTTTTGTATTGTTCTAATTCCTTGACCTTGACCGCGGTGGAGAAATTGGAGGACCAGGATGAGCTTCTGCATCTTGGGTTTTTCGTTGTTGTTTTTTACGCTCGTCTTAGCACCCTTTAGGAATATACGCATGCATATTAATTACTATGATGTTGTAGGAATGAAAAGGAAAGATTTAAATAAAATGTACTGGAATTTGCATAGGAGAGTGGGAAAGAGTTTTAGAAAAGCCTTTCTCTCTACATTCGACCATGAATCGAACACCAATCTCATCGTCTTCTTTGATCTAGTCCAGGAAATAGTCAAATTTTGGCTGAAAATCCACATCACCCCTCTTGAAATAAAATGACTTTTTTTCTATAAAAAAAAAGTATGAGAAGAACGGATTTTTTGCAAAGCGTATTTTCAACTTGGATTTACCCTCCTAATCATGTGGTACTGTCCGTATCCGTGAATTACTACTCACCCTGTATAGGTCGATCCATAAATAACCACTATTTTTTTTATAGCGAGGTCTTGAGTATTTGCGAATTTGTCAGAATTAAGAGAATTGTAAAATGTAAATATTTCTTCACGACGCTGTAATAACTCTCTTAAATCTGGATTACACTGCAGGTCTATCATTAGTTGAAGTTCATTCGTTGGTTTGCGTTAAATAAACATTTTATATACTTCCAAAAGCATAGGCCTATATTTATTTCTGGTACAACCAGCTTCAGAAGCCAAAAAGCTTATGGTGTCAATCTCGTGTTAAAATGACCTGATGATGACCGGGAGATTGGGGTTTGAATCCCGGTTGGGTTTACTGAGGGTGGTTTTCCCTAAATGGTTTCCCAATTTCCTTTCACACAAATGCGGGTAGATTACCTCTAAGATGCTTTCTTCCTCATCTCTACCCTATTATAAAGAGTATAACCTGAACAGGTAGAAAGACACAGTGATAAACATGTTTCAGATATTTTTAATTGTAATTTTTTCCCCCCATAGATTAATATTATTATTATTTTTATTTAGCACCGCGTCTTACTACCCGTTTGGGTTATACGCATAAGTACTAATTTACACTAATGGATTAGGAATTGGGAAGGTTGAATTTAGAGGAAGTGAACCCGCATTTGCGTGGAGGGAGAGTGGAAAACCCATAGATTAATAATTACAGCTTGTGGGCCGCATAAAATACGTGACGCGTGATAAGCCGCAGCTTGCCCAGGGCTGATCTAGTCTATTGCGAGGGTGACGCCATAGACCACTCAACCAACGAAGCTCTTGCTCAATTCTGTGTTGAGATATATTTTATTAGGGATGAGGATGGTAGAATTTTTGGAAAAAGTGTACCAGAATTTTTGAAATTTGGACACTCTCCTGACAAATCATATGAAACATACGTCTTGGCCCGCGTGCCCACTGGTGGGGGTAGCACAATTTATCCCGCACTGGTGGGCACGTGGACTAAATGTCAGACTCATTTAGACTGGTTTGCCGGTAACGGGAAGGTTGAGTTTGAATCCTTGACAACTCTACTGAGATTAGTTTTTTAAAATGGTTTACCACTCTCCTTTGACGCAAATACCGTTGCGTTAACTTTAAATGCTACCTTCCTTATCTCTACCCAATCTAAATACACAATCTGTTTATATATAATATATACACATATATGCATATAACAGGGAATAGTATGTGTGTATACACAATATATATTTACAGTATATAAATCACAAATTGTGTAGGTTATATGTAGGCATGTGTGTGTATATGCGTAGGCCCATGTATGTAATTATGCGTATATGTATATGTGTATGTATATATTTATATGTATATACATCGCATATCTAAACTGATAGGGTAAAGGTAGGTATAATTTAGAGGCAATGCACCAGCATTTACGTGGAAGGAGAGTGGTAAACCATTTAAAAAAAATAATGTCATATGATCCGCTAAGTGTAGTCCACCACGAAGACTCGTATAAGCCTCTTTAGTCTGACTGTATCCACATTATGATACTTTATTATTACATTTGGTGTACGAGTATGTTGTAGTTTCATGTGAGTGTATATGGGATAACCTGGCGCCCATATTCTTTGGACCGTTCGTTGTTCGCTTGTCACTTGTCTTGAATCTTCCATATTCTTTGGGCCGTTCGTTGTTCGCTTGTCACTTGTCTTGAATCTTGATGCACCTTTTTTTTCTCTCCTGCATGTTTGTTCCTTTTTTGATTGTTTTATACTACCTTATCCCTCCCTTTTCTATTCAACTTTTACTTATTAGAATATGAATAAGTCGTGCGTTGAAATGAGTTATTTTTCAATTTTCCTTTGCGTTAACATGACTACTGTTAGTTTCGTAGGTCGTGTTGAATTTATAATTGAATTCTTTGAGTAATACAAATAAAAACGTGTGTGTGAGTATACACATTAGATAAATTAAGAGGAGAGAAATAATTCTTGTGGCTTTGAGCTAACAAAATAAATGCGATGATCGAAATAAATCTTATACAAAATAATATTTAATTAATTAAAGGTTTCTGAAAGCCTGAAACTATTAAAATAAAAACATTTTTGTTTATGCCAGCAGGTTCTGTCGGTGAGAAATTCCTGATATACTGGCAGTGGCGGGTACGTAACCGTCTTCTGAGTTTGGTACACCATGTATAGTATGATTTTGGTAGGAAGAACAAAATATGCTAGTTACTATAGTCAAGACATTTTTAATATATTCATACATCAAGTCATTTTACTAGAAGCTGTCACTTTTGGTAAATATTATCAATACCTATAAAATAACACAAATAATCTAGTAGAATGTTATTAATGTTGGCCGCAAAGCAATATGTTTGAAATTTCTAAACTGTTCTTCCAACCATAATCCGGGTATAGGTGTGTCTACTTCGTCCAGGAGATATGATGTGATGATAATGATGAACTATGATGATTATTTAGTACCTATAGGAATCTTAAAACTAATTTAAACCTAACTAACTAGACCAGGGCAACCATACGAACAATTCCCCTTCGGGAAAAACATTTATGGTAGCGTCATGAATAGAACCCAGGACCTCTGGATTTGTAGCCAAAAATGCTGATCAATAGACCAAGAGGCAGGTCTAGAGGATACTCAACATAGGTTTTAATAGTGCTAAGTAAAAATAAATACTAGGCCTATTACCATATCATTATCTAATGCTTAAATTTCCTTTTTTATAATTCGCTCATCAGTAAAATACTCATGAATAATTAAGAGGGGAAAAAACCTTACGCTCTTATTTATCATGAAAACATCCCCCAAATAGAAAACTCGAGCAAAAAAAAATAAATATCAGAATTTTCAGACATCAATAATTTGTAAATTATCCTTAATTTCAGAGCTAGAATAAACTTCTTGATTTGGCCTTGATGTATGGCCATATATCATATAAATATTAAGTTTGAAACAAAGCCATCAAACCTTATTGGCTGTATACCCAGACACTCAACATCCAGGTTAAAATGGTTGCATCCCTTTTTGCAGTTTGAGTCCTTCAACACTAGGATCGCTGCGGTTAGTCCTATCATCACCCAGCAGTGACAATAGCGAAGCCTAGTGTTGAAGTACTCAAGCTGGCAAAAGGAGTGCGGCAAAGCCTGCGTAAGGTTGATGGTCTGTTTCTTACTTGTCTGTGCCCCAGGGATAGAAATGAAATAAGGACAGACAGACATGGGGACATACATATTATAAGAAACCCCTTTTTTTTAGTTCAGGAGCACATAAAACGTCAAGATCCATAATAATTTCGAGGGGAAAAAAATGTTCACAGCAACAATACTAGGAATATGTATCTATTTTATTATTAAAGATATGTAAAGTTCTATATTTATTGAATCAAAATTTTAATACACGAATCTTTAAAAGTGTACAATTAAAGCTAAAATTACAATACCTATTTAAAATTGAATCTAAAAATAGTTGTTTAAGGTTCGGTGACACTTCCAAATGCTATTTTGTTTCTCATAACTGTCATGTCACAAAAAACAAAGAAACTTTTTTAAGTAAATTAATAGTAACTATATTGATACAATTTTTAGTTTTTTGTGATTTTATTACTCTCCCAACTGCACAATTTTATATAATTCCTTTTACCAAATTGCTTAAAAATGTTATATAAAGTCAAGGTCTTCAAAATTGTATTCTAGATACTTTATTTTTAGATTTTTGTGTATCTCGATTTTACCATATATATATTATATATATCTATATATACATTCAGACTTCTGTGCTAGGGGTCCGGGGTTCAAACCTCGGTCCCGGCACAGATTTATCTGAATGCCAAACCCTTCCTTCACCTCTGACAAGATGTGTATTAATCACAACTTGTGAATGTGAGGAATGCCAGGCCTCCACCGTGGTTCGGATTCCACGTTAAACTGTAGGTCCTCCATTTCATCTCACAATCACCCTACCATTGCACATTAGCGTAAGTGCGTACAACCCGAACGGGTAGTAAGACGCGGTGCTAATAATAATAATATATATACATATATAAATATGTATATTTTATATATATCTATATATACATATATAAATATTTATATTTACATATAAATATATATTTATATATGTGTATATACATATAAATATATATTTATATATGTATATATACATACAGTATATATATTTATCAGCAAGTAAAAAAGATTGTTCAAAACAAATACAGCATAAAAAACATTCAAACCGCACCAGAGATCACGTGATATAGGGTGTGAAGCTCACGATAATCTGAATTACCGGCTACGAAGTGGTAATGGCTAGCTTTTTTCCGGTTAGGGCGTAATCTTGTATCTAATTCCCTGGTTAATCAGCCATTAGATAGCTCTTAAACTATAGTTAGCTTATAAGTCATGTTTTGGTTCACTTTATAGTTAGAAAATGCGCGAGAAATATTAGAATAGCTTCAAAACTAAATCAATATTTGATGAAATAGAACCTAAGACATCCCTAAAACAACATTGGTCATCAAAAACTTTCGATTCATCCGGCGATGAAGGAGATATACAAGTAACGCCAAGGACAATAAATATTACAAGAAAATATGTAAAAAATACTACTTTTATATATTAGAGAATAAATCACAAGATGACTACTTCATATCTAACACTTCCCTAATATTAAAAAATAAATATCTATCTCGCTGCGCTGTTTTGCATTTCTGTCAACGCCTCTCGCGTTTTCTTTTGCCACTGTCGTGTGACGATGTTTCTGCTGCTACAGAAGAAGATGTGAGGGTTTCTTAAAAGGAGATAGGATGGGGGTGGATGGAGGGAGGGGGTGCCCGCACTCGTTGCCAACTTATTCCGGCTCATTTCCTCTGTAAACGACAAACAAAATCTCAACACCTCTTAAATTCTGATGCCGCTTCAAGAAAAGAGCTATCAAGAGCAAACTTTCGAGGCTTTTAAACCGCAAGGGCCTTTCTACATTCATCTTCATTCAACATTATAAAAAATATATGTACTCATATTTGAAACGATTCCAAATAGGATGTTATAGAACAGCGGTTCTCAAACATTTTGGTCTCCGGAGCTCATTAAACTCTTAAAAATTATTGTAGAGCCCTAAAAACACCTATTGATGTTTACCGTGTTCAAATTTGAAACATTAAAACATTTTGCATTTTTTGTACCGCGTCTAAGTAGTTACCCATTCAGATTAAACTTAAATTGGTTAATTTTTTAAAATAAGCACTTATTAGGCTACTTGTAAACATTGCCTTTTTTTAATCTTTTATCAAACAATAATTTTTTTTACTGAGAAGAGTGACATTGCTTAACATTTTTGCGAATATATTTAGTATCTAGCTCAAAAGAAAACAAATTTTTTTTGGTAATAAGTAAGCTCTTGAAACGAAATATTTTTTAGTGCATTAGGAATACACAAATTCACATTTTGTAGTACCAAAATATAATAATTTAGTATCAGCCATATATGATATTTAGAAAATATATTTAATAAGGATCCACTTCGGTGGTCTAAGGCGTCACTCTCACAATACACTAGATTGCAGATGATAGATACATTAGGTTTGAATCTCAGTCGGATGTATTGAGGGTGGTTTTTGCTAAATGGTTTTACACTCTCCCTCCACACAAATGAGGGTATACTTCCTCTAAATTCAACCTTGCTCATCCCTGACACATTGTAGTAATTAGTACATATGCGTATAACCCGAGTGGATAGTAAGACACTGTGTGAAAAACAAACAAAAAATACACCTTTTTTGTTTATTTTAAAGTATAAAACCTGTATCAATTTCAAAAATATGTTGGTTAACATTTATTAATAGTCTTCATAAACGTTTACCGAATTAAAGAGAAATGTTAGGATTTTGCTATAGTCAGTTATTGTAATTACGATGTCTATCATTATAATAGTTTATAAAACTAAAATAAATAGTACAAAGACCATTACTTTGTTCCCTAAAGTTCATGCTAATAGTTCTGGTTGAAGTAATAAACACAAACATCCAAACCAAACTAGCAACATTCAAAATAACCTCCACCACCTTTTGAGTAACAATCTAGCGCCGAACGATTGTATGGACTATTTATTTCTTGGTTATAAACACGAATCACCATCATCATTTTACTTCTCAGCGGCACCTCTTTGAAACCCCTTCTTTAAAAAAAAACTCACACATACATAAAGAAGAAGAAAAGTTACAGGACGAGACAATAAAAACTTTGTCACTCGGATTTTTTAAGTGGTGAAATTCGAGGCTGTAATGTAGTTACAATTGTGATTTTGGTTCCGCTGTTTTCTCTCAGCACTCGTGTACCAGACTCGAAAGAGTTAGTTGTCTGGAGACAAAACAATTCATACAATACAATAAATTATATTTGAGGTTTGTTTACCTTTGTCACAGTAACACAAATCTTTAATTTACATCCACTACTGTTTCCATCCTGTGGCCTGAGTCACTTTTTTATTCAAGTCATATATTTTCCACTACCGGCTGGTTAGACATGTCGTAGCTTCATATGCCTTATAATCTAACTCAAGACTAGGACAGGCACAGCATCCAGTCCCAGGCCGTTAATTCGTCCCTGTGAAAAGTTAAGACCACATTTCAGCAGTGATACATTTTTCAACCCTACCGGGAATCGAGCTCGGGACCCTTTGCTCAATAGACAGACACGCTACCGATTGAGCTAAGGTGAATGAGACAAATATTTGCCTTAATAAATGATGCCCATTCTTCAAAAGCAAGTTTGCATTTCTGATGCTTGTCTTGACCAATCGAGATTTACATTCTATTTGAGTCCCTTTTGACAATGGGGTCTACTTTATATGGGGTTTTCTTGAAACATTAACGTCTACTTTCTATGATGGTTTCCATAAAAAAAAATCTCCTTTCTAATGAGGATTCTTTAAACATCAGGGTTCACTTTTTAGGACTATTCTTGAAACACTAGGCTCTACTTTCTTTTGAGGTTTCCTTAAGCGATAATTTCTACTTTCTATGGAGATTTCTTGAAACACTAGGCTAGTATGTGTAAATAAAATAACTTCTAAGATACACAGTATAATATAATGCAAGTGTTTATCCTACTCGCATCGGTGGGCATGTTGTGTAAATGTCAAGCTCACAAGTCTAGTTTATCCGTGATGGGGTGGTCAGGATTTAAATCCCAGCCGGCTGTTCTGAGGGTGGATTTTACCATGCGTTCTCCACGCAAATGTAGGTACACAGTCCCTCTAAAATGATACCTTCTTCATATTTAGGGTAATTAATATAAACAGAAAGTGAGTGAGACGTGATGTGATGTGAGAAAAAAAAGATATATTAAACTAATTTACATTTGAACTAAAATTAAATCACACATTTTTTATGAAAGAAAGTTAAGTTACATAACCAGGAAAGTGTTGATAAATATAAAGTTATCTAAATGAGGCTACCCATTTAATTGTGAGCATTCTTCGTCCTCACAAACCCTTTCCAAACACCTTGGCCCCTCACTCCTCACATCCTTTTATTCCTAGTCACACGTTTGCATTCAGTCTGGTCACATTTTGAAACCTACGACCGACTAACAAAAAAAAAAGTGTGAAAATTAGGGGGGTGGGGGAGAGCGAAAAAACAACACAAGACTGACTACCGGTGAAAAAATAAAGATACATCGGAGAGGAACAGGAAGAAACACATGGCGGCCAACTGACAAATAAAACCTCGTACATCATCAAGGATCTGGGAAATGGGGAAAAAATAGGAGGGGGGGGAGAGCGGGGGAGAAAAACAAAATTCCCTAGGTAGCACGTGCCTGAGTCACCAGTCATCGCGATATCCCAAGTGCAATTTTGGGAGGAAAACTAGATTTCTCTGATTTCCATTTTTTTTTTTTGCTTCCAGTCTTACTACTCTTCCAGGCTCTCTGATTTTAACTATCCTAATATGATAAGAAAGAAAATGTGTAAACACTTTGTCGTTAAAGGCGAGTGATAAATCATT
>CABFWB010000120.1:429204-485910 GCA_902151455.1 Timema bartmani | reverse complement strand
GGGGGGCGGGGTTTACTTTTAATTGGGGACATTTTTATCACGTTAACAAAACAAAATCAATGTACTTAAATTAAATAATAAATAATAAAACTTAAACTAAACATGATTTACTTCTCAAATATCAACAAGCGCCAAATGTAATTTTATTATAAGTATCCTCCGTTTAATTTCTAAATACTCTGAAATAAAGGACGAGACTGAACTGAATCAATTATATATTTGGTGACAAATGTCAGCAAGTTTTTCCAAAAGAAATCCCAGCTGGTGGGCTGGGCATGTACGATTCCTTAGTATGGATAGGCCTTTTATTGCTTATCATTCATGTTTTATTTTTAAGTTTCCTTTTCTTTCTTATCATATACTACGATTTTTTTAAAACTTCTATATCTGGATCTTGGGTTCGGGCCCTTGGAGGTCCCAGGTCCAGTACCATGGTACCAATGGTCACCTCCCCTCCTCCTTTCCCTCCCTCACTCGTGGCGGGCCTGCCTCTAATCCAGCCATGCAATGTTTATAACTACATAATATATTAAACATGTTTCCCCACTCTACCACATCTATTATTGTATATTTTAGTCAATGTATACTGGGCTATCTACCAAAGAGTCGTACTTAAATTAAGTAAGGCTTTTTAAAAATAATTTTTTGACCACTCCTCCGCCCACGTAATGGATCGTAAGATTTTATATCACCCCTCTCCTTTTCTATCTTAAGTAATTTTTTAAAATTTGGCAAACTAGATGATTTTAATCGTAAAGTTGTTTTTTTTAGCGCCACATATATTGCCTGTTTGGGTTATTTGCGCCGATGAACTAATTACTCTTATGTGCTATGGATGTGGAAGACTGAGTGGAATGGAAAACCATTTAGGAAAAATTAACCTCAGTGCACACGACCGGGATCGAACCCCGATCTCTCAGTCATCAGCAGCCAGTCTATTGCGAGATTAGCGCCTTAGATCATGCGGACACTGAGGCGGGTATTTATTATCATTATCATTATTATTAAAACGAAAAATTATCTGTCGTGTGTATTGTAACCAACAATATTTGAGAGAAATATGAAGTTTTTTTTCGAACAGTGGGATTTAGTGGCTAAAGCGGGTTTATTCAATGAATGAAAATGAAAAATTTAAGAATTTTCAGATCTGTTTAATAGATTTTGCTTTACCATAAACATTGATTAAAAAACCTTACGTAAGATGGATTATAATCCCCCCTCCCGCCCCCCGTCTTCCCATGCGTAAGTAAACGTAAGAAAATACTGATCACCCCCCTCCTCCAAAAACCCTTAAGTAATTTAAATACTTCTCCTAAAAGTATTTATATTATCATCTTGCCTTGAGAGCAAAACTATCTTTACCTTCTGAACCAAATTTTATATCAGCACAGGATTTATAAACTAGCTTAAATCTATAACAGACACAACACCCAGCCCTCAACCATTAATTTATCACTGCTAAGGGGGGAACCTCCAATTTCACCAAAGCTAAATGTTTCGGCTACGTCGAGATTCAAATATGAGACCACTAAGTCAATTGGCAGTCCCGCTACCTGCTAATCTAAGGTTTCGTACTTGAAAAATTTCACACACCAAAACATGTGAAAAATTCAAAATAATAATTTAAAAAATAAACTGAAAAATGATCGTAACTTAGACTTTCATTTTACCCCTCTCATGGAGTGAAATTAATATGCCTAATTAATTTTCAATATTTCAAAACAACGGCCATGAACAGACAGGAGAGAGAGAGAAGGAGAGAGAAAGAGACAGAAAGAAAACGAGAGAGTTTCTGGGCATTGTTATTATTAGTTTGTCATTTTTTATCCTTCCCTCCTCCCTCAGACTGGACGATGATGGCACATCACACAGCACGACGACGGAGAGGAATTGTTCAGGTTGGCCGCTGGAGTGCATGTGGCGCCACTGTTCCACGGGATCATACATCACGGCTAAAAGTTGACGGACAAGCATCAGAGATGCATGCCTTGCCTGTCACGCCGGATAAAAAAGTGTTTTTAGAGAGGAAAAAAAAATAGGAGAGGGAAACGTTTCAAAATAATAATAATAATAATAAAAGCGCTTGAAAGAGAAACGCGAAGCTTCAATTGTCAGCACTAACATGGCTCATCAACTGGGATAAAAACATTGGTTGCGCGCACCCTCATGTTTATTTTGGGATCTCAGTAACGTATACTTACTCTCTTTATCCTAAAAGGTAGCAAGCAACCTTACCTTGCATGGTTCCACTATGGCGTAGCTTATAAGATAGGGTCATAGTGTAATTATGCCTGCCCCCATCTACCCCCTCCCCACTTCAGACAGTTTGTTTCTTTGATTTAATTTTCAAGACAAAACCAAAATCTTAGTATAAAGGAGTTAATATATTTTCTAAGCTGATCTTTAAATATTGTCCTAAATAATTCGTTCAACCTCAAGGCTAATCACACGTGGAAAACTACCCCTGGTGCAACATAACGAGATTTGAAACTTGACCTCTAAAATGCCAGTAATCCAAAGCACCTGACGCCTTATACCATTTGACCACCGGTGCTGATCATCTAAGTTTTGCAGACATATTTCTTAATTAGTAGCTTTAAACTCAGGTGCTTAGTAAAGAGCATAATGTTATAGGGAATTCTACCACTAGATGGGATTCGAATCAAGACTTTCTCGTCAACGGTGACCTTGAGAATTGCGAATGGATCGCCTTGTACATTATAGGAAAGGAGTAGGAGAAAACGTTGAGGTTTGTAGAACATTTCCCTATCTGAGAGTGAAGAATGACCCTCAGGCCAGGATTATCCATGGATAGCTCAATGGTAAGAGCATTGACGTGCCAAGCCAAAGATCCCGGGTTAAATTCCCGTGGTGACAATTTTTAATTTATTCGAATATGATTCGGATAGGGTAAAGTCCGTAATTATAATCATTCATCTTCCAAGCTTCTCCTTTCATATTTAACTAAATTGTAAAGAGATACTTTTTTCCCTCTTCGAGTGAGTCACACGTACAGATTAAAAAAAAAAAATCCTCACCTACCAAACTCTCAATATTCCTCATAAATGAAAAAAAATGAAACACAGCCCCTCACTCACCCGTTCCCACCCTACTTCACGTACCATGCCAATTCCCGCGCGTGCGCGCTCGACAAGCCAAAACTCTCGAGAAAGGTTTCTCGATAGTAAACTTGAAACACGAAAGGAGAAAAGGAGGGTTGCGCGGGTGGCATAAGGGTTTGGAGAGATCGGATAGGGCCAAAGGGGGTGCAGGGTGTGGGGTGGCTTGAAACACCGACGCTAATAGTCTTAATCTTGTCGTTTTATGTTTTAGCACTCCTTATGGGTGGGTGGATGGGTGAGGGGTAACAGACTCCCTTCTATAACAAGGGTAGGATAATTAGCTAGAGCGACGGTATGGAGGCTTGTAGGACAAAGCTTCCTAGAACGTTACGAGTAATTTCTAAGAGAGAGTAGCAACAAAACTAAGCGAGGAGTAGCGTCGGTTTTGGTGGAGTCATACGGGTTGGTAAAGAAGGGGTGTAAGAGTAAAAGCGAGAGAGGCACTCACACACACACACACACACCAGAGCGTCCTTTCAGTTTAAAGTGCTTGATCCTCCTAGTGGTATAGTGTTTGCTCTCTTTCCCTCAAGTCTTCCTTCCTTCCACCCCCCACCCCAGCTCTCTAATTACGAAGCCACAAGCAAGACGAAAATTAAACTTTCATCAGCTATTAGCATATGAGACTCTTCTAATTAAGGTAGTACTAACGCCAAGAGTTTGGTGGCGCTTCACTTGTAAGAGAGAAAGAGAGAGAGAGAGAGGAAGATGTGAAAGGGTTGGTTTAGTTCCGAGGCGAGGAGAAGATATTGTTTGTAAAAGGTTCTCTCAGAATGAAAAGGGGTGGTAGATTGAGTAGGAGTTAAAGGGTTGCGTTCAAGAACTCAAAAGCCAACCCCGCCAACCCTCTCCCTATCCCTCCACCTTTAGAATGTGATGTATTCACCCACCTACTCTTTCACCCCTTACCCTCTTAGCTTCTCACACTCATTTTTGCTATCTTTTGAAACTTCTATCAACTTTAACACCCCTAGTTTCTTACACCCCTATCCCCCTCCACATATATATCAAATCCCACCCACTCTTAGCCCGTATTCTACTGAAATTTACGAAAACAATTACAAGGGGTTTCTCTTCTAAGTAACTACGTAAGGGGGTGCCCTCTTGTCTTGTGTTAAAGGTTTTACTTTTCACTTGGTACAATGGTGGGACCTTATACGAAATAACAACGGTGCTAACAAATAATAGTGATCCAATTTAATTATGTTAAACAAGGGGAGAAAGAATGCCGGTACTATATTTATTGAGAGTAGAATATATTGAATAAATATAATCACGTGCTTTTTTTTTATTCTTGTCACACCGTATTACTATCAGTTCTGGCTGTACGTATATGAACCAGTTACGATTATGTGTTAGGGATAAGGAAGGTTTAATTCAGAGGAAGTTAACCCGTATTTGCGTGGAAGAAGAGGTGAAAAAAAACCTCCTCGTCCCTAAAACATTAGCATAATTAGTAATAATAATACTTAATGCAACGTCTTACTACCCGTTCGGGCTATACGCTTAAGTACTAACTACACTAATGGGCTAGGAATTGGGAAGGTTGAATATCGAGGAAGTGAGCTCGCATTTGCGTGGAGGGAGAGGGGCAAACCATTTAGGGAAAATCACTCCCAGTTCACCCAATTGAGATTCGAACCTCGATCTCCCCGTCCTTGGCAGTCTAGCTCAACACGAAACTAGCACGTTAGATAAATACGCCACCGAAGCGGGTTGTAGTTAGTACATAAGCGTATAACCCGCACGGGTTGTAAGACGTGGTGCTAAATAAAAAGTGGGGTGGAAGGGAACCCGAGACAAGATTTATTATTTTAACTTTTTTATCACCGCGTCTTATTACCTGTTCGGATTATACGCATATTTGTAAATTACTCTGATCGGGTAGCGATGAAAAAGGAAGCATTTTAGAGGTAATCTACCCACATTTGCGTATTAAGAGAATGGGAAAAAACACCTTCAGTAGAATCGACCTAGATTTGAACCTCAAACTCTTCGCCATAAGCAGAGGGCCAGTCAGAGTGACGATTCCCCCAATGACGAAGATCTCACATATTACTGTACACCTGAATATGTATATACATAAATATCTAATTTCAGTCGATTCGTGGACTGTTTCCAGGGTGAGCCAGTGGATAGTGAATGGGAGGGAACAGTTTATAAGTACAGTCTCATTAAATATGGCTTTCCCTGGCCAAAACTCACGAACTGTTAGAAACACAAACAAGTGTTTGGAATAATGGAAGCATTTATTTTGTATATAAATGAAATAAATATAAATATCATTTAGTGGCCTATACATACCATTATTATTGTTGAAAAATGTTAGTGTTTTATAAATAAAATTGTTTGTTCATCTATTAAATTGGGGCGGAAAGAATTAAATTTAAGGTCCGTATTTTACATTATATACATATATAAAATCTCTGTTTTCTTAACCAACTTCTTTTGCGCTAAAATAATAATTTTAAAAATAAAGAGTGAAAGCACTTGTTTTGTCAATTTATTATTTATTTATAGAAAACATTGCATAATTTAAAAAAATTAGGCATAGATTGAATTTTAAAAAGAAGAACAAAGTGAATAAACAGCAAGTTCTGAAAGTACAACCCACCATTACTCTAATTTGCTTGAAGACAGACCGAAACAAATACAAATGGAAAGAGGCTTAGAGCTGATAAATGTGAACTTGATAAAGATGATGGTTAAAGGAGACGACGCTAAGTATGTGGTTTTAGAAGGTCTTAAGTTCAAGTCTTAAGCTGTCGAAGTTCTGTGCACCACAAGAAAAGCTAAATGAACACTACACACACCAGTTGTCTTCCATTGAAAAAATATGAAATGGGATCGGGGTGGGAGTAAGGTCGGAAGGGAGAATTAGAACTCGTATCTTTGGAGACATCTGTGTCGAATTGGTTTTTGGGAAGGAGGGGCCTTGAGAAATTATATTTCTGGTGGTTTGATTCTAAGTCAAATTAAATTCTTAGCTTTAAGTAGTTTTAGTTGTAATATCTACCACTTCCATCCCTTCCCCCAAGCCAATATAATCCTTTAATTTAATGACGTGCTGATGAACAGAAAAAAGACCAAGGGAGAAAGATTTTTAAGTTGACTAAACTTACTACTTTAATAAATATTTTAGATTATGCAGAAAAATATACGTGAAAATATTTATACATTCAAAATATATTAAGTTTGTAAACATTTTTATATGGAGAAATATTTACACAGGTCAAAGTTTTTTATCCGTAATATTAATATTTTAACTTAAAATCAAAGGTTTTAAGTTTATATTATTATTTTTCAAATAAATTTAGTGAAATTGAGGGCCTCTTTGTGAGACACTTTTTTAAAAGAAGATTCATAAATTAGTTTAATTTTAAAACGTGTGGATTACTTTAACTTGTAAGACGTGTATTACACAAGTAATTTAAAAAAAAATAACTTTCCTAATTTTTCTATTATCATTTTGATGGAATAAATTGCTAATATAGATTGCGTGTTCCGCTCATAACATTTTGTGATAGTTTAGCAAAGCGAAAGGTCCTTCTGGACCTTCTATAAAACTACTTACTAACATAAATTATAACTACTATAATTAAAACCAATTGGTCAATGACCGCACGTAAAATAGGCTATTCAAAAATTAGTTCGGGACGGATATACGAATACGTATTAATTACGCTAATGTGTTAGGGACGAGGAAGGTTTAATTTTAGGAGAGCTGTACATTTACTTGGAAGGAGAGGGGAAAACCACTCTTAGTACACCCCACCAGGATTAAAACCCCGATTTCCTCATCATCGGGCCTTTATATTCTACATCTTGGCAGGAAGATTACTACTAGCCATTTTCGTGAATAAACCAATTAGCTTGAGTTGTATTACAGGGGCTATTAATAGGGGTATCTTTACCCCTTATGATATGGGAACCTAATAATGGGAGTATGGGTACATTTAGGTTAATAACCCATAATATAGATGATTTGAAAAAAAAGTTTACAAGAAAAAATACTGTAAGATTAAAAAAAAAATTTTGTGACAGTGTAAGATTATTTTTTAAATTATTTAAGAATCTGTAATCTATGTTCCAATGCTATATCTTTAAAACTCTTCCAATAAAACTATATGCAATCCTATTTTGACTTGCTGTTAAGTCACAGGTAGGCGACGTCCTTAAGCTCTAGTTAGCGCTGAAGACACCTTATATCCCTTATAAATAAATCTAAATGGGGCGTTACTCTATAAATAGTGAGTCCGCGCATAATCTAGTGTTTGGAAGTGAGGCTTCTTAATGAAGACGTGTTGGTGTAAGCTACTGTTACCGACCCACCCAGGCCTGGAGGATGATATAGGTGGGGGTGGTGGTCACGATGGTAAACTTCTTAGTGTAAGCATTCATTACGTTGGAGGCAAACCTTTCCTGGAGAAGTAGGGAGATTTATAAGTAATGCTGTGAACTAGATGGATTAATAGTGTGATACAAACTGTATCCAAACATAAGTAGTGAGGCGTGACCTTTTAGAAGCTGCTACCAGATATCTACAGCTTTGGGCAGCGTTTTCAAAAATGTGCTCCTTGGAGCCCTGGGGCTCCGTAATAGCTATCTCAAGCTCCATGAGGTAATTTTATAGTATTCTTTATTGGTTTCTTACGACATAAAATACCATCCGTACCTGATTGTCATTTTTTTTAAATCTGAATAAATTACACTTTCTAAAGAGGTAGCCAGAACATGTGAAGTTTTCCGTTTGTTTTATGCTTTTATACTTGTTAAAATCAACTTTCGTTATTGATTGTTCAGAAGACTAGTGTAAAATATTTTATAAGGGCTTCTATAACTTTTCTCGTATAATTAAATGACACGATGTGGGGAATCCAGGTCAGTGCGAGCCGTCTCTAATGTATGTTAGAATGGTCATACTTCCTTCCTGGTAGAGATATGAAGCCCCTACATCGGTCACCAGCAGAGTGTGACATTTATTTTACGGTAGTGTGTGACCATGCGAAATGTGTAACAGCATTTGCTTGGGTTTGAAATGTGAAATGCTACAAGCATTATTGTATTTATAAAAGTAATTAGCGTTTGTCGACCTATCAGCCCTATTAGGGATTTGAACCCCTCTACCTCCTTACGTCACAGGGTGAGATGTGTACCCACATTTGCGTGGCTGTAAGAAATAAACCAGACTGCAGAGGGTAAATAGCGGTCCTTCACGGCATATTGTGCCCCATAGCCACCAGGAGGGTAAAACGTCCACGTTCGCCTGACGCATGAGCACGACTGCGGCTTAGCGGTAAATCCATGCTGTTTTACATGAATCGGTCAGTCGCCGATGAGGAAATAATATTATTGACCAATAAAAAGCCTACACTTCTACATACGGCACACCCCATTGAAGCGACTATAAATAACCTTGAAATCATTACATTCGGTAATTATAAACAATAATTGCGCTAAATAAACATCAAAATGAGTTTAGACGCACTGATAAATTGGATAAATTCGGGTATCTTTTAAAGAGTTTTGTTTATTTTAATGGTAACTATTTTGCTTATTACGTCTTTGGTGTACAGAGATATTTTCCTCCCTTGATAGAATGTCAAGAAGAAGATGCACCCCTGTCACCTGCAGACATAATTCAACCGGCAGCACTCGATAGTTCGGACCCTTTGGCGTTTTTTTTAATTGGGTAATTAGCGTCCTGCTATAAATTTGAGAGAATTGGCAGTGTTTTTTCCCCACAATAGTAATTAATATGTATGTATTTAATTTCAGATTGCAGGGATCTAATGAGTTGAAGTTGAATGGGTTGGACGACTGCCTGAGGGTGGACCTGGAGGTACAAACACCACCGCTCAGCGATTGAGGGCGGCTACACGACGTAGCGCCCGTAGCACGTGTGTGGCCGTCGGGCGCTGAAGAAAGCAGCGAAGTGGAGGTGAAGTCTATAACTGTACATCTCATTGAAGCTGTCAGCGGTCTGCCCCATGCGAGAAACTCAGTCCTACCTGTCCCTGTGACGTATGCTATGGCAAGGCTGTCAGCGAAGTGCCTGATGTTTGGGGTGAATTGGACGTGCTAGATCATCTAATATGTAAGTTTACCATTCTTTAACTACTAAAGAACATATTTTAAATTTGTATAAAAAGGTACCATCTACAAGTAACAATACTATAACCACTAGCTTAGAAATAGACAACTTATAGCACAGGATTTCTTTGCATCCCTTTCTTTCTCTCTCCTCAAACCACCGTTATTTCACTTTGCCTGAAGAGCATTAGTATAAGTTTTAGCTCTCAGATGGCGTTGACATCTATAAACAGGTAATTTCGGGCCATTGTTAGTTGTTAAAGTTTCGATCTAACGGATGACGTTTACATCTATAAACCGTCAATTTGACGCTCTTTTGAAGGTATATGGTTTTAAAACGAAAATAATATAGTGTTTCAACGTGTTTAAGTATACCGACATAATAATTAACCGTAGAAATTATATTGTTCTTTAGCCGGTTATTAAAAAGAGATAGAGAGCCCTATATTGCCCATGATAATTTGTTTGTTGAGCCAAAGGTCCCGGGTTCGATTCTCGGCATGGATAAAAATGATGGTTTAACCTTTCATTGTGATAAATCAACTGCCTTGGACTGTATTTTTTACCTTCCCTAGTCTTAAGTTAGATTATAATATATATGAAGGCATGACAGAAAAAATGCGTAGATATTTTGACAGACATTCAAATATATCGACATAATAACTAAACATGTTAATAATATTATAATTATTTACTTTTTGCTTTAGCCATTTGAAAAATTATTTATTGTGTGCAAGCACAGTAGTTTTAACGTACTTTATGTTTCAAGTGTATTTTATTACACACACTTTGCGAATGTTGGTTTCAGTTAAAGAAATTATGTTTACGAAAAATTGTATTAACATATTATACTAATACCAAAATTAGTTTGAAATTTAAAAGTAATATACATTAATCGTAGCATTTAAAGAAAAAAAATGCGCGAGTTTACATAAAATAGATAATTTAAACTTAATATGCCTGGAACAATTATATTTAAAGTGTTTACTTTGAAGATAGTTTGAATTCAAATGTTTATTTTAGCTCAAATGGATACTGGAGATGCCTGTCCAAGCCATGGGAAAGATGCGGTCCAAGCCCTAACCTCCACAGCCCCCATTCAGATTGCGGGAGCTTTGCCGCACTCAGGCGTCTTTCAGCAAGCTGTTGGTGTAGAGGCAAAGCAGCCAGGGAACACACCCACCCTTCAAGGCATGGATATGGCTGTGGTGGGGCCATCATCAATAGCACTGCCGGGAATTAGTGGTCTGCTAAATAAGGTTGATGGAAGGTTGTCTCAAGGTATCTTTCTTCGAATCGTCGAGGAGAGGATAAAACAACTCATGCGTTTCTTTTATACTGATAGAGAAGTTACCATACATCTTTGTGCTCCAACAAGCGATCGTGACGCATTAAGCTGGCTTGAAGAGTAAATTATTGTTTTGTTCAATCGGCTGCAAGATCATAGTGTCAGCGCCGATGATCATGTCGGCTAACTTTTGAACAGCACGGACTAGGCGTTGAAACCTGTATACGTCTCATTTAGGCGGGCGGATCAGTTAGACGCTCGAGCTGTGTTTGATAACGTAAGTCGCGTGTTGCAGAGTAATAGCAAGTGTCTCATTTAGGCGGGCGGATCAGTTAGACGCTTGAGCTGTGTTTGATAACGTAAGTCGCGTGTTGCAGAGTAATAGCAAGAAGTGATTTGAGGCTCGTCGCATTCTCACTGCAAAAAGTAAGACGGTGGATCTTTGGGGTGTATACACAGTGATGTGTTTAACCAATAGAAATACCTTTTGAACGGCACCGAGCTCAGAGTCAAGTCGGTCCATTTCAGAGACGGGTTTATTCTTATGGCCAGCCTTGAAACTAGAAATCCTGCACTTAAAAATCACATCGTTAAAGCCATTCTTTTTGCGCGACGTGTCAAAGTAGCAACTTCTATACTGTTAGAACATGTCAAAACATTAAACGCCAGTCTCACAAATTATCCCAATACCCGCGTGGAAGCAAAAACACTCACTATTCCTACGGATGTGTAAGGGAAATCACTGGACAACGTATTCACGAGACAGTTACCCAAACGATGCATCGTGGGATTTGAATCAAACGCTGCGTTCAATGGAGACAACACCAAGAACCCGTTCATCTTCCAAAAACCTACGGCATGAACCATTTCTAATTTTACGTGGACGGGGAACAAGTGTCGTCGAAACAGTTACAGCCCAATTTTTCAAACGGCAAATATGTCATGTCCTACCACACACTATTTTCAGCAACGGGTATCCATTTCATGAACGAAGGTAGCGACATCACACGGGAAGCCTTCCCCAAGGGATATCATCTCATGGATTTCGATCTCACGCCTAATCTGTCCGCCCACATGACATCGCATTAGAATTTGACGAGGCATGGCTCTCTGAGCATCGAAGTGACCTTCACCAGAGCTCTCATCGAAACCGTCAACTGTATCGTGTACGGGGAGTTTGCCAACATCATCACTATCGACAAAGACAGAAATGTTGTGACTGATTTTGGAAGTTAATATAAGCGACTCCCTGCTCCTTACCCCCGTTATTTAAATCATGGACGTCATTGTAGATTTCCAGAGCTTCATCGACGAGAACAAAGAGTTTATCGTCAAGGAACTGACTGTTTTATCTGTATGCGGTACATTACTTCAACAGTGGGTGTTAAAATCCTCATACGCTATCGAGGAACTTTCCGCCAATGCTAAAAAGCAAGCCGACTATATAGTTAACAAACTGTACGGTATTCCCTGGGATAGTGGCGATGTGGATTACAGCGTGCTATAATCCCTCATCTCCTGTTCATAACGCGTGCAGAAACCGTCTACGTCAAGGGGGCAGAAAAGAAAAGGTTTCTAGCCAAATACACGCCTACACCTGTTGTAGATCTGTGCGACAGAGGTTGTTCGTCTTTGAAAACACTTAAATTGGGCCACACCATGTGCATGGCACATATTTCTGTATGGAATTTCTGTTTGCCCTCCATGGTTTGGGGACTTCGAGACTGGATGATTGAAGATGGACACGCACACCATAAGACGTGCGCTGAAAACAAACCCATGATTCCGTTCTGTACGATCGGATATTTTCCCTGCTGATCAACTACCTGCAAGAATAGCACAACCTGCCACTCTCGTCATCAACATGGATCCACACACCAAGCATGGGACGAATTGGGTAGCCATCTTTATCGAAAAGAACGGCGTGGAAGAATATTTTTTCTTCTATGGTTTTCCACCCCCTATAAAATCACATCTGGCATTTATACGCAAAACATTTCCCGCACGTCTTATAGAACGATAAAACTTCAAAGGATAGCCTCAGACGTTTGCGGCCATTACTGTATTATGTACCTTCTCTATCACGCCCAGAACATTCCAATGAAAACTTTCTTAACCCTATTCTCGCTCACCAATCATACAGGCATTGACGCTAAGGTGTTGAGATATTACAACACATTTTTCAAAATGCTAGGATCCTACCGCCCCTAAAGAGGCTGCGTCCAATCAGCGTGCGATTTGTTTTCCCCTTTAAAAAGGCATCTCGACGGCGTGCCGGCCATAATTATGACAGTCGTTGGAGCGATCAAACATCATGGAGATTGGCACACAAAGAGCAAAGACGGTGAAGCCGCTTGCCATCACCAGCATTTTAAACACTTTGTTTCCGCTGGACGAAGTCAACACCAAACTAGTCATTGGAGGCATGAGTGTCAAGAACAACTTTACGCCCTATGTCCAGCTAGAAAAATGCGGAGGGAATTGTGCTGTGTTTAATCGTACAGAGTGACAAGAACTGGAACACTACAAGTCGGTCATATCAAAGTTTTTCAGCAACAAAAAGCCTCCTCAGAAGATTAGTCTGACTAATCATGAAATATCTCTGAGACGCATGTGCGGTGACTGCATGGTCGTCATCAGCGAGAAAGAAGACGCTGGACTCAAACGGCTCGCCTATCCATCACCTAGATGGGTGCGTCTTTGTGAGGTGTGGGACCTCATCAACGTCGCCATCGACCACCGGGATATGTGGTTGACACCCGTCGCACCATATTGCAAAGATTTGATCGACACACTCATCGTGGATGTATGCGACACGCTAACAAAATCAGTGGATGTAATCGATCTCGAACAACCTACGGTGGAAACACACACCAGAAACCGGGATCTTATCAGTACTGCCTACTATACACGTCAAGTCGTCGGTTTGGACTATTGCATGCTAGATTGTGAACTAAAAAATTTTTACCAAAACATCTAAGAGACGGTGTAGAAAAACATATGAACGAATATATGCATCATTCCTGTAAAAGTGTATAGTAAATATTATGTATGTCTGTGAAACCTTTAATGTATAATTTTTTTTTGTTATATTGTGTTTTATTCACGTGAAATCTGTTTGTCCCAACATGTAGGGTAACCAGATACGAGTTTCGACTTGTCGAGCCACCTAACTGGCACCAAGCATGAACAGGGTCAATAACCTCACAGTTTCAAGGTCATAATCTATTCCTGTCGCGAATTGTTTTGTTGAGCCACCAAACTGGCACCAGGGTTGCAATGACGTCACCAGGAAAACCCTATTACTGCATAGATGGGGAAGGGGGAGTGGAAGGTTGCGACACCAAAATAGATTCAGGGGCTTGCGAAAGGGAGCTATTGTTCACACTCTAGTCTCTACGATAAGCGGCCGTCGAGAGAGGATGCTCCTGAACGTTCCCACCCTCACTAGTGATGCCAACATTATATGGGACATTGTTAGAGGAGTGCCTGACGCCGTGGACTGCACGCTTCCACACCAATAAATAAAAACTCCTACACCAATATATAAATAAAAAACTCCCACAGATAAACTCCAACGCCAGTCCCAATCCTACCCAGACATACGATCCAATGAGCACACACAAAAGAATCAATGATTGTACATAAAAAAACCAATGCGCACACAAAAAATTTAATGGGACAGAAGCCAACAAGTTTGGACAAAAATAAAACACATACGGGAATAACATTTTGTGGAAAGGGGGTCGGGGAGGGGAAGGTGGAAAACCCTGACCTAGTGCCAACAGCCAATCACAGGCCAGGGCTATTTATATCGGCCAGTCGCTGTACTACCTGGTCCCACACGCTACTCAAAGGAACGTGCAGTACCCTAAATAGTTTTCCACTCTCACTTCACGCAGATGCAGATACGTTTCCTTTAAACTCTAACATCCTCAAACCTACCTTATAAGTGTAATTAAAACGCATGTTGTCTGAACAGTTAGTAAGACGTGGTGAGGGAACAGAATTAACTCGCATAGCTGGTCTCATGGCCTAATGCGTCACGCTCGTATTAGTCTGGATTACTGGTGACGGAGAGATCATGGTTCTAGTCCCAGTTAGGTTTACTGGTTTTTTAAATTAATGTTTTCCCACTCACCCTGCACGCAAATGCGGGTACATTTAATCTCAAATTAAGCTCCTAATTCCTACTCCACTAGCGTAATCCTTGACGAATTCTAAGACGTGATGGAAAAAACCCTAATAACAATGCGAGCTATGTCCTTTTCCCTCGCAGGATGTGGCCGGAGCGTCGTCTGTCGGCACGGCTCGAAGGACACACTGGATCATCGTAATTCTCTCTTTAGAGGTAGCCTAGGGTCCCGTGGCTCACGCCCGCTTCTAAATGTGACGTCATAGTCCAATCACCGTCACAATTATTTTCCAAGTCCAACCGACCTCTCCTTACCAACTATCACCTGTCATCGCGTTTTGCTTTACGAACACAGTGTGTCTTATCGATATCTCAGATCCGAACTATCCTGTTTCATTGCCGAGTTACTAGAGTCCATAAGACACTTGGCTGAAGTATCGTGTGGTTCACCACATGAAGGATACAAAAGTTACTATAACTACTTTCATATTATCAAATCATGTTTTAAATGTGTCGTGTTTATTATTTCTCTCCCCAGATCAACTAAAAAATATAATTCAAGATTTTGAAAAATGTATATTCTTCATGACTCCCTGAAAAAGAGAAAAAAAAAAAAAGTTTTCGCGTTGACGTCTGTTTATCTTCATGACTCCCTGAAAAAGAGAAAAAAAAAAAAGTTTTCGCGTTGACGTCTGTTTATCTGTATCTATATCTTGGCCTAGAGCCGAATCTATTTTATCGATGGGTCGAAAGCTTGATATCTAGGACTTTCACAAGGCTTTCATAAGGCTTCCTCGTGGTGTTTTTGGAATTTTATATATATAACTCTAGAATTAAGAGTAGCTTACCGAAGGGCAAAAAGAGAAAAGATCTATTTTATCAAAATCTGCCTTAAAGATCATGATTTTATTTTGTATTTTGTCACCATTTAACATTACAAATAAAATGGCAGCTTTCATTAATTCATTTACCCATGAAAATGACTTTGAGGGTAACTTACTTAAGGGGAAATTTCCAACTTTTATCAAATATCCGCAACTATTTGAGATATAAAATAACTTATCATTGTAAAGTTATAGTTCTATTAAAAATATGTTTTTCTTTGAAATGTGTTTTTTTAAGTCCAATAGTTTCTGAGTTATAGCCTAAGTAAATATATTATATTTTTCTTACCAAGTTTTTTAAAATGTTGTCGTGACCTACCCCCGTGGATTTGAACTGTCAGGATAGCTTGCGGGAGGGTTAAAGCTTGCAGGCAAGGTAATTATTGTGTGGTTTCGAAATAATTTGTAGGTCTACGAATTTTAATTTTATAGTAGTTAATAGAAGATAATACAAAATGTGATGTTAGTCGAAAGATAAAGAAATAAGGAGACTGTATGCCCAAGCTCGTGGAAGAACTAGCTTAATTTCTGAATACTTAGCCTAATGAAGTTGACTGTTACCACGCGTGAACTCTATAGAACTCGATCTTGGGACCCTGGGTTCAACGGATGACCTCTAAGTACAAGTCTTACTGATGACGCGAAGATGTGGTCTCATACGGTACGGCGTGAGACAGAGTGAGCACCAGTGATATGGATGGAATTGTGACTGCCCCGTTGCCGAAAAGTAAAGGTATTTTATACCATGTAAACTAGTTCATCTTTTGTTATGAATTGTCAGCACTCTCCTGTAACCTTTCTAGTACGTTACTCCAAATATGCTTGGCCAGCAATTTTAACGCGTGCGTCTACTCGAGTTATGTAAATCAGACATTAAAACATTACTGGTTATGATAATATGAAGTTTATTTTTATGCTTTTTGGTGTACAGAGATGTTAATTTTTTTCTCAATATGTGTCTGTAACGGTGTATAGTATTCATTTATGCTCTTTGGGAAAATGTTTCTGCAATAATATATTTGTATATATAGGTAGGTATTATAGGTTTTGAAAGTAGTATCTATCAAAAATAACAGCTGCAGATCACATGACTTTACGAATGAATATGGGAAAGTAAATCTAGTAACTTCTCTAGATAATTAAAATATTCTCAATTAGTAGTTGATGTATGTATTATTTTTTGGTAGCCTTCATAATAAATATAAAAACTTTAATGCTATGCAACTATTTTTAATTATCTTTTTCCTCTCCTCTCACAATTTACCAATAATAATACTTGCGGCCATAAATTTGGTTGAGTTTGTATGTTTCTGTTTAAGAGAAAGTGCCCGTCGAATGTACCCTAATTAAACCTAACGAATGCGGCCCTCAATCTAAGGGACGCGACACGGGACGTAGGGATCTACCCCTCCCTTAGCCCCAGCGCGACACTTGTCACTATCTTTGATCACTGACCATGGCGCCTGCCCGCTGGTTCTTCACCAGATCCTGTCTCTGTGGACCACGAGAGAAGGGGGCGGTGAACACAAAGGAAATTCAAGGGTATCAAAGGTCTGCGGGAAGATCAAGGGGTGGACTAAGACTTGATCTATATGTCTGGTACTTAGGATGGTAGTGTAGGGGACGCGAGAAAAGGGTAGTGTTTTTGCAGTTTTTATAGTAAAACTTTTTTTGGTCTAAGGAAATAAAATATGTCTCCAGTAGAAATATAGAACCTGATTTTTTTAACTTGGTTACATCAGCATTTCTTGAATATCTGTCGAGGCTGTCATGGAATTTAATGACAACTTTTTCTCTTAATTTGAAAAATTTCTCATTTAATGCCGCTACTCACATGACAGATAGTCGAGAATTGTTGATATCACCACGTGAAGAAAATTATACTGTAGGTTTCTACTGAAGCAAAATTTGATTTATTTTGACCAAAAAATGTTTTGCTGTAAAAACTGCAAAAACACATACCTTTTCTCTCCTTCCCTACATCCCCACCTCAAATTATTTCCCACATCCCCTCGAATTTCTTTTAAACACATTTGAATAAGCATCAAGTTTCTGGGTATTCCGAAATCAACTAAAATACTGAACAATTTTCACCGTTAAAAAAAATTAAAATGAATTAAAGTTTAGTGTGCAATAGTGTGGAATCTATTTTTTTAGCAACGCGTCTTACTACCTGTTCAGGTTATACGAATGTATTAATTACGCTAATGATCTAAGGATGAGGGAGGGTGAATTTTAAAGGAAGTCGAACCGCATTTGCATAGAGGGAGAGTGGAAAACTATTTAGGAAAAACTAATCGACCAGGATCGAACCCCAATCTCCCGTCATCAGCAGCTTAATTTATTGCGAGGGTGACTCCTTAGATCATGCTGCCACCGAAACAGGTGGAATCTTTATTTAAAGAGCCTTAATAAATGGAAGTTTATGTGGAGTTAGTATTAATATTATTATTATTATTATTATTATTATTATTATTATTATTATTACAATAGATTGGTTTGCCATCGGTAAAAAAAAATTAGTTTTTACGATATCCACTTTATTTTTATTTTCAAACTAAATGTATAGTCTATAGGCTGGCTATAAGCTTTGAGGTAAAAAAAAGGGAGGATTGAGGGTTTTAATGGTTTCCATACCTGTATCCGAGATGATGACAGTTTGAAAGATTGGAAGCTTGAAAAAGATTCTTCTTTTCTACGGTTGTCTGATTTCGGTGGCTATATCGTTCTGATAGGGCGCCAACGAAACCCGATTTGGTTATATAATATGTTTACTAAGCCACAAATTAGAGTATTATTAACTTAACTAAGACATTCAACTCAAATGTTACTAATGAGATAGAAACCCATAGTGGTGGTGACGTGGTATAGGTGTCAGGCTCGTAATATATGTCAAGGTTTGAATCAGGCCATTACAATGGGGGTGGTGTACACATATGTGAATTTTTTTCCCCGTCCTCTTTCTAAGCTAATGTGGGTTCATTTTTCTCAACCATTTGCTATCCCTATACTGTAAATAAGCTTGGTGTAAAAAGAACACATATTTACAATCTTAGAATTAATGAAAGTAAAAGAAATTATATATCCTGAAGGAAACTCGCCCATGTTAGTGTGGAAAGAATATGTGACAACTATAGTTAATTGACACTTAATTTCATATGAAAAAAAAAACACTCATAGTACCGAATAAATGGACAACTGGAAATTCTGTTTCTATTTTGTTTTATTTTAGCAACACGTCTTACTACACATCCAGGTTTTACGTATATTATCTACTAACCACGCTAGTGGGTTAGGAATGAGTAAGGCTGAATTATAGTTGAAGTGTAAGAACCTACCCGTATTTGCTAAGAGAGAATGAGTAGAAAATCATTTAGGAAAAACCATCCTCAATACACCCAACTGGGACTCGAACCATGATCTCCCCGTCATCGGCAGTCCATTCTATTGCGAGAGTGAGTGACGCCTTAGAGTTTAGACCATGTGACCTTAGAAGCGGGCAGTTCTATTTAATCTCACAAACAGTAAGATGCATACCGATGCCCATATAGTGGAGTTGCTTAGCAAAAAATCGCTCACTTATTGATTCTAACATAAAATTTGGCACATTGGTACAGCTTTTTGTGGTGGAAAAAGAAAATAATATAGTGCCAGTCTGAAAAAGTTATTTTACAGACACTTTATTGAAAAAATGGCACCCGAAAACAGTTTTTTGCAATTATTTTTTAAACTGCTCATTATATAAAAATATTTATTTGATAAAAATTATTAAAAGAACACTGTCTACAAAACATGTTTCTATAGATTTTATTGTAATCGTAGCCGTTTTCGTGGAATATTGCAGTGAAATGTCAAGAGTCTGATAATCACACTAAGTTTGTGGAGTTCTGCCTCAGTTTCTTCTGTACAAACTTGTAATATTTCTCTTTTATTCTCTGTTTCAGATTATAATATGAGATAGTACAAACAGTAAAAATGGACACAAAAAATACTTTAGTAGGTATCTCATGAAAATCCCCGCATTACGTTTACGGTGAAGATGAATTGGGATTTATGTATACACTGCCAAACAAATGATGAGCGTCCTACCACATGTTCTGGGAACATAAAACGTAAGACACTGGGGTACGATACTACACAGAAGCTAGATATATAGAATAATTTAGTAAACTTAGTCATCTGCCTTTTATTGTTTTACGTCTGGATGATGGGGAGAGTGTTGCAGAAACACTTGTAAAGCGACAGGCTAAGTGGCATAAAGCATGCAGAAACACGTATAATAGTACAAAATTACAAAGACTTATCAAAGATGTGAAAAAAGAATTTCTGAAAGTGATTACAAATCAATTAATATGGACAACAACAAAATAACCAGGTCAAACACACATTCGGACAGAAATACGGATGTTTCTTCAGTATTCAGATTGATGATCCAGCTGATCTTCGCGAGGCTAGAAGGATAGAGATGGATGGTGATATTAGAGAAGCAGTTATAGCATTACAAGATGATAGTCTATTAGTAAGCTCAGTTCTGGTGATATGGTAGCTTTAGAAACAAAGTACCATAGGAAATGCCTTTCAAAACTGGATAATGAGGAAAGCAAGATTCGAAGTGATGAACGTGGTAACTGAAGTGAATAAAATACAGTTGCACAGATTTGTGTTTGCAGAGCTGATGTCTTTCATTACAGAGTGTCAAATGACTCCAGATGTAGCGCCCGTATTTAAACTGTCTGACCTTTGTAAAATGTATGATTCACGTGTGGGTTTTCTTTCGGAAAGTAAAGTTAACTCAATAAGATTGAAGGATAAATTGATAGCTCATATTCTCGGACTTGAAGCTTACCGATAAGAACGAGATATTGTTTAACTTTCAATGAAGACATTGGTGAAGCTATTGACAAATCAGTTTCATATGATAGCCATCCCATGGCTATTCACATGGCACAAACAGCAGCATAAATTATAGAACAGATTTTTAACAACTGGCTATTAATTTGATGGGACTATGGAACCTAGCAATTAAAGTAATTCTGTTCCAAGCATCCTAGTTGAACTCATACGCATGATACTAGAGGGTCCAAGTATAAAGAATATATCTGAAAATCCATGCAATCAAGCAGCTCTAACAATTTCTCAGCTGATAAAATATAATAGTCAAAAACTTGCGTGCAATGTGCAAGAAGATAAACACGTAGGGCATAATCTAAAACATTTGACTCCACTTCCGATTTAGGCCTATGTTGGGTTACTCACTTATTCACACACACGTAATGAAACTATCATTGATAAATTAATTCATCTTGGCCTGAGTATTTCATACGAGAGAGTTATTACTTTGACATATACTCTAGTTAATGTTGTCAATGACGTTTACACAACAAGAAACTTGGAAGTGTTTTGATGACTTGACAGAAGCTTTACTCCAAATCAATTTCAAACATGAAGTTACTCCAGAGGTGCTGAAAACCAATTAAAGATTTGTGATCTTAATTTATGACCAAAACAAGCAATCACGATGATATTGCTGAGGCAAGACGGCGTCTTTTTACTAAAACGCAGAGACCACTGGAATTGATACCTCCCACAAAAGACGGCGGGCAACATTTCAGGGAGCTTTTATCTGGGGCCGGTGTTTGGTTTCAAACCCACATTTTCCAGATCCTGAGGAGACAACTGGAAGATGGATTTTATCAGACGTTTTGAACCAGTTCTCCCCAAGCTTCCTTTGCCTGTCACGAACTTATTTACTGCAAATGCCGTGTTTTTTGTGGCAGCAATTGACCATGTGGTCATGCAGATCTTAAATGTACTGGTTTGTGTTCATGCGATGGACAGTGTATGAATCTGACCGTGATTGAGCCTTTTCAGTATTTTGTTTTGTAAATGACCCTAATGCACAATTTATTGTAGGTAGGTTTTCTTTTATGAGGTATAAAAATAATATGTTATACTATTATTTTAATTAATAACAAGAATAGTAATACAACTCTTAATTTTGAAATGATTAAGTAATACAAAGGGCCTATCATACAAATAAAACGAACATAATTTAGCAAACTCAACTGGTAGTGCTGTTGCATGAAAACGATTAAAGTTACCAACAAACTGAAAATAACTTTTTTATATAGTATTTTATCCTTGATAACTTTAATAATGCCAAATATTTTGATATATTGATTAGTTTCAAGATAATTGCAAAAATCTACATTTGGACGCAATTTTTCCAAGATGGCGGCTGAAAAATATAGTGTTACACAGTGACACTAAATCTAATTTTATTCAACATAAATATATATACCAATAAGCGTAGTTTCATGCTTGCATTACAAAGTGAACGATTCCTTCAGAGAAATTAGCTAAGCAACTCCACTAATTGTAGCGTGTCTACTTATTCAGCTAATTAAAGGAGCCTGGGTTTTAAACCAAGTAAAACTGAAACATATTTTCATGGAATGAAATTGGGGTTTCCCCACTCACATCGGTGAATTGACTGCCTAGGGACTGGGTAGCATGTCGTTTGTAAAGTTGGGTTAGAGCTTAATTTTAAAATGAAATGCCTTCCTTTTCTGACAGCTAGAGAAGCTACTGGATCTACTTTCACTTATTCACAGGTCAAGTCATGTGATCTTCATTGGTTACCTTTAATTGATAGTATCAATACCTTTATAATAAAACATTATTAAAATGTTATCAATTTTGGCCACAACTTTTTGCTTTTTCTAAAATGTCCTTTTTATGAAAATTGGAGTGTTGTTGATAAATAATGCGCTGATTAAATCAGTCTCTTCAGAGAGAAATTCTCGCTAAATGCCCCAAATAAATAAATAATATCATTTAAACTAAGCTTTCATTTGTACTATAGCAAAATAATAATAATAATAATTAAATAAATAACTAAATATGAATCTACGAGACTATGGTAATTTTCATTTATAATCAGATATTTAGATAGATATAGCTCTTAAGTGCATGACTTTCAACAAACAACGGTTAATTATTAATTCCGAATCTACTTGACACTAGACAATACATTGATTCTTTCTCTACTTTATAATATACACAACGTTTATTTTTAAATTACTCAAGTACAAACAATACAAAAACACAATCCTCTATTCGAACTTAATGCATAATGTAAAATGCATAGTACACCTCCTCTACAAAACAAACAAACAAATACAATCGGACTTTTCCACACACAACCTATCTGACCACACGCAAAGCATGCGCATGCGCATGCGCGCCTGGTGATGACGTAGTAATGGAAGCTGATGGTCTCTGTAAACCTTTCCCTACTGCCTCCTTCACATCCTTCCTTACGCTACCCCCATCCCATTGTAATAAACCCTTTTGTCATTCTACATTCTATCAACATCTCATCAGCGTCATCACTTTATTCTTCTTGTTTTTATCGTTGTTTTTGTGGGGTTTTTTTTAAAAAGAAAAACTTTTACCCTCCACTATCTTCTTAATTCTCGAAGGTCTTACGTTACACTCGGCATAATACTAATAAATCCCCCTCCTACACCTCTCCCTCCTGTATCCGTCGGCCTTTTTTTCAGTACAGAGGAGGATTTTAAAGGAGGACGGTTTGGTTCGACGGAATGTTAAGTAGCGCCTATAAACTCACTGGGGTTGCCGAGGTGAGATCCTTCTTCGTGTTCGGAGACAGTTCCCTTAATTGCCTTGAACGTTAAAGGAGTCTGGAGTCGCTTTCCTTTTCTCTTTCAATCTCGTAGTTCGAAAGTTGTGTTTTCTTCTTCTTTTAGCAGGTGACAGACCACAACGATCATCGTAAGGACAGAGACACACATTTTGAATTCTCCGGATGGCGCCCCCAAACCATTTTTCAACTATTTTCACTGGACTTCGAAACACACACACACAAGTTATAGACTTTAGATGAACGGGGATCTTTTTATTCGGTCGTAAAAAATGTGTTATTTCTCCTTCATTGCACATAAGCTCTTGCATTTAAAAAATTTTTTTTTGCTGTTCAGCCATATTTGGTCTAATACCCCACCCCCTCCCCCGGCACATTAACTCAGTCAGTACAACGTTGGCCTACTGATCTAAAGCCTCACAAGGTCGATATTTTTCACAGGGGTGGACTAGATTTGGTTCTGTCCCACTAAAACTTTATATTTGTTTCGATATATTTTGGCTCTGGATGATGTATTACTTTGTTTTTTAATTAATATGTGCACATATTAGGAATATTTCCATTTTAATTTATTCGACAGTAGTTTTCCAAATCCCACCATGGTGGTAGCATTATCATAGCCAATGGTTCTCAAAATGTTCCCAATAGCAAACCACTTGATAAGTGTTTGAGGTGCAAGCGGACCATCCCCCTGTCACCTGTTGAAGCAGGAAAGTTTCTGACGAGCGTGTTTATCGTTTATCAAGCAGGTACAATACAGCGAATACATTTTATATAACTTTGTTTCATACGCACATTTTACACTCCAATTTTCTTAGCAAAAGTCTCTTTATCTGATAGTTAAAAACGAGACTAAGTCTACTTTCAAGTCAAATATTAGGATATGTCACTTTATATATATATATTTATTGATAATAAAAAACACTAATAATGTAGTAAAATCTGTTGGATCTTCTAATGAAAATGTGACTGTACTTGAGTAACAAAGTATAGTCGTCATAGCCGATTTAGCCTGTCAATATTGTAGTCCTTATATATTTAACTCTTTACTTTCTAATAGAGAGAAAACATATTGTAAACGTGAAAAGCTTAGTCCTTGAGATTATGATGAATATTTACGTTTTATATGCCCCATTGCAAAAAAAAAAATAGTTCTGCCTGACCTCGGGGTGTTGTTTTTATTTTGATTGAAGCCCTCAAATAAAGAATATTTTAATGTCTGGTAATTTTTGAAACTTAACACAATGATATTGTTTAAGATAGGAAGTCTTTACATGATAGTATGATACATATTATTTTAGGTTATATTATGGATCACTTGTTTTTGAAAACTTAAGTCTTAAACTATAATAGACTGTTTAAGAAAGCAAATGTGTCATATCATTCATTTTCTTGTGGTCCAATGTGCGAACCATTTGGCACATCACCACGGACCACAGTTTTAGAACCACTGGTCTAAGACTTTATACACGCAATAGACTAAATTGCCGTAGAAGAGGAGATTGGTGTTATAATCCTTGGGGGGTATATTGTTGGTTTTTTTTCATAGATGGTTTCCCTCTCTTCACGCAAATACGGGACATTTCCTCTACATTTTACCTTAATCCCTACATTAGTGTAAATATGTGGGTGGTTCTAAAGGGTAGTGAAACGTGAGTCATAAAAAATTTCATTTAATTTAATGTTTTTAGCACCGCGTCTTACTACCCGTTCGGGTTATACGCTAAAGTACTAATTACACTAATGAATTGGGATTTGGGAAGGTTGAATTTTGAGGAAGTGAACCCGCATTTGCGTGGAGGGAGAGTGGAAATACATTTAGGANGTTCACTCGACCGAGATTCGAACCTCGATCTCCCCGTCCTCAGCGGTCTAGCTCAACATGACTGGCGCGTTAGCTAACTACGCCACCGAGGCGGGTGAGTCATAAAAAAATAAAAAGGGTCTTGGTAAACCCTAAAAATATGTACGCCTATTGGATGTGACGGGAAAAAACCGACAACTGGTGGATCAGGGCCGAACAGAACAGCGAACAAATCTTGTTACAGAGAAAACCAACCACACTGTTCGTTGTTCTGTTATAGTCTGAACACGACTTAATATAATATCTCAAATTAAATTAAATAAAATTAGCACCGCGATAGGGCCGAACAGAACAGCGAACAAATCTTGTTACAGAGAAATGTTCGGAAAACCAACCACACTGTTCGTTGTTCTGTTATAGTCTGAACACGACTTGATATAATATCTCAAATTAAATTAAATAAAATTAGCACCGCGACTTACTACCCGTTCGGATTATACGCTTTGGAAAAATTAAAACAATGCTTATAATTAGCTTTTAGTTTTGAACTTTTCCTCAGTTCCCCCCGTAATCCGCGCTTAGATCCTACTTTCATCCACATCCGCATCCGCACCCAACTATGCTGGTCTTTGCCGGACGTTGCCTGCTTGTGACGTAATGGCAAGTCAAGATAGGATTTCCCATGTTAATGAATTTAACTTTTATTTGGCGAGTTTTAAAGATATAACGTTAAAACAGAAACCATAATTTCTTAAATAATTCTAAATATAGTCCTACAGTGTCACAAAATTACTATTTTTATCTTAAAGTAGTTTTTTCTATTTTTTTTTATAAATCCCATACAACTTACTGTGAATTCACACGTTCACCGAAAAACTTGCGCAGAACAGAAACGGGGTAACGTGACGAGCTCTAAGCCAATCACAAGATTTCCGCCTTATCGTCGCGAGCTGTTCCACTAAATTTCAACTCATCTTTACTTCATCCGCTCTGCCTGAGATGTTTGGCACAGAAGAACCAATCAAATCTCAGAACCAATAATCTCAAATCAGTGTGCAAGCGCATTTGACAACGCATGCGCTTTACAGCGAGAAGCAAGCCGACAGCCTCGTTGGCCGTTGTGAGATTTGAAATAGCCCGTCAATGTAAAGCGTGTGTATCGATGTATTGGATTGTGCCACGACAAAGAATATACCCAGACACTCGACCTCCAGGTTAAAATGGTTGTGCTCCTTTTGGCAGCTTGAGTCCTTCAACACTAGGATCGCTGCGGTTAGTTATATCATCCCCCAACAGTGACGCCAGCGAATCCCAGTGTTGAAGGACTCAAGCTGGCAAAAGGAGCGCAGCCAAACCCCGTAAGGTTGAGAGTCTGTTACTATTATTTGTCTGTGGCCACAACATTCTAATTTGAAAATATCCATTGGGAGAATGATCTAAAATATATGTTTATCCACTATAAAATAAAATATGTTGATAATCAAATGTTTTAAGTTAACGTTACAACGCATCGTTGCTCAACATACAGTGTGTGAATTGTTGCGCCACTTCTATTTCCGCTGAACGTGTGGATCAAACTTTAGGCCTATATCACACTAGGATGTCATGACAGCTCTGCTGGCAATGCTGCCTGTTACAAAACAAAGAAATTAATGGTGCATCATCATACGACTGGCATTACCAGTCGGGCAGAGCTGCCACAAGAATACACAAAGTACTGTTTGGGTGGCAAACCTTATAAATGCAAGCCGAGCGGCCATGGTATCCTTGTGTGATATAGGCCTTATTATAGCCTATTTAGCTTAGTTACGAAAATGGCTTGCAGGAGTCTTCCTGCCAGGATGTAGATAAAAAAAAGTTAGTGTTATCATATGTCTTTCTAGAGCAAGAAACAATGAAAATATGAAATTTAAAAAAAGCAATTTGATGTTTTCAAGGCGCAAGTACTATAGTGAATGTGTTAACTTGTCAGAGGAAGAGGGAAATTGTTATCAGGAGATAAACAAGAGGTATCGCAGGAGTAACTGATCATTTTCTTCTCCATTTTTCTGTTTCACATATTGATGTCTATATGTGATAGAATTTTACTTAGAGTGCTTAGGTGCATAAAGTTAAGATGCAACCCGCATCGCAAACTAGCTTTGAAATCTCCAAGTGGCAACGTCATTAATTCCAAGATGCTCGCAAGTGTTTGTACAGGGCTACATGAGGTTGTAGTGGCAAGGTTCATTTTATGTTTCACCCGCCAGGGTCGGAGAGAACTAGATTAAGTTCTTAGCAGTATCGTGTCGGCCTCCGTACTTTGCGAGATATTTGGGTAGAGACACGTCTTAAGAAGCCTGGCGTCGAATCTACAAGTCCCCTGTGAGGCGTTCCACCCAGATACGCCTACACTCCCTTGACAATCTAGTCTACACGACGCCACTGATCCTGGATCACTAAGCTAGTATTAAAATAAGTGGTAGGGGCCTATATACATTTTGAGGGAAACTTACCTTAGTGGAGAATAATTTTTCAAAATTCCCATTGGATTGTAAATAATTAACGATTTCGATGTAGTGTGTGTGTGAAGTATGCATTTTTGTTCATTAAATAACTTTTATATGAGTGCTTACGTTTTAACACAAAGAGTTAATCAATGGCTTAAGGTGGATGGAAGAGGATGCGAAAAAAGTCCAGTGTTTTTGTAGTTTTAACGGCAAACATTTGTGCTTAAATAAATAAAATATTGCTCCCGTACACACAGAATTTTATTTTCTTCACATTATGACTTTAAATTCCTTGACTATCCGTCAAAGATGTCATGGAATTTAATGACAACCTTTTCTCTTCATTTAAAAGGTTTCTAATCTAATGCCACTATGATAATTATAGATATTCACCAACTGTTGATATCGCTATGTATGTGTGTACTGGAGAAATAGTTTATTTTATTTTATAAAAAAAAAGTTTTGCCATAAAAACTGCAAAAACACTTGCCTTTTCTCGCGACCCCTTCCATCCCACCTTAAGGTGGAGGGAGAAGGGTACACGAGTTAAGGTCTGTATTTTTATAGTTTTTATAACAAACAATGTTTTACCTAAATTAAATAAACTAGTGCTTCAGACTCAGTAGATAGTAAGCTCAAAATTTGTTGAATAACTGTAATAGGATGAAAGGAGTTTGAACATTAACTTTTTGAATGAGGAATAAAAATGTTCATGAAATTTCAGGATGGCAGTGACAGATCTGTACCCAAAATTGTTTTTTATTAAATCCGCAGTAATCCTTGCCATATTCATTAGGGTTGGGATGAAAGAGAGAGTTTAGAAGAAGTTCAACCACATTTGCAACCACAACTAAAGGGATCAATAACTCGGACCCACTTCGGTGGCCGCATGGTCTAAGGTGCTACTCTCGCAATAGACTAGACAGCCGATAGCGGGGAGATCGTGTTTGGATCCTGGTTGGGTCTACTGAGGGCGATTTTTTTCCTAAATGCTTTCCCACTGTCTCTCTCTTCACGCAAAAGAGGGTACAGTTCATCTAAAATGCAACATTCCTCATCCCTAGCCCAATAGCTTAATTAGTATATAAGCGCATAACTCAAAAGTGTAGTAAAATGTGGTGCTAAAAAAACTATGTAAAAACCACCTCAATTCACCCGGCCTTGAATTGAACCTCGATCTCCCTAGACATCAGATCCTGGATTCACTAAACGGAGCTAATGGATACTCCAGTAAAGATGCACCTAAATCCGTATTCACTAAACAGGGCAGGTGCAGTTTCAAAACAAATTTAAAAAAATAATCTGGCTTCGACAATTACGAAACTCCGCTAATAAAATATTATTTACCGTCGATTATTGCCATTTTGAGATGTTATATACATTACAAATCAATGTTCACATGGAATAACTCTGAATTAGGCCTTAATTGAAATGTAAGTTGTGATGATAAATTAATTAAGCAGAATAAAACTTTTAACCTACAAGCACCTATGTAATTAAACATTTTACAAATAATGTAGACCATGAAGTTATAAAAATGACCAAAACATAATGTTTTTTCAAGAATAAAATACATGTATAGCTCACGAAAAATAATTGAACTTATATTCGGTAAGAGAATATTTCATTTATTAGACTCGGGTCCACTTCGAATTGAAAAAGTGGACATCGCAATCACCTATATGTTAATTATGAAATAGTGACAACTACTTATCCCATGACATCTAGTACGAATATATGAAAAATATAATTTTTATAATTTTCATAATTTTCATAATAGGTTTCTAACTATCAAATTCTGTGTTTTTATAGACGGAAAAAAAAAAACGTTGTTACCGACAAATATACGAGAGAGATAATAAATTAGCTATTATAAGTAAATTAAATTAAGTTATAGTGGTTAAACGCAGATAGGATAGTTCTTTAAGTCACAAATAACCCGTTCTGACACTTAAGTATTTGCATATTAAAAAATTGTACGGCCCACACCAAAGACCTTCTCTTTTATCTTAATATAAAGACTTTATTAAAAACAGTTTGAAACTGAATAATATGTATTGTTGCAGAAACACTCTACCAAAAGGGCATACATGAGATAATATACATTTTTACAGAAACAATTATCTGTCCACCAGAAAGCATAACATAAATTTTAAATTGTTAAAGAGCTCCATTAAAAATATATATTTTTGCTTATGACTAAAAAATCTATTGATTTTATACGAATAAATTCAAAATAATTATTTTATTTTAAAATGGTACTACAAATTTCGTATTCTAAATATTTGTGGAGATATGATCGAAATTGGAAATTTCTGCTTATGTAAATTATCCTTTAAGTCATTTTCATAGAAAAATGATGGTAATGATTTTATTTATAATGTTAAACAATACTTAGATATACAAAATTTAATCAATGTCGTTAGAATGGATTTGGATAAAATTGATTTTTTCTCTCTCTTTGCCCTTCATTAAGCTACCCATATTTATTGATATCTAATTCCAAAAACCCCTCGGGAGAGCACTATGAAAACCATAGAAACCAAGTTTTAGCCCAATTGGTAAAAAGGTTTAGGCTTTAGGCCGAGATACAGACAGACAGACAGATAGACAGACATATGGAGTAAAATCTCGAGTTCGATTTGTTTGACAATCACAATACGTCTCTCTCCAAGGTGGTTGAGTGAAAGTAAATAGGCAGATGCCATAAAACTTTTAACCTTAATTTTAAAGTTTCCGAATGATAAAATCGTTCACCATTATAACCCAAGAGTGTAGGTTATAATAAACAGGTTCTTCTTTTTTTCAGGAAAACACAAAAAATAAACTCTTGATATAATCATGTAAAGGTGCACGTCTTCAAGGTTAATAAGTATCACATTAGATATGTGGGTCTATTGTTTCAAGAATCCTTCCAGAACTGGTAGTCGCAAATAAGTCTACGCAGCTTAAATTTTTTTTTTAAATGTAATTAAAAAGTAGCAGTCCCAAAATTACAAACTAGTACAAAGAGAAAAAGGTTTTGGTCAAGTTCATCTGATTAGACGAGTTGTGTGTGTGTGTGCCATGTTATAATAACATATATAACACGTTGAAGAGAGTAAAATATCCGGTGTCGGAAATAAACTAGCTTGAGACTTCCTCAACCATAATACTGATGGATGCAACTCATGCAAGTGTAGGTCAAACTGTCAAACAGAATTGCATTTATAACATTTAAGCTCTTACATTTCCCGGGCCTCGATTTTGAAATTCCATGAGTTCAGTTGTCCTTTAGCTTTTCGGAAAGGTCCATTTATTTTCATGCCGAGTTCCAATATTCTACCTTTTCAAAAAGTTTTTTTTTTTTACTAGCTTTGGACATTTTTAGGAGACCTGTCCTCCTGATTTTCGGCTCCTTCATTTTGAAATTTAAGAACTTTAAAACTTTTCTAGTTATTTGGAATGGTCTATCTCTTTAGCTGCTCACCAAATTACAATTTTCTACCACACCGAGACGTAGCTATCTATATTAGTTTTAGAAGTTTTGAAACCCTTCCCCCCCTATCTTTTCTACGATTCACTCAGAAATTTTATATTTCAAGATATAGTTGGCTAGCTGGAGTGGTTTCTAAACCTGTCTTCCAAATTTTATTTTTCTAACTCGCATAAAAAGTTTTATTGTTTAATAATAGCCTCCCCATTTTCTAGATCCCCATTTTGAAATCTTCAATTTCTATATATTTCTGGTTACATGGGTCATTCCCTCTAACTCTATTTCAATTTTAAGTTTTCCATTTTATCTATAAGTGCCTTATCTTTTTTGGTATAGAACGACTGGTATATAGACATGGAATGTCTGAAATACATACATATAGGCCTTTACCCACTCCTTGCACTGGTGGACATGCGGGCTGGATGTCTAGCTCTACTAACCTGGTTTGCCGGTAAGGGGGAAGTCAGGGCTCAAACCCCAGCCAAGTATTTTAAGAGTGAGCATTCCATAAGTATGTAGATATTTTCACCACGTCATAATACCTGTCTGGGATACCCGTATTGAATCACGCTCGCAACAAACATATCAGAACCAAACATAAGAAATTGATACAATGCTACATTTGGAGAATCGCGTCGTGTGGGGCAGAAACTTGGCTTTTATGAAGATGGAAAAGAAATACTTGGAGAGCTTTGAAATATGGTGTTTAGGAAGACTTGAGAAGATCAGGTGGACAGACAGGGTGACAAATGAAGAAGTCCTAAGAAGAGTGGGTGGGAAGATAGCCATTTTGGATGTGATTATTCAGTACAAAGCACACTGGATTGTACACATCCTTAGGAGGAACTGTTTTCTGCATGACGCCATAGAAGGAACGGTTGAGGGAAAGAGGAGCTTAGGAAGAAGGAAGATTCAAATATTGGATGACTTGTAGGAAAGACGAAAACTCTGGAAACTGAAGGAGGCAGAGAACATAACGCATTGGTGGTTTAAGTTCACTGACAAAAGGAATGGACCTGTCGTAAGACAGAAAACCTAATAATAGTTTTAAAACACACACACATCCATCCAGGAAATCAAACTATTATTTTGGTCATCCACCACCTCACACAGTAATCGAAGCAGGGTCAGCTCTATTCGTGGTCTCGGCCTCTTTAACCACCCAGCCAAAAAAGTAAGGTAATGTAATAGGGGGAGGGACTTGCTCGGATGACTCTGTCTCAATAACGAACCTCAGAGGCGTTAGACTCCGTCTCTGCACACCTCCTGGCTGATGATATTCCGCGGTGAGTACGAGTGCTCACCACCGTGGCGATCAGCTGGTAATGAGAGTAGGAAGGCTCACTGTTCCTCCTTGTAGACAAAGACACAAGACACCGCGTGGAATGGAGATGGTAAAGAGAGATTGACCACCTCGATACTGCCGGAACAGCGGTCTATGTCGCGTCTCTGTAATTTGAATATCTCGTATGTTTTGTCTGTCGTTTAATTCCACAGTCTAATTTTAATCTTATGGTTGTGAAACATGATGAGAAGAATCTTAGGATGCTCGAAAATATGGTAGGCCTTACTTATGAAAATGTTTCAGGGATGAAAATAATGGAGAGAGGAGAGGAGGTTACATAATGATGATGTACCCACCACCAGACATTGTTAGGATAGTCAAATCTCACAAACTACAGTGGGCAGGACATGCGGCGCGAGTAGAAGAAACTGGGATCGACTAGAGAACCTAGAGGGAAGAGACCAGTGGGAAGACCTAGACTCAAATGGGAGGATAACATTAAAAGGGACCTCTTTAAGAGGCACGATGTTCAAATCATATCCTCGAAAAGGGGTGTGGGGACTGGTAATAGTTTGGGAAACATTGTTCTAGAGCAGGGGTTCTTAGCTGGGGATATGTATACGCCTTGAGGTATGGGAACCAAATAATGGGGCTAGGAGACTCCATCTCTAAGCAGCAAAATACTCACGTTGTAGCTAGCTTGTGTTTTTGTGATTTTCCATTTTTATACAAATAAATATGATAAAGTCCTTGTGATTTTATTTCAGTTGTTCTGTTCCTAGCTATCCATGTGTAAAGTAAAATAAATAAATAATAAATAAATAAATAATAAATAAATAAATATGATAAAGTCCTTGTGATTTTATTTCAGTTGTTCTGTTCCTAGCTATCCATGTGTAAAGTAAAACCAAGCTATTGACATATTTTGAGGTCATACTGGTATCTAACAGGACTGGTAGTAATGATGATGATGATGATTTTTCGACAGTCTTATTAAGGGAGTATGAGGGGACATATTGGGAAATCCATTGGAAGTCTACTCTAGACGTTTCTTGAAATCCATACCTTTTCTGGGCTGATTAAAACAGACGTTCTCTTTAGTGTACTTGTGCGGTTGTTCCTCGTAGGCCACGATGTTATCACGCGGCATTCCAAGCGCCCAGCACCGAGACTAGAGGCAACAATCACGTATATACAACCGTTTCCTACAGCGCGGTATCACCGTTATGACGTACAACCTCTGGTGAGGTGGCGGCGGCTAGATTCGCAACGAGGCTGTACTGACGGGGCAGGTTAGCTTGGACCTTTGTTATCCCGTCTCAAGGCCAATCAACCGGGATAGTAAGAAGTATGCTACTACGCTCGAACCAGAAAACATAATGAAGTGTCTGAACTCTACGTTTGAAAATAGCGAAATTAATATAGTTTAAATAGGTTTATTAACTTTTAAAATAGTGTACTCAAACTGGCGTGTAGGGAGAGTAAAAATCAATTTAGGGCAAAAAAACACCCTCCGTACACCCAACCAACAATCAAAACCTCCGACATCTCTATCATAGGCAGACCATCAATTTCGATGATGACTCCTAAGACTACGCAGCCATCGAAGTGGATTTAAGGAAGGTATAATTTAGAGAAAATGTGCCTGCATTTACGTGGAGTACAGCATGTCCAAAACTCGACTCCTAGAACTCTCCATTACCGGAAAACCCGACTAGACGAGATCGACGCCTTCCTTCATCATCGTGCCCACCAGTGCATGTGTTTGGACACTTAAAGGTATATTGAACCACCCTGCACTTAAGTTCCCAGCGTGGTTGTTAAGACGTTCATATACACAGATGTACATAAAGAAGTAAGCCCCCATGTTGTTGTTTATTAGGATTTCTTTGTTCATAAAGTATTTACATAAAAAAAAAAGAGTTTTATGGCTTGTTAAAAAGAGTTTGTACCTAGTAAGTCGTCACCTACACTTTATGTCTGGTTCTGCTGAGATTCTATCTTTGGAGTTCAAGTGAAGTTCTTTTATCGTGCATATGTATATATATGTCTGCGTGTGTGTGCGTGTGTGTGCGTGTGTGACGTATGCACGCTGCGAAACATAAAACATGGGAGATTTCTTAACCTGGCATAAATTTACAACATTAGACGATATGTGTGACGAGGTAGGTAGTTTGATATTCCTTCCGACAGAGCTTGTTTCATTTTCTTTTCGTCAAATTAGTTGTTGAGACTCCCGCTGTTAAGTAAATTCTCCCGCTGTTAAGTAAATTGAATAAGCATAACCAAAGAAAACAAATAAATTATTGGTTTTAACGTATTTTTAATAGGGAGATGAATTAGTGATAATCGTTAAGAATGGTATGGAAGAGAACGGGAGTGTTAACCGGTATTTGTGCAGTTTTTAAAACGTGTTTTTTTTTGTACAAAATAAACCAAATAGTGCGTCAATAAATTACTTTAGTTTAATTGATGATATAGTTAAATCTTAGTTTTTATTCCCTTTTCCTTATTTTATACATATTTTTTCTTCTATGACGATGACATGTTTCGGTGAATTTTACGTCATCTTCAAGTCTGAGGGAAACCAATGTTATTTCAAATTATTGCATAAAAATATGTTATAAAATTATGAATTTAAGAATAAAACAATAGAAATGGAAATCTTGTTTTAATTCTTAAATTCATTGTTTTTATAACATATTTTTATACAATAATTTGAAATAACATTGGTTTTCCTCAGACTTGAAGATGATGTAAAATTCACCGAAACATTTCATCATAGAAGAAAAAATATATATAAAATAAGAAGAAGGGAATAAAAACGAAGATTTAACCATATTATCAATTATTACTGTTCCTTACCAAGTAAACATGAACATTAATAGAAATAGTTTAGTTTAATTTTCTACACATATTAATCTCAACAGGGTCTTGCTGTCACGAGCATTTTAACAGAAACAGTTTTATATTAATAGAAAAAGTCATCTTCACATTCCACGATATGAATGACAAATATTCAATAACTGTTGATATCGCCATGTGTAGTAAATTAAACTAAATGTATCTACCGAAACAATGTAGTATTTATTGTGTCAATAAAAAAGTTGTTTGATTATAAAAAAAAAATTGCTTAAAACACTGGTATTAATCCGCGTTCCCCCTTGTTACACGTCTTACTACCCGGTAGGTGTTTCCCTATATTTACATTAAAATGGAAGAGGAAGGTAGAATTTTATAGGAATCGTACCTACATTCACGTAGAGGGAGATTAAAAAACCATTTGGTGAAGGGATGGGAAGGGGGTACACACCCCGTATACCCACCCGGGATTAGAATTCCAAATTCCCCACCATCAGTAAGCCAGATAATACGAGACTAACGCCTAGTACCGCATGCCTATTAGAGTCGGTAGCTACTAAGTTACTTATTTGTTCGGTATATTAGTATTTGTTTATTCTAGATTTGGAAGATCCAATGTCAATACTCCCTAACAAAGTTTAAATAAATGGTACGGCGCACCGCACAGACTTTCTCTCTCTTTCTATAAACTTGTAAGATTTCTGAACGGAATAATGTACATTGTATCATCACCACTCCACATAAGAACACGCATAAAATAATATACAATGATATATAATCAATGAGAAAAGAGGCGCATCTTTGTCCACCTAAGAACATTTCAAACAGTTTAATGTCTTCCACAAGGGTCAACACTTCGTATTAAAATTTCGATTTCTGGTTAAAGTTTTAACATTTTATAAGGTGTTGCAGATCTTCAAGTCATCGCATTGATATTTAATTATTCATTTATACATTTTGACCAATAAAAAATGTAAATATTGACTATTGAGTCTAAAATGGAGATAGATCATTGCTATGCAAACATTTCTCCTAAGAGCTTTAAGGAAAAATAACATACTTTTTTAGATACTTATATTTAATTACTCTATGGCATTGGAGAATTATTGCGTTAAGACTTAAGTAGTATATGTTTACAACTAAAGCTCACAAAATTGTATTAATATATTTGCAAATATCTCAGAAACTGTTGCTTTTATAAAAATATATGTCAAATAAAAGTTTTTTATTTCTAATAGTCCTACAATTTTGCAATGATAAGTTGTTTAGTTTCTCAAATAGTTGTGGAGATACGGAAATTAACGCTTCTGTAAAGTACCCTAAAAATCATTTTCATAGGAAAATGAAAATAGCCAGTTTATTTATAATCTTAATCAACGCCTAGATACGAATTTTAATCAAAATCGTTTGAGCAGATTTTGAGAAAACCAAATTTTTCTCTTTTCGCCCTTCAGTAAACTACCCTTAATTTTAAGTTTTTATAGACACACAGACAGACGGCATTGCAAAGACTATTTTTTAGGGTTCGGGGGGTCATGAGACGTCGACATCCATCAACATTTCAGGTTAGTTTTTTTTTACGGTCGCAATACTTAAACTTTAATGTCCAAAAAGTTAAAAAAATTCATATAATTGCGTATAGATTGAAAGTTATTGATTTTATAAAAATATGTTTCGGATAAAATATCTGTATTATAAATATATATACATATTTGTAATGCTAAGTAATTTCATATCTCAAATAGTTTCGGAGCTATTATAAAAAATGTTAATTTACGCATCAGACCGGAGCCCTTAAAGCCATTTTGCCGAAATATTGAGGGTAGCCATTTTGTTTGGAATATTTATTAATGTTTATAAATGAAATTTAATCAAAATCGTTAGAGCCGATTTTGAGAAAATCGACTTTTTCTCTTTTTTCCCTTCAGTAAACTACCCTTAATTTTAGGGGTAGATATCCAATTCCAAAAACCCCTCGGGGCAACCCTATGATAACCCTAGATATCAAGTTTCAGCTCAATCGGTAAAATAGTTTAGGCTCTAGTTGGAGGTACAGACAGACAGACAGACAGACGGAAATTCAAAAACCACTTTTTCGGATTCAGGAAGTCATGAAACGTCAAAATTCATCAAAATCTCGAGTTCGATTTTTTTGACGATCACCATACTTTCTCTACCTGTAAGATAGAGAGAAAGTAAAAAGTTATACAAATTAAGAGAATTCAATAAAAGAAGGCATAAAAAATGCATTAGAAAATATTTTATCTGTAAAAGTGATTGGGAATGAGCCCGGAATTTAGGAATCAGTTTCAGGCATAGTAAGCGCTCACCCACACCTACGACAGGTAAGTAATTATACAGGCCTATATACAGTAGACTTGTGCATTTCGGACGCTTGGTTGTCAATGTACTGGGTGTTTGAAGCTTACAATTTATATGAGAGTTATTATTTATTTATATTAGGTATTTAACGTGCTCTGCTCTTTCTGAAACTATCGATTGTATCAGCACACAAGAATTTCTATGAGCGAGATTGAAAGGGCCTATCAATTTTGTCGGGAAAGATATTTTAACATTCCTTCCCATGTTTTTTAACATGCCACAATTAACAATTACTTCCACTCAAAAGTAAGTTGTGCAACGGAGTTCTATAGCTCAAGAAATATCCGTCGATCCCGGCTGGGTTTGAACCCACAAAAAATGGGTCCTGAGGTGAGCTCTTTATCTCAAGACCACTGAGGTCAACTATATGAGATTAAATGTACGGCTAAGTAAAAAGAGATAAATATATATTTGCCTAGTAAGAGAATAGAAAAACACATTCTGTAAAAAAAAAAATCCCCGTTTCAGCTGGCTATGAATTGAATCCAAGTCTCTAAAGTTATTATGATAATCTGCTGTGATATAAAGATAATTCGTCATTAACATTTTTAGTTAGTAAGTTTAAACCAACTTAATTAAGTACTTAATCTAAAGGAGAAGGAACAAGGAGGTTATTTTTTAAAGGAAGTACATTCGCATTATCGCTGAGAAAGTATGAAGAAACCGTAAAAAAAAAAAAAAATCGCAAGTGAAAAATTATTCCGATGTCGCTGCCAAATTTCGTTAAGATTTCACGCAATGGGCATTTATCAACAGATAGATACGTGAAGTTCCGAATGGTCATACTAAAACAAGAACTTTCTTCCCTCGGTCAATAAAATAATATCATTAATTATTTATAGGATTAACTTTACAAAAAAATAACTTTTTATCAACTGTTAAAAATTAGTAAATAAAAACATACAGGCTTGATGTATTTGAAGAAATACAGCATATCTTTTTAACTAAGCATCTGGCGAGGTTTTTCTACCGCAACGATTTGACTAAAGAGGATCTTTTTCCGATACCTCATCCAGACTTCCAGAACTTAACCTCGCGTCAGTATTTGAATAGAATTGCAGTTCCGTGTGTGTGAAGCGCTGTTTAGTCTTGGGTGGACGCCGAAACCAGTTATTAACCCAAATGAGAAGCGCCCACACCAGAAACAGACTTCAAACAAAGAAACAATGAAGGTAAAAAAAAAATGTTAATATAAAGAAAGATTTTTTTCCGCGCCCTTATCTCCTTCTATCAAACACTTGAACCAAAGCGTTTCCCCCGCCCCCCCCCCTCCCTACCTCCACACTCTATTCTTAATCCTTCTTTCCCCCTTCCTCTTTCATTTCTTGTTCTGAATTCACTACCTGCCGACCGGTAATGACAATACATTATCATATTTGTTTCACTTTGAACTTGGAAAAAGTAAACTATTTTTCTTTTTCTTTATTTATACTTATTTGACTGTTAACGTAACAAAGCAGTTGAAGAATACTGTAATTATGAATTACTTAATTATTTTAAAATGTGAGAAATCTTGATGCCGTGAATTAGAATGTGTACAGCACTTATTGTTCTATGTTCGTACCGCTTTGACTCAGGAGTGTGTAGTGTAGGTAGTTATTTTAAACAATTTGTTCGGGCTATTTTACACATTTTAAGTACGTTGTGTATCTATGACATAGTGGCAAATCAAGATAGGATCTCCCATTTTAATGTATTTGCAAATTTATTTGTCAAGTTTTAGAGAAAAAACATCAAGACAAACAGTTCACCATGCAATATTTCTTGTTTATCAGATGATAACTATTTCCTTCTTCCGCAGACAAGTACACTCACTCACTCTATTAATTGCACAGTAACTTGATTTTTTTTAAATAAAAATTTGTTTCCTCTTTTAATAAACATATGCTCCCACGGACCTTTTTTAGTCAACATCCTGGCAACAAGATTTCTGCAGGCATTTTCATTAGTGTAACGATTTCTGCAGGCATTTTCATTAATGTAACAAATAGTCTATGGATGATTTAAAAAAACACACTCACACAAAAAAAAAACTACTTCAAGATTATAAAAATAATTTGGTGATAATGTAAGATTATTTTTAAAATTTATAAAATAATTTATGGTTTTGGTTTCATTGTTGTATCTTTAAGGTGGGATTGTAAGGAAATTAAGACAAGGTATATGTTTTTGCAATTTTTATAGCAAAACATTTGTTTGGCCAAAATAAATTAAATACCGCTCCATCAGAAAAATGGAGTTTAAATTTATTCACAACACAGCCATTTTTCAATATCTGAGAAACATTTTAAACGAAGAGAAAAGGTTGTCATTAGATTCCAGGACACCCTTGACAGATATTCAACAAGTTCACCCACCATGTGTAGAAAATTAAACTCTCTCTTTCTACTGATTAGTGGAGCAATATTTGATTTATTTATATATATATATAAATAAATCAAATATTGCCCTTAACTCGCGTTCCCTACACCCCCACATTAGATTAAGCCAAATAAAACGTACACACATAAATATGTAAAATCCTATCTTGACTTGACGTTACGTCACATATAGGCAAGGTACTTAGTGTGGGATGTATCTGTAATGTATTTGTACAGTTTAGCGAGTAAACTTTTTTTTTTGTTCAATTGTTTTGATTATTAACTTATATATTGTTCAATTATTATTTCACTATGAAATCCCAGACACCATTTTCGATAAGCCTGTCTACATAAACTAGTTTCTCAAAGTATGCTGGTAAGATAAGTATTCACAAAACAAGGATGAAAACAAATGACGTGCGACGAATATTTAGTAGTAGTTATTTTGCTGGCTATTTATTGATAGTTGGATCACTATTTGATTAATAGTTTCTTTAGCGAGGTAAATAAAAATTATACGTATTTATTGTGAATTACAGAAATAACATTTATCCAATAAATTGTTTTAGGGCTGTATTTAAAGCTGAAATTTGAACACGTCACCCAATCCAATATTTTGCCTTAGATGTTTAATTTTCGTATACCAAGATATCGGTTGACTCTCGAGTCTAGATTATAAATACGGCTCTTAAAATTGCTTGTTTTTACCTGTAAAGGTTACACATATATATGATAATTACTCTAATAGGGTAGGGATGAGGAATGAAACATTTTAGAAGTAGTCTACCTGAATTTGAGTGGAAAGAAAGTGGGAAACCACTAAGGAAAAACCACCCTCAGTAGACCTTACTGGGATTTGAACCCTGACCTCCCCGTCATCAGCAGACCAGTCTAACACGAGAGTGACACCTTGGACTATTCGGCCACTGAAGCATGTGACTGGAGTATAAATACAGCCTTAGTCTGCACCCGGGTTTGTAATCAAGACTCCTCTGTCTTGTAGTTGGTCTCCCTCCCCACTCGACCACGGGACATACTCAAAGACCCTTGTAAAATGGGATACGAGTAGGGGCCGAGCGAATGGGTGGTTAAAAAAGTGTACCCAATTATCTCTGTAATAACAGTAATTAGCTCGTCAGTTTGTTCATCATAGGGGAATACATATCTCCGCGCTGCGGGTGGAACACCAAACGGGTGTCAATTATCTTGTTCAACTCTTCAGTTGACAACAGGAGGTTATGTTAGTCCGTCCCCTGGAGTATCCACTTCGACTCTTGGTGCTAGGGATGGATTTAGAGCTGTGGAGGCCCCTTGAGTTTAAGAAATATGAGGCCATGAAGCTTTAAAAAATTGGAAAATTAGAAAAAGTTAGAGGCACAGGGACCGTCAAAATTGGAGGTAGTGGGGCTGTACAAAATTGGAGACAGCGGGGTTGTACAAAATTGAAGGCACTGGAGTTGTACAAAATTGTAGGTCCCAGGTCTGTAAAGAATTTGAGGCCTTGGGGCTGTACAAAATTACAATCCCTCAGTCTGTACAAAGTTGGAGGCCCCAAAGCTTTAAAAAAAAAGGGTTTTGTTTCTCATTGAATAAGCTCATTTAAACATTATTATTTATGAATATGGTGGGTGTTTTTTTTCCCCTTAAATAATTTTCCACTCTCAATCAACGTAAATGTGGAAACATTTCCTCTGAATGCTACCTTCTTTGTTCTTACATAATTAAAATAAATACTCGGATATACCGGACGGGTATTCAGTGGCAATGGTGAAAGAAATAACCTCACAAATGTCTGTACGGGTTTCCTAGGAACCGGTATTTTCCGTCTTAACCTCATGCCTACAATCATGAAGGGAATCATCGCTAAATCTTGATAGTGAAATACTGGTTTTTGGTCGTAGTTACATACTTAGTAACCACTTGTTTTTCTTGTGTATTCCTGTGAAACGAGCAATAAAAAAATACATTTTATATAAAGGTAAAACTTGACTTTAATTATAATGTTCCAAACACACACACACACAAATGTTTGTTTTATCTAAATATCACCATTGTAAGACAAAGTAAGAAATTAATTCGGTGAGTTCTAATCACTAGAATTCTTCTGAGCATGACTAATAAAGTTAAAACAATGTTCACATATTATTAATTAATTGATTAACGTGATTACTTTAAGTAGTGCTTATTATATTCCTGAAGAACTTACATTGAAAAATTAACCTTCATTTAGTTATTTTGAAAATATATTCATGACCAATATTTTAGTCATAGGTCTGAGAAATACAATATTTTAATGTCTATAGCGATACTTTAAAAGAATTTCTCCAGATTGGTTAGCTGGAATATTGTTTTATACATTTTTCATTTGACAAGAACTAATTTGAGATCAGTGAAATAGTTTTTCTCATTTTAAAATAACTATATTTCAATTTTATTGTATTTTTAAAAATATGGAAAATAGTTTCATTAGTCTCAATTTTTCTATTTTTAATAGGAGCTACCTAAAACCGCACTATGATGCGATGCTTGGTTTGAGATGTATTATCTATCAAACTACGATGTGACGATTGGTTTGAGATGTATTATCTATCAAACTACGAGGTGACGATTGGTTTGAGATGTATTATCTATCAAACTACGATGTGACGATTGGTTTGAGATGTATTATCTATCAAACTACGATGTGACGATTGGTTTGAGATGAATTACCAACCACACTACGATACGACGCCTGCTTTAAGCGGTATTACCTAACACACTACAATACGAGGCCTGGTTTGAGATGAATTACCAACCACACTACGATGCGACGCCTGCTTTAAGCGGTATTGTCTACCACAGTACAATACGAGGCCTGGTTTAGATGTATTACCTACCACACAAGGATGTGAGCACTTGAATCTTATCAAGGAATCACGATGGTCACAGAGACTGAAATTGGGGTCTAAGAGTTTGAATGAGGTTTTAAACCACTGGACTACACATTATGAATGGTATCGACTTCTCAGTTGAGGCTATGAATGAACGTCCCCTAATCTTGATGACAGGATCTTCAGACGAGAAAACCTGGTGATGATTCTTCCCACCTCGTCGTAGTTACGAGCTCCACTACAGTCTGGTGACCTTGAGGAGGGGAGAAGAATTCCTCGAGATGATATCTACAGCAACATCAGGAGCCGTGGACTAGTACTCTCCTCATCTGGTACGAATCTTTGGCAGGTGAGTCCCACCTGTCAAATATGTAAAACGCGCGCTATTCATACAATGAAACATATGCCATTTGGTGATTGAAAGTGATAAAACGAGAGTGAAATTTGAGTCCAGCTAGGACGAAACGTGATATTAGAAACAGTGATCTGAAGTAGCTAGTACTGGGACTGGTGGTCATATGGTCTAAGGCTTCAGGTTTACAAAATACTATATTATCGCCTTTTCTATGTGACTTATTATTGTGGTTTTCACATATATTCTCAACACTCTTTCCTAGCCCATATAGTGAGACGTTAAATAAATAATCTTATGTGTAAAAATATCCTAGCTGAAATAAAAATTAGTTAAGAATGTTCTCATTTATTTTGATTAAAAAAGCGTGTTAGTTTATATTATTGAAGATAAGTTCCAAAATAAAGGGTTCTGTGTTCACACAAGAATAATTTGTTTAAAGTTGTATTTTATGTGTGGCAGTTAAAATGGTAGTAATCACTAATACAAAAAGATGAATAAAAATAAGTAAAGATTACATTAGAAAAATTGGGGTGGAGAGAGAGAAGGGGGTGAATAATATGGCTAAACTATTTTTTTTTTAATTTGCCAATTTTAATAGAGCTCTAAAGATTCCCAACGTTATAACGTTGATTCATAGATATTTCTAAATATTTTACAGATTAATAATTACTCGCTATAGTAAATAGATTACCCAAAAAAGTGTATGTAATTGACTATCTTTATTCTGGCTTTATGCTTCAACTCAAACTTTCGTAAGCATTTATTTTAATTTTAATCAAACAAGCTTCCTAAACGGAGAAACAAATTAATATATTTTTAAAATTATTTAGGTTTAATATCACAAGGCTAGTAATAATTCGTTCACACCAAAATAAAGTGTTATTTAAAAAAGCAATCAACATTCATTTGCCCACTCTATAACTTGTAACTCTAAATCTACAGGTATAAGTTATATTTTAATGTTAACTTGAAATAGAAATAGACACATCTTTATTCATTCAAGTTTTCAAATCCTTTATTAATAAATTTTTTTTATATAAGTAGAGCTAACTTATTTCCCTCCTACGTTGATCTTTATTTGAATTCAAACAGTTTAGTGGAAATTTATTTTTTGAAGTAGCTCCCGTCTCTAGAATCTTCTTCTTTTAATAAAAGTTGAAATGTTCGCAAATGAAACTGAGTCTCTTTAGCACCTGTCCCCGATAAAACACCGAGAAAGAAAGGTAAAAAGAAAAAAGATAGCATCGCAACACATTTTTGAAATAATGAGCAACATAAAACCAAACAGGTTTGTCCAGATAGCTTACATAGGATGTTATTTTTAAATCGATTGTGCCCATTTGGCTTGGACATCAAGAGGTGAAAAGTGGGTCTCAACAGCTGTTATCAAGGGGAATTTTACGAATATCTGATGTTCATTACATACGATTAAAATAAATATGAAAAATATAGGGAAAAGATCTTAAAGCACACATAGTTTATAGATGTAATTTTTTTTCAAGCCCCTCCGTCTTACTACCCGTTTGGGTTATATGCCCCTGTTTTAATTATGCTAATATGTTTGCGATGAGGAAGTTTGAATTTATAAGAAATGTACCTGCATTTGTGTGGAGGGAGACTGGGAAACGATTGAGAAGAAAACACCCTAAGTACACCCGACTGGGATTCAAACCCTGTTACTCACGTGATTGGAAGTCAAGTTTATTGCGAGAGTAACGCCTTAAGCCATACATTTATATAAGTGAGTATATCATAATTATTAAACCATTTATTATCTTAACTTTTTGAGAAAGTAAGGAATAACTTCATTCTCTATTTTGAAAAAGAGACTCACACTGGACTGCCACGCACAAAGAATTCGGCTGAGAGAATATAAACGCGTGAAGGCGCGCGGCACAGTGCTAGTTGACCTTTATAACCTCGTGTCGAGTTGTGTTTTGTAACATTGCCCTATTTTATGTTGGAGTTTTCAACGGGCACATTCCAAATACAGCCACTTTGACCACCTAAGGTGCGTTGACACGGTAAGAGTGTACTGGAGTTGTGGACGCATCACTCGCATGACACACTGTGTTAACACCCATTTCTGCCAAACATTTCTGATATAATTACGGGACATCTAATACAAAGCTGTAGTAGCACTATCATAAACTTACGTGCAGGGTGTCACAGATAACGGTTTACTTGCGGTATCTCCGTTATTTATTAATAGAGAGCAAAGTTTCGAAAATAATTTACTAGGTCACCTTCTGCATTTTTAAAACATTATTGGTGTTGTCAAATAAGAATTCATAACAATTTTTTTCTTTGCTTGGCTTCATGATATGCAATTTACACTAAAATATATTAATAAGTATTTCTTTTTTTATTATTTGGGGTATTTGACATGCACTTTCTGGAACAATTAATTAAATCAACACACGAAAATTTTCTATCAGCGAGGGCAAAATGGCACCAATTTTGCCGGGGGTAGATATTTTCACATAATTTCCAAAGTTATTTTATATGCCGCAAATGACATGAGACCAATGACTTTACTTCCCCTCCAAATGATTTTGTGTTACGGATTTTATGACTCATGTAAAATCCGTTGACCCCGGCAGGGTTTGAACCCAAAAAAATCGGGTACTGAGGTGAGAACTTTAACCCAAGACCACAGAGGTCGACTATTAATAAGTAAAACATACTCAGATTCCAAGTGTTTTTAATATCATTAATTGAATAAAAATCAATACTGTTTGAAAATACATTATTTATAATTATGTCCTGTTTATTTAAACTATCTATATAAACTTATTGCTAGTAGTGTAAGTTATACTAGAGCAGAGCGGTGCAGTAAGACCTTCCTTGATTTCCGGGACATTCTGTGTCCCGGGGAACAGGAGCATGAGATAAATTCCGGGACTGTACCGGAAAATCCGAGATGGTTGTCAACTTTAATTGCAAGTGAAACTTGCTAGTCAATTCGAATCGTTTGCGTACGCAAGACGTATATTACCGATGAATGTCCCCTACGCAATGCGAGTGGAATTTGAATGTTGCGCGCGCAGTTATACGAGTTCACTCGTTCCAACACATTCGTACCGTGTCAACTCACCTTTAACCACTGTAACCCACCTCGGTGGCATAGCTAGCTAACGAAATGGGTTCGTGTTGAGCTAGACTGATGAGGACGGGGAGATCAAGGTTTGAATCTCCCTTGGGTGGACTGGGGTGTTTTTTTCTAAATGGTCTTCCACGCAAATGCGGGTTCACTTCCTTTATATTCAACCTTTCCAAGTCCTAACCCATTAGCCTAATTAGTAGCCTACTTAAGCGCATAATAGTAAGACGTGGTTCTAAATATTATTATTATTATTATTTAGCCACTGTAGCTAGTGCTGTAGACTTGTACAATAATTATAATCTTGTGTTTTAATTACGATAAGATTGTATCCAAACATCGATGAAAATAAAAATCAATTCATAGTGAAGATAATCTGCAAGTGAAGCAGTTAAATCAAGATGGGGCAGTAATTGTTATTTCACGAATATAAATTATTCCGACCACTCAGCCGTGTAACGCAAGTTTATAAGATGGTGCAGAAAGGAGAGGGGAGTAGGCTGTCCTTTCCCGTCCTCTCTTTTTACCTATACACTTATATTAGGGACACTGCTTACCTGTGACGTAACGGCTAGTTAATGTATCTACGTTTTATTCGACGGGTTTTAAAGATATAAATAACATTGAAACAAAACTCATACATTCTTAGATAATTTCTAAAAAAAAACACCCCTACATTGCAACAACATTATTTAGTTTCGTCCATAAGCGTGTTTTTTGTAATCGTCTACATCTCAGGTTACTTGGTTTATTCACGAAAATGGCCTGTAAGAATATTTCTGCCAGGATGTAGCTTTTTTTTAAAGTCCGTGAAAGCATAAGTATATCTAGAATAGAAAATGAGGAATTAAAAATTTGAAATGCAAATCAATTCTGTCTGGGTGCAAATAGTAGAGTGAGTGTGTATACTCGTCAGCGGAAGGGGGTAAGTGTATGCAACAAAGAGGCTTTGCAGGGTGAACTGCAAATTTATTCTCTCTCTCTCTTCCTATCTCGTACATTAGCGTCTAAGTGTGATAGTGCTTAGGTGCGTCAAACTAAGATGCAATCTCACTTGACAAAATAGCTTTGAATTCACCAAGAAGACAATGTAGTTAAATCCGTCCTGGAGAGTGCAGTTATATTAAAGCTACGTGGAAAGCACATAGTCTATACAATCGGGGATAGTAGTAGTCCATTGTGACGTCATCGAGGGCTGTTAGAATGTAGCATTGGTTATTCTTGTCACGGGGTACACCCAAACAAGAAATATTTGATCAAACGCTCGTGACAAAAAAAAAAACTGTTGTTCACCTCTTTCTACTCTTCTGAATTACTCACAAATTTTACACTAATGTGGTAAGGATAAAAAAGGAAAAAATTTAAAGTGTATGCACCCACCTTTGCGTGGAAGGAGAATAGGACACAATTTAGCGGAGGAATATTCAAAAGTTCACCTAACTGAGATTCAAAATGAGGCTCCTATCGTCCCGTCACCAGCAAACCAGATAAGATGAGATTAACACTTTGCTCTGCGTGTCCACCAGTACGTGTGGTAGAAAAATATTTATCAGCTATATAAGCTATAGTTTTGTGTTTCTCAAGAAATAAACGGTTCTTTTGTTGCTTATTGATATAATTTAGGCTCTGGTATATAAATTAATTATTTTAGCACTGTGTCTTACTACCCATTCGGGTTATACACATATTAACTAATTACACTCTGTTAAAGATGAGGAAGGTTGAATTTAGAGGAAGTGCACTCGCATTTGCATGGATAGAGAGTAGGAAATCATATATAACCTCCTTTATCTCCATTATCTACATCCCATTTAGGACCAAATATTTTCCTAATTAATTTGTTTTCGAGGACCCTATATCTATTGTCATGTAAGTTACCATGTTTTACTAAAATGTGCATATGTAGCCAAAATGTTACATCCCAAAAGTGAAATTGGCCATTTCATGAATTGGGGAAATTTCTGCCCATCCCATGAGCTGGCTTCTCCATTCCACGAACCGGTCAAACATTCCTACAGTTCATAAATTTGGTTGCGCTTGGAGCTGCCCATTTCATGAATTGGGCAGCACTTGTGCTTCCTAGTTTATTGACTGGCTTGTCCATTAACTAGGCAGCTCTAAACGCAACCAAATTCATGATCTGGATGAGTTTTTTTCCGGTCCGTGAAATTGACAATCTAAGAATATATTTTGGTCCAAACCTTTGATCGTTTTAGAATGGAAGGCAAGGTTTAGTTAGGTTTGGCTGGATTAGTCTTAACATATAATATCTGAAAACAAATTTCAGTTTAGGCCAGTTCATGTAATGGACAGAAATTGTACCAATTTATGAAATGGGCAGTTTCAGTTATAGGGTGTGAAATATTTAAGCATAAAGAAAACAAATGGTTGCTATCTCTTAAAGTATAAGTGGTCCCACCAAATTTTAATAAAGCTAAACAAAGCGAGACAGAATTTGAGATTTGATTACCCTAATAATAATAATAATAGTAATAATAATAATAATAATAATAATAATACAAAAACTTCAAAAGCAAACAAAAGTGGTTTTTTTTCAGAGAGGTTGACCTTGGTAGTCATAGGATAAAGTTTTCACCTGTTCACCTGAGGACCCGATGCTCATGGGCTTAAACCCAGCTGGGGGGGGGGATGTATTTTTCTTAAGGTGGGGTGCTAGTGAGCGTAAGTTTAGTGCATTAATTTTGCAGTTTTTATAGCATAAACATTAAAAAAAAAATCAAATATTTCTTCTATAGAAACATATAGTTTAGTTTTCTGCACATGCTAATCTCAAGAGTTCTTGAATATCTCTCATGAGCATAGCGGCATTTGGTGACAAACTTTTTAAATGAAGAGAAAAAGTTGTCACTAAATTCCAGGACACCCTCCTTGACAGATATTAAAGAACTGTTGAGATTAGCATGTGCGGAAAACTAAACTCTATGATTCTATAGAAGAAATATATTTTGATTTATTTTTGCAAAAAAATGTTTATGCTATAAAAACTTCGAAAATACTGCCCTAAACTCACGCTCACTAGCACCCCATCTTAAGTGATGAAAATCCGTAGCACAGCTTCCTTCGGAGAAGAAATAAAGTCGTCGGTTACAGCTCCATTAAGGCATGTAAAGTAACCCTGGAAAGTAGGTAAAAATACTGTACCTTTCCCGACAAAATTGGTAGGCTCTTTTGGTCTCACTCATAGAAATATTCGTGTTCCGATATAATCAGTCGGTTCAGAAAGTGCAAGTTTTTTTATCACCACTTCTTACTGCCCGTTTGAGTTAAACACTTAAGTACTAATTACGCTAATTTTTTTAGGGATGAGAAAGGTTATAGTTTTAGAAAGTGAACCAGCATTTGCGTGGAGGGATGGTGGAATACCATTTTGGAAAACCTCCCTCAGTACACCCGACTGAGACTCGAACCTCGATCTCCCCATCATCGGCTGTCTAGTCTACTGCGAAAGTAGCGCCTTGGACCATGCGGCCTCTGAAGCGGGTAAATATGCAAGTTATATACCTCAAATAAATAAAATAAATTTTCAGAATGGTGAAATCCTGTTTAAGGAAGTGTACCACTGTACGGTAGATGCACACGAACAAATAGAAAGAATTAAGGCTACACCGTGAGATGCTTATCTGGGGATATTTTGCATGTTCTAATACCATTTTCCCCCCTCTCTCTCGTCCTAATTCTTTCTTCTTATTTTTTTTTTTCATAGCATTGTTAAGACACTTCTTGAAGATAAGATCTTTAGACTATTGTTTTATATCAAGATTCGTGGGTCCCTCGGTCTCCTAACCGTGTTTTGGATCTATCCACTAGATGAAATAGATGAGTGTGAATATGTGTTACAAATGACGACATTACTGTAAAATGAGTTTATAAATGGTTTTTAATGTGAGATACACTTCCTTAAAATCCACATCAAATGAGTAAACAACGGCACAAAAACACAATCCCTGTACCAAAAATGTCAATATAGAGATATTTCGACTAAACCACTAAGTTAAAGAATCATAAATCTCCTGCTATAGTTTCAATTCCAGCGGTGTTGATAAAGGGAGGTAGTGAAAAATTAGTAATAGCAATTCATAAATTTCTATGTTGCATATGGAACCATAAGGTATTACCACAAGAATGGAAGGAAGATATTATAGTAACCATTTTCAAAAATAAAACCAAGTTTAATGAATATAGGGGTTTATCCCTACTAGAAACATGCTATAAAATTGAATCGAACTAAATTTTTAATTAAATCGATGCCACATGGGGAGGAAATAATTGGGGTATTTCAGTCTGGATTCCGACGAAATAGATCAGCAACGGATCAGATTTTTACTATTCGGCAAATATTAGAAACATGACGGTTAATCAAATAAACGTATATTTTAAAAAGGCCTAAGATTAAGTTAAAAGAAAGAGATTAAATTTTAGTTAAGTTTGGGATACCCCAAAAAAAAACTTGTCAGGCTAATTGAGGGTTTGTTTGACTGATATGTGTGGCAGGGCACGGATTGGATGTCACTTATCAGATATTTTCGAATTACATAATGAGGATGCGCAGATGATGATGATGATGATTATTATTATTATTATTATTATGATTATTATTATTATTATTAGCAGCAGCACCACGTCTTACTACCCATTCGGGTTATATGCACTTACGCTAATGTGTAATGGAAGGGTGATTGCGAGATGAACTTGAGAACCTACAGTTTAACGTGGAATCCGAACTACGGTGGAGACCTGGCATACCACACATTCACAAGTTATGGTTAATACACGTCTTGTCAGAGGTGAGGGAAGGGTTTGGCAATCATATAAATATGTGCCGGGACCGAGGATTGAGCCCCGGACCCCGAGCAAAGAAGTCTGACACCTTACCCCTAGACCACCAGGTCACCGACGATACGCAGATGATTTAGCTTTGATGAGCAACAGGGAGCTGTTATAATAAATGCAGACATGTTATAAGAGACTAGCTATTTATTTATTTAGCACCATGTCTTACTAACCGTTCGGGTTATACTCTTAAGTATTAATTAAGCTAATGGTTAGGAATAGGGAGGGTTGAATTTAGAGGAAGTGAACCCACATTTGCGTGGAGGTAGAGTGGAAAACCATTTAGGAAAAACCCCTCCTGGTTCACCCGGCCGAGATTCGAATCTCTATCTTCCCGTCCACAATAGCGGCACGTTGGCTAACTACACCACCGAGGCGGGTAAAAGACTAATTAGTAAATAAGGTATAGAAGTGAACTCTGAAAAAACTAAGTAGCCTATATGATCACACAGAGCACACAGAGTGGCAACGATAATTTAGAGATTACTTCGAACAACATAACATTTGACAGGGTTAATGAGTTTAAATATTTAGGAACCTTTTAAACTAGCAATAACGATATTACATTGGAAATTTGGAAAATAATACAGTCGGGAATCCATCCTATTACTCGGTCAGTAAGTTATTGACATCTTCTCGCCTGCTTTCAATGAATGCAATGAATGTAAAGAACAATAACTTAAAAGGTTGTTCTCTATGATTGTGAAACGTGGTCTTACCTTACATAGAGACTAAAATTTTCGGGGAAATTTTCTTCATTGGCGGCTTGTGGTGGAGGGGTTAAATTGTAGAGCTGACACTTGGAGCCTATTATACTTCAAAATATAGTGTGTTAAGAGACGAGTGGATTATAAGAAGGGTAGAAGGAGAACGGTGGTGGGGGAGGGGTAGATAGGAAGCATGGAGGATAGGGTGGGGTGTGAAAAATGTCGGGCCAACCTTAAAATTATTCTACTTAATTTATTGATTACAAAAAATTTAAATATGATTTATGAACATAAAGGGTCTACAAAGGCTCGCATTCATTTGTGTCTTCACCACTTTTTTTTTAGAACCACGTCTTACTACCCGTTTGAGTTATACGCTTATGTACTAATTACGCTAATGTGTTATGGATGAGGAAGGTTGGATTGAGAGAAATTGCACCCGCATTTGCATGGAGTGAGGGGGGGGGAAACTTCCATCAGTGCACCCGACCAGGATCAAACTCCAATATCCCATTCATCGGCAGTCCAGTCTATTGCGAGAGTAGCGCGTGGCCACTGAAGAAGTTGTTTCTTTACTATTACTACTATTACTACTAATACTACTACCACCACTATGACTACCACTTAATTATTATTACTGTTATTATTATTGTTATCCATGTAATCAGTTAAAATTATTTTACAAAAATAATAATTGAAAACTTTTCGTTTTGAAAAATTTTCCGGAAAAAATATAGGTAAAATTTTCTTTCTCTCATATCTAACCTTAGACGACGAAAACAAATTTAGGGTGTTCGACAAAAAGATGCTTAGGAAAATATTTGGTCCAAAAAGGAATGAGACTACTGGGAAGGAAGTGAGGGAGGTTACATGATGATGAGCTACATACCCTGTACTCGTTAGAAGATATTATTAGGATAGTGAAGTCTCGTAAATTATGGTGGGGAGGACATGTAGTGCGAATGAGAGATTCTACTGCCAAACCAAATGGGAAGATACAATTGGGGAAGACCTAGACGTAGATAGGTGGATAACATTAGAATAAAACTGAAAGAGATAGGTTGTAGTGAGGTAGACTAGATAGAACTAGCTCAAGATGGGGATTGATGGTATACTTTTGTAAGTGTGGCAATGAACGTTTAAGTTTATTATGCCAAAGAGTAAGTAAAGAATCTGTTGTTATACTTTGGGTCCGAGCTAGAGAGTGAATTTCAGATAAAGTTGTTGTGTTACCCAAAGTTAGGTTTGTATATGTGAGTTGTGAACTGGTTTAGGGGGCGGTTCCCCCTCATCGCCATCCCTAGAAAAGCCATTAGTAAGCACACAAACAACCCCCATGTTCTCAGAGCGAGGTCATAAGGTTACCGTGTCACATTTGTCGTCACCGTAGTGCTTCTGGCCAGTATTTCGGTGCCGAGGATTTCCTCCAAGAGGTTTGTGTTGCCAGCGCTTCCTGTGGGGGCTACCCTCAAGCTCCCACAGGAACCTCTCCCGGTAGTGTCTTCCCGTGGGACTCTACCGCACCAGGGGAGTGTTGACATGATACAGCTAGAGTAGACAGGTATCCCGTTAGGCCACAATGTCAATTTGACGGGGCCAGAAGGTCGAGTGTTAGCACGACTGTCTGACTGTTGAGTCGAGTGGTTAGTACGACTCACTGACTGACTCTAAACACCTAGGTTCGATCTCCATTTGAGGTCAATGGCTCACACTAGGGAAGGGAGTGAAGGTAGGAGGGGAGAGGGCAAGTAGGAATAAATATATNTAATATTAATTTATTTTATTTTAAATAACTGATTGTTTTATGATAATTGTATTGAAAACAACGTACTGGTGTCGAAACAAACTCCTAATAGCAAAAGTGCTACTACGCTCAATATTTGCGGAGCAGCTATAAACTATAATAACTCACAGCTGCGTCTATAAAAGGTATCACGTGCGCATCGAAACTTACTCCCCCTACCTCCCCTACCATGATGACGAGTCAGCAAAGAGTCAGCATTGGGGGGGGGAGGGGGGGGGAAGACGTGGGGGAATTTAAAAGTACAGTCAAAAGTTTGTTTATTTTAAAGTGTAGATAATTCTAAAATGGTTTTACGTTAAAAAGTTATAAGACCATTAGTAAAGGGTTTCTAGTTAATCAGCTGAAAAATTAATTTTACACTTGTATTTTTATATAATTTTATCTCCTTTGAAAATAATCTTGATGGGCAAAAAACTTTGGAATAGAGAATACACATATTTCTTAAATCTTAATCTAAAGGATAGATTGATAACTAGAAATTATTTTTTAGTAGTAATTTTGCATTTTTGAAGTAGTTCTATAAAAAATTAAATTTTGGTAGATATAGTTTTAAATTTGAAGAACGTTGCCTACATCTGACGTAACAGCAAGTCAAGATAGGGTTTCACATGTTACTTATATTTAGGTTTTGTTTGGTGAATTTTAAAGATAGAAGATTGAAAAAAAAAATTTAATTCTTAAATAGTTCTAAAAATTATGTTTTTGATCAGGATTCGCGAAGTCGTTTTTTGCAAACGTGATTATTTCTAAAATCGTATACAACTCAGGTTATTTTGTTTTTTCACGAAAATGTCCTGTAGGAATCTTTCTGCTAAATGAAGTTCGTGGAATCATATGTTTAACTAGAATAAATAAACAAGGAAAAACTAATTTGTAAATGCTAACCAATGCTGTCCAGGCAAAAATAGTAAAGCGAGTATGTATACTAGTAATCGGAAGAGGGTATGTGCTATCAGCAAGTTAGCAAGAGCAGGGTGTACTGCTAATTTTCTTCACTCTCTTTCTATTTCATACATTGGCGTCCAAGTGTAATAGTGTCTAGGTGCGTCAAGTTAATATGCAACCAACTTAGCAAAGTAGCTTTGAATTCACCCAAGTTGGCAACGTCGTTAAGGAGACGGTCGATCGATTCCTTCCAACGACTGTTATAATAACAATCAAAAGGATAAAACGCCCTCTTCCCCTTTCACCCTGAGCAATAATATCAGGCGCGTAACGAAAACCATTTCATCTCCTACCCCCGCCACCTCAAGCCCAACAAGATTATTGCACATAAAGATTTCTAAATAACAGACCGTGAATTTGATAGCCATGAACTTGAAGTAGGAGAGAGAACCAGGAGGGTGAGCTATTTCATTTCTTCAACTAGTTATGGAGTTAGTCAGCAATCGTCTGTCATCGAAACCTTACCCTCTCTCCTTTCTGTGAACACGTGTCTTTGATTTTATAGCGTGTGGATGGCGGCAAGGGGCTGGGGGATTTTTCTGCGCTTGTGGGCCGTAACAAATCTAGTAGCAACATTTCACTGGCGGTGACACGCTCTCACATGAATTATTCAACCTGGTGACTATCATGGAGAGGCGTAGATACAAAAGGCATCCTCTGTCAGCGTCTTTCTTGCTCTTGAGACGCAAGACTTCGAGGCGTCTGTCAGCGTCTTTCTTACTTTCGAGAAGCAAAATAGTCTGAAGAGATTTTTTATTTTATTTAGCGTGTCCCATTGAATTGTAACGCCCGGACATTGTATTTGCGCATTCTAGAAGCAGCCAAATAAATCGTGATTATTGTTTTGCAAAAGAGGGGTGTTACCGGTAAGATTAGCTGCATAGTTGGCGCACCTGACTTTGAACCAAGAAGTGCTGGTGTGCAAATACAATCTTAATCTTCTGCATTAAGGCTGTTTAACCTCCTCACTCTCCACCACACGTTAAAACCCATTTAGGCTCTCAGCATATTTATACATAGCCTACTCATTTGATAGTGTAGCCTAGTTTGCAGGGGTTAGGTGGATAATTAAGGAGAAACCCACCTCATTACACCCAACTGGTGTTCGAACCCCAACCTTACCATTACAGGAAAGCCAGACAATACGAGACTAATGTCATCGTCCGTGTGACTAACGGTACAAATATTGGCCAAATTAAAGTGAAATCACATTTGCTTAAACGTTCCCTTAGGTTTTAACTATGTATTTGCCCTTAAAATATCACTTTTATGTGTGACGGAAAAAGTTCACTAAGTTTTACAATAGTTGATGACAAAAAAATATAAAACCAGCTACCATCAAACATTTTTTCTCAGAAAAAACGTATAGTTTTGATAATAATATGAAACATTCTTCCAATATCAATTTTGAACAAATTCGTTAGAGTTATTTTCAAAAAGATTCAAAATTTTCAATAATCAATCAGCAGTAAGTTATCCTTAATTTTAGGGATGAACCCAAATCACGATTTGGCTTTGATATATGACCATATAGTATTTAAATATTTAGTCGGAACAAAATCCATTAAACCGTTTTTATTGTAGGCCCAAGTATAGACACAGAAACACAGACAGACAAACATAATTGTAAGACCCATATTTTGAGATCGAATTACTCATAAAACGTCAAAATCCATCATAGTCACGAGACTCAACATTTTCACTATCACAATACTCTCACTGTATGAGAAAACAAAGAGGAAACTGTTGTCCCAGCCCAAGTACAGTAGTAGTTTGCCCACATATCAGTATAACATTATTGACGACATGGCGTGCCGGCATATGATAACGTGTTGAAGGCTATTTCCTCATTGGTCGCATGTTGGGATGGAAAACAATATTGAAAACTACTCTACCGTTGTACACGAAACTGTTCTATTTTTTCATCTCATAATGCGATGTTATCACATAGTTAACAACAAGCGTAGCTGCCCTCCGATCAATGACCAGACTTTCACAAATGGGTAAAGGGAGAAGACAAAAACTAGTTATTTTTTGTTATTTTTTGGAAACTTAATGTAAAACTGAATGTTTGTTGACTCAGGTGTAACCGATAAAATCCAGCTCAATAGCCCACTGTTTCTTGATTCAATAGACCAAGAGTTTGACGCTTTATTAGACTGTCTCTTTGATTCAATAGACCAAGAGTTTGACGCTTTATTAGACTGTCTCTTTGATTCAATAGAC
>CABFWB010000120.1:408344-422512 GCA_902151455.1 Timema bartmani | reverse complement strand
AATGGAAAAAAAAAAAAACATAAGACTAAAAAAATAATTTTGTGACAATGCAAGACAGTTTTCAGAATTCTTTGATAAGCTATGTTTTTTGTTTCAATGTTATGTTTATATCTTTAAAACTTTCCAAATAAAACTTAAATTCATCAACACGGGAAACCTTATCTTGACTCGCCGTTACGTCACAGACTCGCAGGTAGCAGTAAAGGAAAGGTATTGTGAATGGGTCACGTCACCACTCCAATGGGATTGCCTCGCGACATTTTAGAAAAAGTTCCACAGGGTTTACGTGGTTTTTGGCCCCTTTAAAATCCAACGACCTGGTGAAGACTAAGAGAGTTTTATGAAAATGTTCCTGCCCCCTCCCTCTTTTTAAAAATGTATAATTCATCACATAAGGTAACACATAGCTTATGCTTACCCTAGTGAATCGTTTACACGATGTAATCCTCTCATAGACAAATCATTGGGACGTTACAGTATTCATCTCTTTCACTAAATACTATTCGGTACTTTCACAAAGATTCTCAGCTGCTTCTAAGGTACACAACGTTTATTTCGACGGTGACACACTACTACAGGACACTTCCCTTCCCATCAAAAACTGTCGGGTGGGGGTCACCTCCCCCCCTACCTTGTAAAAACGGTATAGAATTCGAAAAGATTATGTGCAGAGGTGATCCTATAGGTAAACACCAAAAAGGGGGAGGGGGTCGTCTCTTCTTTCTGTCTAATGTCGGTCGACGGAATGTTGACATAAGGTCCCTTCCCTATTGACGGGGTCCACACCATTACCACTAGTGAGAGGAAGGGGGTTGGAACCATCTGTCCGAAAAGCTCCCCTTTTCAGAAAAAAAAAATGTCCTTCTTAGTCGTAAAGGGTGGAGAGTATGGAGGGGGGTGGGGGGCAAACTCTCAAGTAAATCCAGACATGCCGATAAATCACACGAAAGACAAACACTCTATAAAACTCTTCACAGAGCGTCCGTTACACGATCTTCTTCCCCACTCCCTCTAAACTCCCATATGCTAAATGATCCACACCCACACCCCCTTATCACTATCTCGCTCTATTATATATTTTTCACTATGCTTCTGAAGAAATAAATAAATTAATTCGCTTATGGATCATCGTGAAACTCAGATATTAGCAGGTAGGCCTATTTCGTTTTGATCGCAAGGAGAATCTTCCGCCAACGTTGGCTTGCTAATGGAAGGGGGGGGGGGAGGGGTTAGCCTCTCACAGTGTGGTTTCCAATGCCCCTTCCAGGCTAATTTCTCCTATCCTCCTTTCATTTCAGTCTATAAAACTCAAATCGATGATTGTTACTAATGATACTCCAAAAAACGTGTGCTGAACCTAAGATGGCGGTTATATACGAGATACAGTCCAATTTTAATTGCAAGGATTCTATACGACAGCTAGAAAAGTTATTGGATCTACGTTAACGTCCGGTCATGTGAACTGCAGCTGTCACTTATGATCATTGATCTCTATAATAAAACTGGATGGACATAAACATACACATAGCCAAGGACCAAAGCGTGACGCTCAAGTTTATCGTCTGCTACATTGTGGGAGGACAGATTTATCGGTTTATTTCAATGTTTTTATGCGAAAACATGTTTCTGATGAATAAAGTGTTATTGTTTGAAAATAGTGAAGTATCATACCACACTTTCCTGAAGAAACATTTACATTAAAGAATATAAAATTCAGTTTTACAGGTAATAGGCCTACTTCACAAATACGAATAAAATCTTTAACATAATTATTTAAATATTTAGCTATCATCAATGTTGTTTACAGTTTGCCAAGACTACACTTATATTTAAAGTTGGCTATTAGCTTGTATATTGGTTTCAGATACCATATTAGGCCTATATTGAAAGTTCGATAAATATAATGAATAAGGTATCTCAAAACTTGATTTCATTTGTTTGAATGACAAACTTTGTGTAGTTGCCATACGTTCAAACTATCACTTAGGTTATAGGCTTGTAAAAAGTATTTTATATTACAATTTTTTTTAAAGTTGGTTCATATCTTATATATTTCTTTCAGAAACCATGTTATGTTGAAAGTTCAGTAACTATAATGAAACAAATTAGCTAAAAACTGTATTACATTTGTTTGAATGACATACTTTGTGTAGAAGTCTTACTTTCAAATGATAATTTATGTCATAAGCTTGTAGGAAGTAGGGTATATACTAAACCCTTATTTTAGTAATAATCACAATCTGTAAGACTTTATTTCGTACCAGAATACTATCATATGTATAATATTTTGGTAGGATAGCCAGCCATTTAGAACGGAAGTAGAAATTTCCTTCCTACCTAAACACTACTATTGGGTAGAATTCTGGTACGAGATACAGCCTTCCAAGCGAGCTTCCTTAAAAAAAATCATCGCATATATATTAAGCTACATCAACTTATTTTAAAGAAAAAACTCACCAGGTTTGAACGTTGTTATGCTAGTCAAAGCTTATACTAACATATTTATTTCATTTAACTAATCACACATTGATGTATCTCATATATTCAATCAAATTAATGAACGATGTCAAAATGCCACATTGCCTTGTATGGGTGTAAGAGAGAAAGAGATACCCGAAAGTTTCCTTCTCTTTTACACAATGGCATGCAGATGACAGCTCGAAAATTTCAGTCACAGATGTCCATCCAGTTATATTAGAGAGCTCAATGCTTATGATATATATATTATAGTAAAAAAATCATGGCATCCGCTTGCAAGCGAGCCATACTGACTGAGCGGCTGCCGTATGTTGGCGAAGATAGTTACATTTGTGGATATAGTGTGTCATGTGGTTAGCTCAATGAATCCTTCCAGCCATTAATTTAAGTTTTCTAGACTAGGGCTGCTACTTTTTTTTACAGAAGTAATTACACATTATCTTCACGATACCGTTGATACCGTTCCAGACCCCACTGCTCCTTAGAAGAATCTGAAAGCGCCGGGGATCAAACCCAAGAACCTATGAATCTGTAGCCAGAAATTCTGACCACTAAATCACAGAGGTCATATATATTATAGTAATATGATAAAATGTTATCATTGTTGACCGCAAGAAATGTTCACATTTTTTATAAGTGTTTCTTCCAACCTTAATTCTACTTTAGCTATTGTTGGCTTACGGTAGTTTTGTTCTCTTCTGAAAGTTAAAAGAAAAAAAGTTACTATAAAAACAATAATGTAATCATCTGCATCATAGATTTGTTTTATCTTATCTTTCAAGCGGTTTGATATATTTCTTAAAATAATATAATATAACACAGCATGGTTTAAACTGACCTCGGAAATTTCATTTGACGGTTGGTTCTACGATTCGTTACTTAATAACCTCACTGAATCGCACGCATGCGAGCCAAATATAATTCCTTCTGCTGCTATACGTATTTGTTTGAACATTATTAACGTCTAAAAAGAAGAAGGTTTTTAATGGTTAATCCTAACTTTTGATTTTTGTGCACACATGCATGTGATAAGCGAACGAATGTGCATGCGCATTTATTAAAAGGAGGATGCGTGGTGAACAGAGAAAGAGAGAGAAAGAAATAGTCACAGAACATTAATCGTGTTGCCAACAATGCGAGCGTGTATTGCCAAACAATGGTGTTTGTCTTTTGTCATGGTTGGAAGATATTTAGAAAGGGTGTGGGGTAGGGCGAAGGGAGCGGGTTTGGGGATGTTGGAACCAAGAAATCGTCGCTCGTTTAAACGGAACGGATTTGGTTTTGATTGATTGGGGCGTGTGTCGTCTGGGGTTGGCAGCCTTGTGCGGGCGGAACATTTTAAAGGGGGTATGGATTTTGAACGTTTGTAACTTTGCCCTTGTACTTATTTCTGCTTGTTGTTTTAAAAATACACAAACGACTATTGAAGTGCATTGTGATCTTTTGTGCTCTCTGCGGGTCCTTAGTGGTACAAAGTAATAGACACTAGCAAACGGTCACACTATCATAATAGCTCCCTACTTAGATGGTAGGGTGTGAAAGTTACAAACCACTAACACAGTACTTTACATTATTAATTCCCACGCAACAAGGTTTCAAAATAAATTCCGATATTCCGTCAGTATTTTCGTTGCATGCATATTAGGTGCGCGTGAAGACATCACAGGAATAGAATGAGTCACGAGTCAGGGAAACCTTTGTTTGTTTGTATTCGCATAATATTTCTTAACTCTTGTTAATTGTTTTAATATATGATTGTATATTTTAAGAAATAACTTAAAATCCTTAAGACTGTGAATATTGAAAGAAGGTCCCGCTTCTCTTAGGCTAATCTTGAGGAAAAAATGTAATATATTTGCAAATTTCAAGTAACACAATCATTTTAAGGTGAACAAAAGAGACTGAATTATACTGAGTATTCGGTCCAAAGTGGCCCTATTTAAAATCTGGATGGTCTACAGATGGCATCAACTCCACCCTTTCATTGTAAGCTGCCCCCCTTCTAACACCCTTCGACTTTTCACAAGCAGACAAGTCGTTTGTTTCCAACGAAAATGAAATGGCCTTCTACCACACTCTCATAGCCTTCTCGTGATAGCCTCCTTTCCCTCTTCACGCCCTCACCTTGGAAAATTAATAAAACAAGAATAAATTGTAAGTGGAAGGGGACGAAGAGAAGAACTTTTTTTTTATAGAAAACTGGGAAGAAAATAAAAAGAACGGACCTTGCTGAAGAGATCTTGGTTAATTTATTTGCACTTGGCTCTGTAACGGAATGGTTTTTGGAGAACGTCTGGAATCAGTGTTGTTTTTTTTTTTCAAAGAGAGCATACCAGATTTGTATGAGAGGGGGTTGATGAGTGGGAAGTTCTGTTCTTTACTTTGAACCCCACCTCCTCCTACTTTCTCTTCTTCTTATCCTCGTGTGTGTGTGCTGTGGTCAAAGGATCGTTCATCATCAGATTGACCGTTGCCAGACATTTGGTCAGCATGTTAACCAGAAGAATCTGTTTTAGGCAGAAAGATTTGCTCGTTGCTGCTTCAGAAAGGTGAAGATTCACTAGATCGCCTCACACCATCCTCCTACACAAGTGTTTCCAACATTTGAGAGCTTGTTACCAGACATAGGAAATTAGTTCGGCATGTGCGTGTGTGGCTGAAAAGTGTGGTAAAAATAATTAGATTTTTATACAGTTTTTTCCTGTGGTCTAGTGTTCAGAGTTCTTGGCTACAGATCCAGAAGTTCGATTCTCGGCGTTTCCGAATTTTTCTGTGGACAGTGGGTCTGGAACGGGGTAAAACTCAGCTACCTGAATAAAGAAGTAGCGGCTCCGGTCTAAAATAAAAATATTGAGATTAATGGCCAGAGGATTCGTTATGCTGACCACACGACATTATTTATCCGCAAATGTTGGCACTGTCTTCGCCAAAATACGACGGCTACTTGGTCGGTATAGCTAGCTTACGGGCCGACACCATGAAGTTTATAGAGGCTTACCTGCCTGTGATTTTCAATTGTTTCACGTCTTCTTTAAAATAGTAATTTTCATCTTTTTTAACAATATTTTTTTCTTTTCGCTGCTTTTCCTTACTATTACTACTATTATTACTATTACTTATATTTTTTAATTTATTAATGATTGTTAGGTTTTAAATATCTCTTTCATGAAGGAACTTGTAAATTTACAATAATTACTTGTATCCAACATAAATCAAATATCCTTAGAAGAAACCTCAAAATCTACTTTCATGTATTCATACATACATCCATGGGTTTTGTAAGCTGTACATTTTAACGGTTGGTCTGTTAATTTCGAAATCTCTAAGATCAATATAAAATACTTTCGTCAATGTTGAATACTCAACTATTTTTTTTCTATAATATATTCTCATAGGTACTTTTTATGGTAATTTGATTATCTGAGCTGTCCTAATTATTTGAATTTAAACTTTCCAACTACACATCTATCATAAAATTTAAATTATTTACTAATAGTTATCTTATAAACATTTCATCGTTAAAATAAAAATATTAATATAATAAGCCCTATTCCTTTTCAATTTGGAAACATTCCATAAACGTCATTTAAAGCGATTCTTATGGGTTTTGAAATAGCTGGAAGACTATCTGGAGAACAGCCAAACAGTTTGTGCATTAAAAAAGTATCTTACTATTAAGTGGCTGATTCTAAAATTCCAAAAGGCTAATGGCTGCTTTTGAAATACAGTGTAAGATGAGATATTACTACAGTTTTGGTGTAAGAATGGTAACAACTGATATGTAATGAGATAAAATTGATGGGCTTACTACGGCTGTCTTTTAATTTAAATATAAGACAGGTATATACATATTACTGCATAATATATTGATATGATTGTAAATGCATGCATATATAAATTTATAGTTAAAAATAATAGTATGTATACCTTTCATATTGATATTGTAGTAAATATAAATGCTTTGAAGTAATTGCATGTATTGTTGTGCCATTATAATTATATTGTAGTTTTATGTTCACTATGTTTGCGCTGATAGCCATCAGTCTTACCTTGATGAGTTACATTATGGCTTTATCTTATAAGCTACACCATTGCATAATATATCAGTGTAACCGAATGTAGATATAACTAATTGCTTACAAATTATTAAACTTAATATCTGCTTAAATACTTTTTAAAGGCTTGGGGAGTAAAAGTGAATAAGGTAGTCGTTTCCTAGCACTGACGACACGAATAAATGTATAAACATTCCACTTTTTTTTAAAAATAACTTAAGCATTCAGAAATATGTATTTATTGATTATGTTGGTTGTGTTGTTTAAAGAAAACAGTTATGTTCTTAACTAATTTTCAAGCCTTAATCTCAATCAAATAAATCAACTGCACTAATTTCAAACTACTATTTAATATATTTCCAAAATAAAGTTTTAATATATTCAAAAACTAAATGAATAAACATAAATATGAACTGCTAGCCAGATAGCTCCATGATTATTGATAAATTAAGTCTACTAGCCATATAAGTTTACAATTACAACACAACTTAATTTATAGGTGGACAAAATTTTACTGTATTATAAATGTTGTTCAATAAATATTGAATTATTTATCAAAGGTGACAGCTGCAGATAACAAACTTGACGTATGAATACGTGAAAGTAGATATAGTAGTTACTTTATTTGTCAGTTAAGGTTACGCCTATGAAAATTGAACTGTAGCTTTCTTATGAGTCACTAAAACAAACAAGGGCTTACAATTTATTTCAATGAAACTAACCTTTTGTACTCATTTGGTAGAATGTACAAGGACGTACCTAGGAATAATGCTGTATTCCCATTGAATTAAAAATGCAAAGTAAGCAGGCAACGCAATAGACTGGTCCTTTCACTAACAGGGGCAAGGGAGCTCGGTATATTTTGTTTTATTTGGTTGGCAGGGTCGATGTTGTCACGGAGGACAAGAACTGATGACTGTCCATTAACATGGTGTGGTCTAGAAGGCTGTGACTTGTTGGCTCACAAAGGCTGTGACTATCGCCGACACCTTTACATGCAGCCACTTACAAGCTACTAGTTAGTGAGAGGTTTGTCTTTGAGACTGGCAAGGTCAAACACGATGAAAAAAAAAAAAAATCTTTCAAGTCATGAGTGGGCAAAAATCATTGGAAGAGTCGTTAAGGCACAAGGAAACTTCTTATTTGGAACATTTTGAAACAAATAGAAAACCGAAGATATCAAAACATGATTTAGTATTATTATTATTTAAACTAGAAACGACGTTTTCTTCTCTTAAGTCTAAATCCATTTTGCGATGATAATCTATACTTTCATCATGTGACACATATGGGGCCTATTTCATAAAACAACCTGTCTACAAATTACAATTTACAAGTGAATGATTTACACTTGTAAATAAAAAGGATTTCCTAAAGAAAATGGTTTGACTTGTAAGTCCTTGTGCGCTTGAAGATATTTATATGTCAGTTGTTTTGTCTACAAGTGTAATATGAATACATCTAAATTAGTTCTTATTGTTACAACAACACAATAATAACACAAACCATTTTAAAATTATTTTGTAACAGCTGTAGTTAAATATTAAAATATCAGTTATCAAAAATATTAATGAACATAGATTGACCTAAATTTTGTTTGCAGCCTCCTAAATTTGAGTTAGTAAATAAAATAAATGTTTGAAATGAGGCACATTATATTAATGTTACTTGTTTTTGAGGTTAAACATTACTATGGGGCATGGCGTAATTTATTCTTTCTTGAACTAAGGCAGTTAATTACAGTAAGTGGCTTATGGATGTCCCCTAGCTGCTGGTATGAGAACCATGGACCACCTATATGGAGAGAGGATATCATTGGTTGTAATGGAAGGCATTTGTAAAATTCAAAACATATCATCTCCTATCTTTTAATTGGCTCTTACCCACATCGGTGAGATCGGGGTTTGAATCTCGGTCAACTAATACATTTCCAATAAATTCTACCCTCATAATCCCTACAATATTATCCTGATATATATATATATATATATATATATTCCCGAATAGGTAGTAGGCCTAAGACATGGTAGGAAAAAAATTCTTTGATCTTTTGCGTTGATAATATTTGGTAGGGGGGATTTTTGGAAAACCAAGGGAGATTGAATGGTATGGTGCTTTTTTTTTCATTTTAGTAGAGTTCTGACTTTCCTGAATAAAATAATACCACGTACTTTATGGTTTTACGTTTGTATAGAAATAATAATTCAAGAACCTCTGTAGTGTATTTGTTTGTTTTGTGGCACTGCTACTCTTATCAGTGGCTATTTGAAATATTTTACTTTTGAATATTTTTATGTTCAAATCTTATTTAATTAAATGTATTTACATATCTATTATTATATATTTAGTTGTAGTGTTTGTTTGTACTTTCAATATATCTCTTCTTTTTTTTTTTTTGCCTGACAATTTTACCACCTTTTCTTGTTATACGCTCCAGTGGCTTGTTTTTCAGTATTTTGCTTTTTTAAGTTTATATTGAGCCTTCTGGATATTTAAATAACTTATATGTAATTTAAACATAAACAACGTTATCCAAAGCAGTGCTTCTCAACATTTTTAAAACTGCAACACATTTTTTAGAACAACAAGCTTTTGAGATTCACCTGGATTTAACAAACATAATGGTAGATGGGTAGATTTTAAAAAAAATCTAAACGTTCTGTTTTTCTCATGATTTTTTTTTTCTAATTTTTTGACAGTTTTAACATTTCCATTTTTATTTGGGAACCACATATTCTAAATGTATCTCAGAAAAGTGAGGGTGTCAGTTCTCGACCTGTCACGTTAGAGTCAATTGGTGGAGAAGACGTATGGAATGTTCGAAAAAACAAAACAAATGCAACGAAATTGCACAATTTCTCGTGAAGTTGTGTAAAATGTAATATATGATAAGTATAAAAAAAAGGTACTGACTCTTTTATACCCTCACCCAACTGTACTCGTGTCATCATCGCTGTACTGACCAAGCTCCTCTTCATGTAGACACAAACACACAGACGGTTGGACGGACGGGATTTCGATATGAAATCATAATAAGAGAGCTTGGTAAATACGCCAATCTAATTGAAATCATTGAGTGGTTGGAGGGGGAGGTGAATAGTGACTAGAGAGAGACAGAAACTCCTCCATAAGCCAAGCTATATTGAGTCGGGAGACTGGCCCCGACATGTAAACACTTGGGGACTCTATATCTCTGACCGCCTGGACGCCAATCAGTGAAATAGCTATGACTGTCTCTCTTTCTCTCTCTCTCACTTTCTCTCTGACCAAGGCGCGGGATGACAGACGAGGATGGATTGACGTATAGTCTGATGTTAGTGGTGAACGGCGTCGCCTACTCGGGTGAATTCTTAGGAGCTATTTCGCAAAGAGGGCTGCATCATAACTTGACTCAGTTAAGCACTCAAGTACTAGCACACTTAGACGCCAATGTACAGATTAGAAAGAGAGGGAAGAAATTGAACAATCCAACCCTTCGAGATCTCTTGTTCGTCTGCTTATAGCACTTCCCCTCTTCCACTGACGAGTACATGCACTCACTCTACTATTTACTACTTCCTGCCAGGATGAAGATTAAAAAATTGAATGTAAGCATGATTATGAACATCTAAATTATGAAACAATAAACAAATCCTTTTGAATTGCAAGTCAATGCTTTTCAAGAGCAAATAATAGGGCGAGTGCCTAAAATCGTCAGGGGAAGAGGGTAAGTGTTATCAGCAGATAAACAAAAGGTTTCGCAGGGTGAACTGATAGTTTTATTTCCTCTCTTTACATTTCGTACATTTATATTGGAATGTGATAGTGCTTAGAATGCTTAGGTGCATCAAGTAAGATGCAGCTCATTTGTCAAAATAGCTTAATCTCACCAAATAAATGTAAAAGGTAAAATTCCCGTCTTTCTCTCTCTGTATTAATATCATTAAATAGTTGTCACACACATAGAATATAGAAACAATTCTTTTGTACTGTTACACACAAACACACACACACACACACACTATGTTTAGAGTACATTACCTCCTTACAAAGTATGAATATTGTGTTTGTATAGAGGCTTTTTTTTTCAATGGCCACTTTATTTGACCGTGTTTCTATTTTACTAAAAGCGAATGAGGCGATAAATCAGGATGAGTAGCTTTGGGGATGTCAGTTTCAGAAGCACGTTAAGAGAAAGAGGAATGCATAGAGGAATAGAGAGACAAATAACAGATGGACATGAAACACACAAAGACAGAGATAGAAAAAGGGATGGAAGGGGTTGTTTAGGTTAACTGAAAATTATGGGTGAGAGAGACTCAAAAGAAGGAAATATGTTATTATTTTTTGTACCTATTGTCAGGACAGAAAAAAAAACACAATATATATCTGTTATATTAAAAACATTGCTATTTTTTTCTCACTACAAAAGTCTAGCTTTACCATCACAGTAAATATTCATGAAATACATTTGTTAAAAGAAGAATGATGATTTACATTACATTTTTCATGTTTTTTGATATTTGTTTTAACACCACGGTGTTCTAACCTTTTTTCCACTCCATACATTTTATGAATGAGGTTTTTATTTCTAGAGTATAAAAAAAATATGACAAATTTACGTTTCATTAAAAAAAAGTTTTGAAGTGGAAGAATCACACATACATTTTTATTCAAAATATTAACTAAATATATTTTAAGATACTGTGTTGTTTCTACCATATTTGGACTACAGCGGACCTATAATGTGAAAACCAATAGTAATACATCCCTATTGGCTGTTTATATTTTGATTTTGGTCACGCGTCTCATGACACGCTCGTTTTGTAGGCATATGAACTAATTACTCTAATATGTTAGGCATGGAAAAGATTGAATTTTAAGGACGTGTGCCCATATTTGCGTGGAGAATGAGTGTGAAAACCACACACTCAGTACACCCAGCCTAGATTCGAATCCCTGACCTCACCTTCACCGAAAAATCAAACTAGATAAGACTTGACATTCAGCCCGAGTGCTCACTGGTGATAAATCTAACCAATGATGGTGATAAGTGCTTTTTACTTCCTCACGGAGCTTTGAGTAGAGAAAGTATTGTGATCATAAAAAAAGTCAAATTTGAGATTGATGGATATTGACGTTCAAAACCCACTGATCCCGAAAAAGTAGTTTTCGCAATGCCATTTTTCTCTCTGTGGGTTTGTGTCTATGTCTATAGCCGGAACCATTTTACAGTACTAATTTGGCTGAAACTTGGTATCTAGGGTTTTCATAATATTCATCTGAGGAATTTGTAGAATTATATATCCAACCCTAATATTAAGGGTATGTCGCTTCCCACCCCCCTACCCATTATATATATATATATGTGTCAATCTGTCAGGAAACCTATCAAAGGGTGGAGTTGTCGAGTAGGAGCGCTTAAAATAGTCAAACTTGTTGTGTTGATGGATTTATTGTAGACTTTCATAGCACCGCCTCTTACTACCCTTTCTGGCTATAGGGCTATATACTAATTACGCTAATGGGATAGGGATTATGAAGGCTTAAATTATATGAAATACACCCTCATTTGCGTGGAAGTAGAGTAGAAATTTTTTAGGGAAAACCACCCTCAATGCACACAACCAAGATCAAACCCCAAGCTCCCTGTCTTTGGCAGTTTATTCCAACACGAGAGTAGTGCGTTAGACCACGTGGCCACCGAAGTGGGTTATTGTAGACTTAAGTACATATTATGATGTAGATAGTTAATTGGTAAAATGCTACGAAAACTATAGCCAAGGCAGTCATTCTAGTTCACAGTCCTTGAATACGTCTATTTCGGTGGACTGCTCCACCTCATCCTGGAAAACAACAACATAGTTCCTCCCTTGATGGCCCTTGCCGTCAACTATCAGCCTATATACTATATACTATAACTATAGCCTCTTAACACTATCCGTAGACTCTCCAAAAAACAATAATCCTTTGTCCTCGTTTCGTTCTTGCTTATAGCTTTAAAAATGTGTCATACTTGTTGATATTTTGTTAAATGTAATTTACCGGTATGTAATTAAACACAAGCAAAGCTGACTTTCAATGCATATGTGTTAACTTATTGCAGACTGTTCTGAATAGCTTGGCTGACTGACTGAGGCTTTCTTTATCACGAGGGAACTATGTCTCTTATGTGACATACATAATACATATGTATCGATGTTACTAGACACTGACAGGTAGGTTACTGAAGGCCCAAAAGAAAAAAAAAATAGATTTTCTCAAAATCGGTTCTAACGCTTTGGATTACAATTTGTATTTATGAACAGTTTAACATTAGAAACAAAATGGCCTTTCGCATTTTACAGTGAAATAATTTCAAGGATATCTTACATAAGCGGATATCTTCAATTTTAAACATATCTCTGCAACTCTTTGAGAAACGAAATACCTTACAGTTGAAAAGTTGTTGTATTATTAAAAATAAAAAGAATAAAACTTTTATTTGAAATATGTTTTTATAGACCCAATAGTTTACGAGCCATTGGCGAATATATTTGTAAAATGAGCTCTAAAAAAATTATGGTTTACCTCTTAATATGTTTCTGTAACTCTGTATATTATTTTAATTATGCCTTTTTAGGAAATGTTTCTTTAACAATGTATATTGTTTCATTTAAAATATCTTCTTAGTTTTGAGTAAATATCACAATTTTTAGTTAAAGATCAAGAAACTGTAAAACTTATTTTTAGAAGGAAGATTAAAAAAATTGTTGTAGGGCTACCAAAGACCTAAGCCATAAGTAAGGTTAAGTTTATTAAAATAAATTCACCCGCATTAGTGTGAAAATAGGATTATATAATCACAATGAAAATCACCTGTGTAAATATAATAGCCCTTAGTACACTCTTCTGGGATCCGAACAATGACCTCCACCTTCATGTCAACAACGTTGAACAAGTTCTTTTAAAATCAACCATTTAGGGCCAGTTTCATAGTCAGATTTAGTACGTCTCAAGTGCGGCGCTATACTAAATACAAGACGTCACCTACCTGAAATATGAAATATGCGAAACTGGCTCATTCCATTTTGGTCTAGGTAGGTGTCGTCCTGTATTTAGTATCGACTCGCACTTTAGGCGTACTTAATCTGACTATGAAACTGGCCCTTAGAGTCACATCTCCCTGCAAATGTGGTTCAGTGATCTAAGGGGCTATACTTGCATTGACACTATAGTTCCCAATGAAGGGGATGGTAAGTTTAAATTCCCAGCCGTATTCATTGAACAAGAATTTCAATTTGTTTTTAACTCCACCCTTCACACTTACTCGGATACATTCCCCTTCAGTTGCCCCTCCCCATTATAATCTATGAAATTATGTTTGAATGACCCACATGTTATATAAACTACCCTATTTTTATAGGTCGATCTGTCCATCAATAATCCAAAGATTATTCAAAATATTAACGTTTTTAATAACTTCGAGTGTGACATTCTATCCTAACTCATGATCTGACGGAGGAAAGAGGCACTTGTTCAACAGAGGACATGAGGAACACAAACGAATATTTGAGATTCATAGCACTCCAAGAAAAGAAAAAAAAAACTGCCAGCATTTGTCCCACATCCCAACACTCAAAAATATGATCTCGGATCAAACCCCCACCCCCTCCC
>CABFWB010000120.1:386181-399333 GCA_902151455.1 Timema bartmani | reverse complement strand
TTTTTTTTTTTTTCAAAAAAGTAATATTGATAAATAAAATGTAAACGAATATCCGGTGGACAACAATTAGAATCGAAAAACATTGTGAGATTGAATGATGCATTTTTATTTAAAAATACAATTTATACCTGAAAAACTCAAGCTTAAATTTCGAGATTTGATATGTTCAGGTGTCATTCGGCTCTCCGGGAATGTCTATTGACTTAAACTTCGGAACGTCTATTTTATATCACATCAACGAGTGTTTGTTATAAGAGTTTTAGCAATCTTGGGGGAACCCCCTTCCTCATTTACTGCTTCATTTTTAAAATTAAGGCTCAGACTTTAATTGTTGTTTGGGGTGGTTCTCATATCCACCTTACAAATTCCAATTTTGCGAATTTTGTGAGCCCCCAGTTCACCAGCCGACTCGATGGTATGGTTGTCAGTGAACCTGGCTACGAACCTAGGGCTCCCAGGTTCGATTCCCAGCTGATATCATGGGTATTTTCCCCGAAAGGTGAATTATCCCAACAGTCACCAGGAGTTGGTAAATTAGGCTTAAGTTAGGTTTAAGATCACTCCTGGCTCCACACCTTCATAATCACTATCATCACATCATCTCATTACGGGTACGACGTATAGACAACCTCCGATATATACCCTGACCAACGTTCTGTGACACCAGTATGCTAAAAGTTTAAATATATATACACTAGCACACACTAACACACACACAGGAGGTGACCGCATTAGATACTATAAATGTCCCTCTCAAAGATGGCATACGCTTAAAAAATAGGCCCCCTTTCTAAATATATTTTAAATTAATTTTGTTTTTGGAGAAATCCTCTACATTCCTGGCATATTTAAATTTTCTGCCTTGACTAAATTGTTCTTTTGTGCCCGACCTCCTATCCGCTTCTCCCAATCCTATTTACTCCATTTAAAATATTAGTCTTTTATGGTTATTTGGAGTGGTCGTTATACCTTCTCGTCGAATTTCAGTTTTATGCCACAAGGAAAAATAATTGTTTTCATTAGTTTTGAAAATTATAAACCCCCTCCCCCTTATTCCATCCAAACAACTCCTTATAAATTTCAAATTGTAACATGAATATGGTTATCTGTTGTTATTGTTGTTGTTTGTACTTCAACCTGCCTGCCAAGCTTAAATTTTCTGCCACACTTAAAAATGTGTTCTTTGGTTTAGGCACTCGCCCCCGCCCCCTCCATGTTTTACAAAGTCCCAATTAAAAATCTAGTAGTTTAAGCTCTTAGTATTTATTTGGTGTTGTCTTTTATCTGCTTGCCAAATTCCAGTTTTTACCACGCTGGTAAGTAAGTTACTAATTAATTTTTGAATTTTTTAATACCCTCAACCCCTTTTCTCCTATTAACTATTTAAAATTTAAAATTTTTAATATTTATTTGCCTAGCTGGAGTTGTCTCTCTACCTTTATGACAAATTTTAATTTTTTACTTCATATAAAAAGTATTTTTCAAATTCTAGGCCCCCTATTTCCTAGATCCCATTTTGGAATTTCCCTATTTTAGATTTTTCTGGCTATATGAAGCACTCCCAATACCTTCATACCTGGAGAAATTTCAAGTTTACAGACCCATGGTTTGGTAAAATACGGTAATGAGTGAGTCAGTGAATCTCACACCTTTCTGCCCCTCGCCACACTCCAAGGAGATGAAATTTGAAAAACCCTCAACATTATCTAACCAATTTCTCTAAAGGAACCTTCATTTGAAATTTCAAGGTTCTATATCTGCTGGTTTAAAAGAAAAATCAGTGAATTTTGAAAACTTTCAATCCTCTTTTTTATCCCTTGGAGGTCAAATTTCGCAAAACTTTATTGTCTATGGCCTAAAAGAAACCACGCCAAATTTCAAGTTTTCAGGCCCAGGGTTTGGGCAGATCCGGTGATGAGTGAGAGAGTGAGCGAGTGAATTTTGCCTTATATATATAACAGGGTGACAAATGAAGAAATCCTAAGAAGAGTGGGTGAAAAGAGAACACTTTTGGATGTGATTCGTGGGTACAAATCAAGCCTGATCGGACACATGGTTAGGAGGAACTGTCTGTCCTTTGAACGTCATAGAAGTCAAGGTTGAGGGTAAAATGAGCTTAGAGAGAAGGCGGATTCAAATATTGGAGGACTTGAATTTCCGGAAGCAGTAGGAGGAAGCAGAGGACAGGGTGCATTGGCGGTCTAAGTTCACTGCTAAGAGCAATAAACATGTCATAAGACAGAACACCTAATAACAATAATAATAATGATAATCTAACCCAATATTAAGGAGCTATAATCCTGAAATCACATTAAAAATAAACTTAAATATATTATCACTCAACCAATACGTAAAACTATTTAATGAAGAAAAATGAATAAATTTAATCTGTGTTGACATCGCTAATACTACTGACTCTTTAATACTATATTAGGTAATATCATGCTTTTATTAGAAAAGTGAGATAAAAAGAGGGTGACATATGGTTGACAATAAATCATCATTTGACTTAAAGGAAGAATGACTTGATAATAAACTGATCTAACTAGTTTCCAGAACGTTGACAATATTCGCGTATAGATAATATTAATAATGTTGTGTTTTGTTTTTTTCAACGTACACCTGCAAATAACGCTTTATGAACAAATTTTAATCATTCTTCTACCTATCAAATAAAACACTCTACGTTTTGAAATAACTTCTCTTTTACCAACTGGCACATAATTATAATTAATATTATACTTTCAAAACACAAGAGTCCGGAAATTTTCAATTTTTATCAGAAGAAAAAACTCTCTATGTCTCATTTACTAATCCCAAGAGGAAAACTTTTTATTTTAGTTTGAACTAGCAGTCGATAATTTACATGCCTTCATAGTCTTCTTCTACTACAGAGCCTGGTGATTTGTGGTCAGGAACCCTGCTTCTACCATGAGAGGAACCCTTTTATTTTTAATATAATATGATTTTAATATCATTCTTAAATAATAATTTTAAGTTAAAATTTACGATAAATCAATTAGATGAAATTTTTTTAAAAAAAGCTGCAATGGTGACTATGTGGCCGTATTTAGAACCGTAGAGGGCCAGGGGAAGTAAAATTGGAGCCCCAAACTTTAAATAAATTTATTTTTCCCCCAAACGTTTTAATATATTCATTTTTTACTAAAAAATATACTGTTAAAAGCTCAATGTTAAATATAGTATTTAAATAAGGAATAATTATTGCCAAAAAAATTAATTAGATTTGTTTACAAGAGTAACCCAAATTAATTGGTTTTTAGCTATAAGGAAAGAAAATAATGTCAAAATGTTATAGATAAGTACATTTTTATTTTATTTTTAAATATTCATAAATATGTTTGTGGAGGCCTATGGGCATAAGCCCCTGTTACCACCCTTTCTTCTTTTAAATCGGGGTTTGCATTAGGCTCGCAATGTACTTGAATGCTGACGGATCTTGATTTCTCGTAAAGGTTGACTGAAATTATCAATTTGAGAATCCAACGTTTTAGGATGCGTGGCTGCTAGTATGGGTCACACTTTTAGTAAAAGAAAACAAATTATTAATCTCACAAGTAGTTTTTTAACAAAAAAATCTATATTTATTTAGTAAAGTCTCTTTTAGAGCTATTTGGTTGGGAATTATTTGAAAATAGTCAACATATATCTTTTTTTCTCTCACGAATGTCACCGACTTTACGTTTGACGTAATATTCACATGCTGTCAGTGTGCTGTCAAATCTTTTAATCTGTTCATAAACCGCCATAGCGAGTCAAAATAAATAATGGAATACTGGCATTTACTCCCCCCCACACACACACAATCGAAAACATTCCTAGAGTTTTTAAAAATCGTACAAGTCACCAAACTTTAGTTATGATCAAATTCATTTGTTAAAAAAAAGGTAGTATGTAGACCTAGTCGAACTTTGAATATATACATACATACATACAAAAAACAACTACTATATACTTAATCCATCCTAACTAGCTTTCTCCACACTTCCCTATCCTTGCATACTCCCTTCGCTTCAACAACGTCCATTCACCAAGTCATACATGCTCTTTTATCCTTAAAACCCTTTATGCGTATCTTTTTCACACATTCAAATAATGAATTAGGTCATATTAAAATAAAATAGAAAACATCGTTATATTCCTACACACACTATATATAATATATATAAAATACATTATATGTACTATATATTTTGTATGATTGTATATAATATATTATATATTGTGGGCTGAAAGAGATAGGATGGGGACTGGATAGAGCTCGCTCAAGATAGGGATAGGTGGCGTAATTTTGTGAGTGCGGCAATAAACTTTCGAGTTCCTAAAGCCATAGAGTAAGTAAGTATAATATTATATTGTTTGTGCTAAAAATCGATTTTCAACCGCATTGGTAGGCACGCGAACTAAGTTTGAAGCTCGTCTACAGTCTGATTTTTATAGGAAGCCCGTTATTTTATAACTGTAAGCTCGTGCTGTTACAATGGCAAAAATAAAAATATTGCACTTTGTATTTATATTATTATAAGTCCGTTTGATTGGTAACGTCAAGAGACATTGTACGGTAACCCATAAATAAGTACTATTGAATGCTTTCTTCTAATTATTTAGATAAATTTTATAATTAATAAATTAAATAAAATATATTTCTAGAACGCAAAATTTTAGTGATTTTTCAATCAATTTTGGTAGTCGAAAGTGGGATCTCTTTAAAAAAATCAGGGTTCACCAGCAATGAAGAGAACCGGACTTGAATCCCGTCTGGATGTACTAAAGCTTTTTTTTTTGCCTTCAACCAAATGCGGGTACCTTTGTTCCAAATCCAACCTTCCTCATCCCTAACACTTTAACGTTAACACGTTGGTTATTAAGTGTAAATATAACCCGAATGGGTAAACTAACTAATTTTTTTCATCGTCATACGAATACATCCGTTTCACTGATAGAGTGAGGAAGTTTTAGAGTAAAAGTAGCCGCATTTGCGCGGAAAACGCGTTAAAGTCCATTTAGGACCCAAAAAAACGTAGTACAAACGATCCCCCGCCACCCCCTCTCATTGACAATCTGTTATATTAATAGAATTACACGTTAGACTACCGAGACGGGCCAAAAAAAAATTGATACTAAAAACATATATATTTTGTTCTGAATCGGACCGTAGTTCCGACATAGTAAAAAAATAAATTATACTCACTCAATCACCCCTGAGTTAGCCACTTGTTGTCCCCAGTTCCCCCCTCCCCATCCTATGGAAGATGATCAACTTTTCATCTACGCGGGACTCAATAAACGCTGGCTGTGTTATCAGGGCTTCTAAACGCTTGCACGCAGATTCATAAGCTCCAAACGCACGCGAGTGTGTGTGTGTGTGTGTGTGTGCGCGCGCGTGTGTGTAAGCTTCCCTGTCATACACGGTGCTGTGTTCGCGCGGCTGAGAGAGCGTGTTATCTGCGACCCACACCAGGTAGCAGCACTGACACGCGGCCTTGCCAATATTTCATTGGTACGGGAGAGCGTTCAGAAGGTTGGAGGGTGTGTTTAGGGGAGGAGGGGAGGGATCTATGCAGGTTCTGTATCGCTTCGTTTGTCTTTTCTCTCCTACACACATTAACACCCTCCACCCCACACATATTCTTCAATATTCCACTAATTTAATTTATTTTTTTTAATATTGGAGATTTATTATCGTACCGCGGTGTATGACGTTTGATAGATTACTGTTTACTAAAATTTTTGAGTTTTTTACTATCTCGTTCTATTTGTTTTCTCTTTTGACATGCACCCTCATCCCCCCACTTTTCCCCCTTTCTATATTGCTTTGGTCGGGGGTAAGTGGTGACGTATAGTTAACAATTCCTACTTTGGTGAATTCGAAAATATTTTTAGAAACGAGCTGCATCTTAACTTGACGGACTTAATAAGCACTATCACACTTAGACGCTAATGTATTAAATAGAAATAGGGGGTAAAATAAGAACGGTGAACATGAATTGCGGAACAACTCATCCGACCTCAGTAATACTCTTACACGAACTGAGGAGTAAAAATTATATCCATAGTAGCTTTGTTCAAAATATAGCATGGAGGTTAGTCTAGTCTAGTCTAGTCTAGTCTAGTCTAGTCTAGTCTAGTCTAGTCTAGTCTAGTCTAGTCTAGTCTAGTCTAGGCTAGGCTAGGCTAGGTTAGGTTAGGTTAGGTTAGGTTAGGTTAGGTTAGGTTAGGTTAGGCTAGGTTAGGTTAGGTTAGGTTAGGTTAGGTTAGGTTAGGTTAGGTTAGGCTAGTGGCTAGGAGTTGAATGGGATTACAGGTTGTTCGATAATTCGTGTGGACTATCTGACAGTTGGCCCTAATTGAATGTCTGCTGACAGATATACCTTATTCCGCAATTTGAGTGCGCTCAATAAGAATATCTCAGCCTGGGAGGGCCCTTGTTTACCTGCTAACAGCATTCCCCCTCATCCACTGACGAGTACACATACTCACTCTACTATTTGCATGTCCGAAAAGTATAGACTTGCATTTAGAATTGAGTTATTTCTTATTTACTATTATTTATATATATACTTTTGCTTCCAAGGACTGTTTTACTCTACATTCTAGCAAAAAGAATTCCCACAGGACATTTCCGAGAATTATTCAAATAGTTTTGAGTTGTAGACGATTTAAGAAAAACGCTTAAACAAAAAGATTACTCCAAAATAAAAATAAAAATGTCTGACAATGTAGAGCTATTTTCATATTTATTTAATAATTAATATTTAAGCCTTTCTTCACCAGGAAGGTTGTGTTCATTTGGAAAATAAAAATAGCTTCATTATACATTTAAAATTAAAGTAAAATAATTAAATGACATAATAGACTAATATAGAGACATATGGAACAAATGAGCAAGATGTTTTCCAAAGAGCATCATGATACACCTAGCTATGTAAGCTATGTACTATGGATCCTCTTTGAGATAAATCTTTACTTTTTGTGTTTTTATTTTTTGGGGGTTTCTCGTCTGCCTCTATATAATTAAAACTGTCTACCGTAGCAAAATGTTTTGTTTCTATTAGTTCAGCAGTTTTGAGGGATTCACACTTTTCATCATTCTCCGGACTCCTATTTGTTGATTACCACCCTTTTCAACTTTTATGTTATCAGGAGTGATCCTTTAACCAATTTGCCAAATCTAAATTTTCTTTCGCACTAAAAGGTAGATTTTCAAATAATTTTGTAGAAATTTCAAGTTAATGTCCGTCCCCCCAAAGTTATATCGGTTCCCACATTTCCATTTTGAAATTTTAAGACTTATTTAGTTATCTAATATGGTTCTTTTACGTGCCTACTTAGTTTCAACTTTCAACCACACCGAAAATAGAACTCTTATGTTTCCCGTTTTTCAATTCTGAAATTCAATTTATTCAGACATCATTTGGTTATCCGGGAAGGTATATTTACTTACATGCCAAATTGCAATCTTATTCCATACCAAGAAGTTTTTTCCTACTGGGTTGAAAAATGTTGAGATCCCATATCCTGAAACCAATTTAGGAATTTAAAATTTTCAGTATTTTTTTATTTTTGATTATTTGGGGTGCTCATCCCAATGGCATCCTAATGCCATACTAAGAAACTTTTTTTATATTAGTTTTTGAAATTCTTAATGCTCCTTCAACTCAGATCTTAATTTTTTTTTAAATCATACTTTTCTAGTTAGGTATTTGCAAAATTTATATTCTATACTATAATAAAAGATTTGATTTTCTTTATTTTTGGACATGTCTTCACATTTCCCATTTCACTACCTACACACCCACCCTACAATTTTGTAATTTCAAATTTTAAAAAAATGTTGGGTTTTTGTTGTGGTCTCTCTCTACTATCTCACCTAATTTCAATTTTCTCTACACTATCGATAAATGGTTGATAGTTTTAGTTATGGAAATGTCCGGCTCTATCCAATCCCCATACCCCCATTTTAGATAGCGTATAACCCGAACGGGTAGTAAGACGTGGTGCTAAATATTATTATTAAATTTTAAATGTTCAATCTCTTCTAGTTATATGGGTTTAACACTTTATATTTAATAAAATATATCGATTTTATACTGTAACTATTAAAAAAATTAGTTTTGAAAATTTTTAGAGGAACCTCTTTCTCTTTTTTATATTCCTTAATTTTTAAATTTAAGCATGTTGAAACCTTCATTATGGTTTGGGGTATTCTTTACACCTGCCCTGAAAATTTCAATCTTCTACCACACTGATAAGTAGATTATTCTTTTAATGTTGCCAATTTTGAATCCCCGTACCCCCATATCACCATCCCACAATTATATAAATAAAATATTTAACACTAATTCTGTTACTTGGAGTGCTCTCTTTGTATCCCTGGCAAATTTAGTTTTCCTAATTAGCCAATATACCTCCCCTATTTTCCATTTTAATACCAATTGGGGGTCAGTTGATGCAAATTTTGAAAAACTAGCTATGGGATCTTGTTTATCGACCATGGAAACCCCCCAGATATAAAATTTATTAAAAATTCAACCAACTGAAATTAAAAAATAACTACAAGAAGGTTGTGTTAAGAAGCTCCCGGGATTCTAATTTCAGCGCAATGGGACATATTTGATTTTTCGGCCTATAAGGTAAGGGGAGTTTTCGGGGCCACAGATTTGGCCCCTTTTTTAATTACCTACCAGGAGGGTCCATGTCGAATTTTAACCTTTTATCTCACAGGAAGTATGAAAAAAATACCTTTGGAAGGAACAGATGGACATGACATGGATTTTATATTATAGATGTATGGCTTTTGCTTAAATATTTTATCATCCAAACTCGCCAGATAAAACGTAAATACTTGAACATGGGAAATTCTATCTGGACTTACCGTGACGTCACAGGTAGGCAACGTCTTTTATAGAGGGAGCCATAGAAGGATTCTGGTAGAAGTGAACTCTTAGAAAATTCAAACATAAAGTAATGAATCTAAGAAGGAAGAAGAAGGGTAATTGTATCATTTTCACAAGTATAAACTATTACTATTATAATAACAATTACTTTGAATTGTAAAATTATTTTTAAATTTTTATCAGACGACAACAATCTATTGATTTCAAGGGGCTGTTCATAAACTACGTCACGTTAAATTAGGATTGTTTACCCCCTCCCTTCTTTGTCACACATATTCACAAAGCTATGAACTTCCCTTATAATATTACGTCATAATATCACGCAACCCCCACCCCTACCCACTATTTAAATAGTAATTTTAACTGTAGAACCTACATAAAACTTTTATTGAAACGGCTTAGTATGTGTTTACCATATCGACGATCAAAGTCAATGACTCGATCGTTGTTTGTTTACACGTATGCGCAGTCGGGTTTATTAACACAGAATGCTGCCCGATATGTTTAGCTGTAATATGACTTTACACATTACCTGACTAGCCCTTCCCCCCACTCGTCACTCTTTGTGACTCCAAACAATACCCCCTCCTCCCTTCGATATGCGTACGTAGTTTATGGCCAGCCCCCAAGGACCATTTTATTAAAAATTCCGTATAATATGTTTTCCTAAAAAAACACCAATATTTGGATAATTATATGTGTGAAAAATTGCTAAAAAAATTCCAAATTTAAATTTAAAAAAATAATTTGCACTAATCTACCCTTAGAACAAATTTCCCCATGAAACACACTTGTTTTTCATGTAATCCATCAATTTTAAGCAAAATCTTTAAAGGAATTTTTAGACAAATTTCACGTTTGTTTTAGTAAAGAGCTCTTGATGTGAAGCCTAACATTAAAATTAGTATAACTACCCGATGTATGAGCGTATAGCCTGAACGGTTCGTTAAGACGCGGTGCTAAATAAAAATAAAATCCCCGAGGTATGGCCATAACAGCATTTCTAAATATCAAGTATGAACAACATCCGTCAAACTCTTTCGTTTGTAGCCCTGTCTGTGCCTTAGAGACAAACATACGGAGAGACAAACAGACATGAGGACATACAGACATACAGGACATACAGGAAATACAGGACATACAGACATATAGGACATACAGACCAACTTTTTCGAAGACACAACCTCAAAGAACCGTCATAATCTTGAGGTAGACATTTTTTCTCGGGATCTATACTTTCTTTATAAGAAAAGATAAGTGCTGGCTATCAAATTTTTAATGTATTTTGAAACAAGTACATATTTTCAATACTTTCACTGCTGATTGGAGTCTAAAGCTCAACGCCCCAGCTTTTTCACCCAAGGTCACGGACAAGGATGTCCACGGTTTAGGTTAGCTCACTTGTCTTTATCACAAGGAGGTACTCCGTCGCTGAACTGTGAATATCCCGATCCACGCCTCTTCAGTGAAAAGGTAGCCAGGGTCAAAGCGATGTCCTGGACAGAGAAGGTGTTAAATTGTTGAGATTCTTGGCGGGATTATGTGCAACACCTGTTCGACCTCCGTGGCTCGACCGGTAAGGCCTCATCCCCTGGACACTCATTCATCAGCTCGCTTTGTGCCTCATATTTTCGCAGGGCCAGGGATTGTTTACACAGCTCAGGGGCACGGACTCAAATAATGGAGTCTTTTTTTTTTGTCATTTTTATGTTGGCTAACTTTTGTTCACATTTTACCAAAGTTTTTTGAGAGAATCATTAAATTTCTGACCCGCTTCGGTGGTGGAGTGTTTTAAGCCCTCAAGCATCACACTCGTAATTGACTGGACTGCCTATGAGGAGGAGATTGGAGTTTGAATTCTGGTCAGGTATACTTAGGGTGATTTTTCCTCATTGATTACCCACTCTTTCTTCACAAATGCGTATACCTCCTATCCTCCACCTATTTTCCTCATTCCTACAACATTTATTTATGAGATATTCTATCTTTCGACAGATCCATCACCTTACCCAAATTGAGTCATCCAGCATGTTCAATTGGCAGCTTCCTTTATTATGATCTCAAAACTTCTTCTATTTCCCATGTTTAAGACAATAAATCAGCTATCTTCCTACCCGCCTTGGTGGCGTTGTTAGCAAACGCGCTAGTTTCGTGTTAAGCTAGACTGATGAGGACGGGGAGGCCGAGGTTCGAATCTTGGGAGAACTGGGGGTGGTTTTTCCTAAATGGTTTTCCACTCTCCCTCCACACATATTTGGGTTCACTTCCTCCAAATTCAACCTTCCCAATTCCTAACCCATTAGCATAATTAGTACTTAAGCGTATAACCCGAACGGGTAGTAATACGCAGTGCTATAATTTAATTTAGCTATCTTCCTGGTACCTTTCCACCATGTCATCTATGACGTCACTCAGCAAGCCAATAATTCACATAGTATGATACATACTTTGTTTTTAATCACCTGCGGAATGGTTTTCTTTAAATTAAATATTTTTAGAATTAATTCATTAGTCATCTAATCTGTCCATCTTAACCTTTCTATTCTCCTACAACACCCCATTTCCTCAATTAATATTTATGCGTATGATCCTAAAGGGTAGGTTTTTTAAGCGTATTGCATTACAGACTCTTAGGGGCATGACATCTGGTTCAGTCGCCTGTATGTAGATTATTCGCCGCTCTGGTGGCACAGAGCGTTGCTCAGGGTACACCTATTGAGGTTGTCCACACGTCGTAACCACAATGAGATGAAGTGATGATAGTGAATATGGAGGTGTGGACCAGTGGGAGTCTTAAACATAACTTAAGCCTAACTTACCAGCCCCTGGTGACAGTTGTGATAATTGCCTTTAAAAGAAAAATATCCAAGGTACCATCTGGGAAACGAGTCCGGGACCCCTAGATTTGTAGCTACGTGCACTGACCCCTACACCACTATGAAACGCGGTGGCAAAACCAATTAGTTCCTGATATTTTAATTTTATATATAATTATATTTATATTACAGTTTTTATTAATCACTATACTAACCAAATAGTATGAAAGGGTTGAATTTTAAGTAACCGCATCAGTGTGTGTTTTAATAGAAAATTGAAGCATTAAACATTGCTAAGTGCTATTGTAGAATTGGTAAATTCCAGATATGTGATATCCTGGTTCAGTTCCAGTTGGTCCCCAGATATGTTAAAATTTTTACATGGGCTCATCCTGTTATTAATTTAAATTTTCTATCTTGAGAATATAAGCTTTACGAGCTCCTGAACCCAAAAAAGTGGATCTAACAATTATGTCTGTACCCACGTCTGTCTGTCTGGAGCTAGATCCATAACGGTTTATTAGATTTTGTTGAGTATATGTATATGCTATATGGTCATATCTAGGGGCAGATTTTTTATTTTGATTCTAGCGCTCAAGGTAAGAATGAGTTCCAGATGATTGCTTCTTGAGAATTCGAAATATTTTGAAAATATTTATAAAGACTATGTTTGAATTGATTTCTAGGAAGTGTTTGACAGTACAAATGACAGTGAATTTCAGAAAATTTACCAATTACTATTTTTTTTATTAAAACATTTTCAGAAATTGCTCTAATAATTTTGTTTGAATGAATATCTTAAGAGTTTTTGGCATGACAAATAACACTAGATATTTTAGAAATGCGTATGAGTAGTTTACTAATTACTCTTTTTTGACACTCGGAAATTTTCCGAAAATGGCTCCGATGTTTTGGTTCAAAACGTATAGCTATCTGAGGTAGTGTTTGACATCATATATACGACTGTGTGTTCTATTTCCTATGAAACATATTTTAAGGATGGACGACTAATTTTTAAACATTTTTGTCACAAACTACCAATAGACTTCTTGAGAAAGTATGTAAACTGTGTCGTACCGTTTATTTTATCTGTAGTTCAAATAACTTCAACGGCACTAAAATTATCTACCAAAAAACATGGTCCTTATTTTCTATAGAAGTATAAGATAAAGAGCTATTTTGGCTGTAGTGATTTCTTTCTCTTTCTCCATTTCCATCGATTCTTTTCCTCCATTTCCATCGATTCTTTTCCTCCATTTCCATCGATACAATTCATCTTGGAAGAAGATTCTTGCAAAGCAGATCCTTCATAAAGAAAGAAGGGTTTATTTTACCTTCTTTATTTCTTCCAAAATAAAGTAAGAAAACTAGCTAATATCAACGTTGTATGCCCTCCCCCCCCCCCCCCCTCCCCCCCC
>CABFWB010000120.1:362150-385639 GCA_902151455.1 Timema bartmani | reverse complement strand
GGGGGGGGGGGGAGGGGGGTACTTAAATAAAGAAAGATATTCTACATCTTTCTATAAATTCTGAGTAAAAGAGGAACGTAATATTTTATAAATGGCGAGAACCTTTTTCGACAAAGCTGGAAAGAATTAATGTTTATATTTAAATGAATTTTTAAAGTTTACAAGCTGATTGATTCATTATGACTTTTGCTGTGCTACGTGTTTGATTTATGACTTTGACTTCTAATTTAAAAAAATTGGGATTTAAATTGCGTATTGTTACATCTTTTACTAACTTTAACCGACAATTAGCTTTCAAGTAGGCCTACTATGTTATTAATAATTTGAAATATTTTTCAACGCAATTTTTTTAGATTCATTCTACGTAATTTTTCACATGGAGTCTATTGGCTTTATTGAACAGCAGATCCAAATATCATTTGTTTTATAACGGAGGTTCATACATTTCTTTCAACATAACTACACTAATGTATAACATTTATATATTAGTGTGGTTACATATTTAATATGTTTCGTGCACTGCATCTATTTATTCATTAAGAATTTCCGCATATTTTAACCAAGGAACTAGTGATGAGATTTAGAGCAAATGTACACGCATTTGCGTGAAAGGAGAATGGAAAGCCATATAAAATAAGTTTCACTTCCAGTACACCCGAACAAGATTCAAGCTCTGATCTCCCCATTTTAATAAATCAAGCTTATTTCATGAGCCACGCCTTAGACAACATGATCACCGAGGTGGGTGTGAATAAAATAGTAAATGATTCTGTGGAAAATCAATGGACCATCTCTCATAAAGTAAATGCATATTTTGATGCATTTTCATTAATTCTATTGTACTTTTTTTGGGGACACTGTTCATTGCAGCTATATTTTATAGACCACCCTGTAGCTATGCCCCGTGGCAGTGTAAAGGTCCAATATTTACCTCTTGGATCCCTCTGTCAGGAAAGAAAGGGGGTAGTTTCGAAATGGGGGTTGATACTTCACTACATCTTGGATATCTCTGGTTGCTGTCCTAGGACTTCATTTCTCCATCCCTTCATCTTCATCGTGAGTTGTATTCCCTCCCCTCCAAACCCTTGTATACCCTCCCTTCTTCTTATTCTCCTCCTCCCCCGCACCCTTCTCTCACCTCAATCGTGTGATTTAGTTGCTATGGCAACAAAAACACTCGCTACAAGCAAACTGTGAATTTTTAAAGGAGACGCAATATAAAAAGACATGTTTGGTTGTTTCAGCTTTCCTATGCTAGTGTGGAAGGAGACACGAGTTAAGGTGGGGATGCAGGGAAAGGTAACCATTTTTGCAGTTTTTATAACAAAACTTTTTTTGCCAAAAATAAATAAAATTTTGCTTCAGTAGATGCGTTTAATTTATGTTTCTAAGCCTAGCTATCTCAACCGTTCTTAAATTTTCCCCATGGACATAGAATTTGACTCGAACTTTTCTTCTTGATTTAAAATATTTCTTATCAAAGGCCAAAAAATTCAACTGTTGAGATTTATGTTTGTAGAAAATAATCTAAACGTATCTTTAACAAAAATACCTTTTCAAAAAGTGTTTTTATTATGATAAAAACAGTAAAACTACGGGCCCTAGATCAAATTTTCTTCTGTAGATCTAAGACACTTTGCAAACATTCATATAGATTGAATTTAATAAATGGTTTGTAATTTACAAAAAAAAATGGTTCATACTAAAATGTAGGTGAAACATATAAAAATATCTTTGTGGGATTAAAAATCTTATATTTTAAGTCTTAAAATTTTTTTAAATATGAAAAAATTAGATTAATTAATTTTAAACGTTTCACGACATATTTCGTAGCTCTAAGATCGAAGAGAATGATTGGAAACATGAGTTAGTCTCCTTCATACAAACAAGTCCTTTTTTAAACAAAGTTAAAACAGAACATCCATCATTTAGGTTTTTTTTAGTGGTTTTGAAATGTCAGAACTGTCATTCTTATAAGAAATACAGAAATGTAAGAATATTTCCCGTCGAATAATAGACAAAGTTATCCTTTTATTATTAATATATTTATTTCCATTGGGTGTGAAAATGTGAGAAATGTCCATGCTCTTGAGAATGTGAAACATGTATGAGCATTAAATTTATATTACACAGTTTCGAACTTACTACTTTACTTCTTATTTTATTAAGTTTCATACACTACTTTCTTTCACAGCAGCCAGTGAATACTTCATCAGCTATTCTTTATGGGGGGTTGCAAAGTGTACCATGGAAAGTAAAATTTGGGATGGAATAAGGAAAAGAGGGTGGGAGGAGAAGAAAAAAAGGGGGTTGCTAGGAGGGAAAAAAAAAGAGTGGTGAAAGATGATGATGCTAAGGTGGAATAAAGTGAAGCTTCTTTTCTGTCATGCATGCTGAAAAGTATTATTTTAAATTTATTCCCCCAAGACTCTCACTTTCCGCACTTCCTACTCTTTTTTTTGGTCTTTCTTCCTTATAAATGAAGAGGTTAAGGAGCAAAGGAAGATGAGAGGAGGCAAGTCAAGAAGTCTTGGCCTCCTGACTTGCGTAAGCTGGTCTTTCCATGGATTAGCTTATAAAGAGATTCTTTGGTTCAAAGTTCAAACGAATCGTCAAGTGCATAGCTGTTAAAATTTTCTGCAACGCGTCTTACCAAATGTCAGGGCTATCCTCACTTAAATAAAGTAAAATTCAGAGGAAGGGGGTGGGCCTGCGTTTGTGTAGAGTACTACTTTGAAACCAACCGCTCCTGTGGTTTAGTGGTCAGAGTTCCTGTCTACAGATTCAGAGATTCCAGGTTTGATCCCCGGCACTTCCAGATTTTTCTGTGAAGCAGTGGTTTTGGAACGGGGTCAACTCAGCCTCATGAGGAGCCACTGCATGAAAATCTCTCAGCTCTGGTCTAGAAGGCTGAGACTAATGGTCAGAGGGTCATTCCATGCTAAATCAACAAATTTTAATAAAAAATTTTGCCACACCATTTTTGATTTTGATGAAATTTGGTAGGAGATTTGCAACAATCTTTTAGACTTCAAAACAATTTTTGTTATATTTTTAAAAAAATTACTCCTTGAGATATAGGCTATTTTTTACATTACGAACAGGCAAAAAGTGTCATTTTAGGGTTATTTTCTAAAATCTGCATTAAGTTTATTTGAACTAGCAGGGATGGCAGCTAGGGCTCATTTGAAAGCTTAAAGAATGAACTTTTTTTTAGTTTAGACGAAATTAGATTTGAGTTAAAGCTAAGCATAGTTTTTTAGGCCTAAATTTTCATTTTTTAAATGGATTTATTCGGAATTTGGGCTTGAAAAATATAATGAAGGATTTATAGTAACAGGCCAATATTTTTTCCTGTTACACTTATGTATGAGTAGTATGTGCAGAAAAAAAATTGAACTGTTACTGATAGTCCTTCAACCTAAAAAAATTGCTAGAATTTGGAAAATTTTAAAAAAATTGCTTTTTCAGAGCCCAAAAAAGTCATGTGGGACATGTGTTAAAAATTTGAAATGTCCAGGATAGAAAGCCCCTATAGAGTACTTTAAAACAAAAAATATTTCATCTTGTTACTTAAAGGGGTTCAGGTGCCACAATCCTTTGAAGTAACAATAAAACAACGCTCAATCACTATTGAAAACTGGGCTAAGCAGGCAGACATATTTTTGCTGAAAATTGCAGTAGGCCTATAATTTTTTGGCAAAATTCAAATTTGACAGAATTACTGAATTACAAAAACATAATTCAATCTAAAAACAAAGCTTACCTTTTAAGGCACACTTAGTGTTTTAAGTTTATCGCGTTGCCGTCTTTTTTTCATTAAGAAGAGTCGACAGGTGCTCATTCATCTGTGGTGTGATATTATGACCTCTTCCAGTAGCTGCCAAGAACAACTCACAGGGTGTGAGAATACACAGAATATTATTTTTTTGGACCCATGTGTTGTAGTCACTGGTTGATTTTTTGAAAGATGTGCCAGGACCATGAGGATGGAAAAAGTGTATTCGATATTCTTCTTCAGTATCATGAACTTTTATTTCAAGAACCTCGCCCAACCACCAATCCTCATCATACACACAACAGATGTAATCCCTAAGCTTTGGCAGTAGGTCAGTCTGTTGTTGAACCTGAACTTCCTTACTGACTGCAACAATTCTGAATTCTTCCGACAGGGATGTAATGCGGACGTGAAGAACACTTTGGCTAACAGGAATAAAACTATGATATGATCTAGTCTGTGGTACGGGAATGGCAAGTTGGTACCTTGTCTGAAGTTGCAGTCCAACCTCTTCAATGTCTTGTCTTGAACTAAAGAAAAACTCTATTTTTTTATATTGTCCACACAATATTTGTACATTTCTATTGGTGTGATGATGTGACTTTTTACTGTCCTCTGAAGACTTGTCTTTCTTACAATCCTTTTAACTGTCCCACCAATTCCATCACATGGTCCCTTGCCATGGCATGTGGCAAAAAAATGCCACTCGGCTTGAGCTCCAAAATCTTGTTCATGGTGACACAAATTTATGAATTTTTTTTGTTCATATATTGGGCAGCTGACCCATCAGAAAAGTAAAGCACTTTTTTTACCTGAAGGGATGATTTTAAACTGTCCATGAGTATTTTTTGAAAGGTGTAGAAAGCTGTGGTGTTGTGTTCCAATGAATCGCTGACTACACAAAAACAAGACTACAGTACAACACACAACCTACATGGTCTGAGTCAACCCAGCAACTGAACAGAGCAAGTGGAGCTATGCCTGTTGAAACATGTTTTGAACCAATAGCCACATTGTCTATGAAAACTGCTTGTCCAGACAAGCTTGTAGGGTAGATGTTATTCTACAGTTTAATCAATACTTTTAATAAATTCTACGTCACATAATTTGTAACATCCCTAAAACCCTAAAAAAAATTATTTAAAAAATGGGTCTATAAATAATAATACCTAGATTTATTGTTATTAAAACATAGCCTATCAAATTTAAACTTTTTATAATAAATAATAGACTACTATTATTTATATTTTTTATGTATAGTTACCTATGTAATGTAATTTTTCAACATAAAATTTTAATTAACTATTTATACTTTTTAACTATATATTAGGCCTATTGCAATTTATCCTTTCTGCTTAGCCCCGTTTTCAATAGTGATTGAGCGTTGTTTTGTTGTTACTTCAAAGGATTGTGGCACCTGAACCCCTTGAAGTAACAAGATGAAATATTTTTTGTTTTAAAGCACTCTATAGGGGCTATCTATCCTGGCAATTTCAAATTTTTAACACATGTCCCACATGACTTTTTTGGGCTCTGAAAAAGCAATTTTTTTAAAATTTTCCAAATTCTAGCAATTTTTTTAGGTTGAAGGACTATCAGTAACAGTTCAATTTTTTTCTGCACATACTACTCATACATAAGTGTAACAGAAAAAAATATTGGCCTGTTACTATAAATCCTTCAATATATATTTCAAGCCCAAATTCCGAGAAAATCTGTTTAAAAAATGAAAATTTAAGCTTAAAAAACTATGCTTAGCCTTAACTCAAATAAAATTTCGTCTAAACTAAAAAAAATTTCAGTATTTAAGCTTTCAAATGAGCCCTAGCTGCCATCCCTGCTAGTTCAAATAAACTTAATGCAGATTTCAGAAAATAACCCTAAAATGACACTTTCTGCCTGTTCGTGGTGTAAAAAATAGCCCATATCTCAAGGAGTAATTTTTTTTTAATATAAAAAAATTGTTTTGGAGTCTAAAAGATTGGTACAAATCACCTACCAAATGTCATCAAAATCAAAAATGGTGTGGCGAAGCCCATTTGTTGATTTAACATGGAATGACCCCAGAGGGCTCATTGTGCTGATTACCTGACACTCTATACCCGCATAAATTGGCACTATCTTCACTAACAGACAGCAGAAACTCGGTCGGTATGGCTTGATTGTGGGCTGACGACAAACGAGTTTGACGTTTAGCCTGCGTGCCTACCGACGCGGGAGACATTGATGTTGGATTGAAAGGGAAATTTAGTCGTGGGAGTTTAACACTTTTTTGCTTATTTTTTTTCTCAGCCCTGCCTCTTACAACCTGTTCAGGCTATACGCATTTATACTAACTACGCTGATGCGTTAAGGACGAATAAGATTAGATTCAGAGGAAGTGTGTCCACATTTTCGTGGAAGGAGAATGTAAAAACTTATAGGAAAACCACCCTTAGTAGACTTGATCAGGATTCGAGCCCCAATCTCCCAGTCATCGGCCATCTAGTCTATTGTGAGAATGATGCCTTAAACCAGTGGTATTCAACCCTTTTTGTTTGTGAGCCCCCAAATATAACGTCTTTTCAACTTTGTACCCCCAAAGTTGTTGGTGCATAGCGCAAAACGTTATACATATTCTATAAACTACATATATAAAATAAATTAAATCCGAAATACTGTATTAAATATAACTTAATAAGTTTTAGATGGGAAATATAAACATATTTTCTAAATTTTACGTACCTCCTAAGATGTATTGGCGTACCCCTGAGGGGGTACGCACACCCCAAGTTGAATACCACTTCCTTAAACCATTCGGCCACCGAAGCGAGTGATAAATTTTATCAATACCCATAAAATAACATTAATAATACCAGAATCAAATAGCCAAAGCTATTATTTATGCTTTTTTAGTTAGGATAACTCCATCTAGATATCATATTCTGAAAATTGTAAAATGACACCTGGACACGGGAATCTAACCCGGGAACTTTGGCTTAGTACGCCAATGCTCTAACCACTGAGCTATCCAGGAATCGTTCTGTGCTCAGGGTTATTCTTCACAGCAACAATTATTATTGAGGGGAAAAAAATTTATTTTTAAAATGTGTGTAATGGAATGGTAGAGGTTAAAAAGAAGAGTCAAATTTCAACTCAAATTGAATTAGTGCTGCCATCTGTTAGACAATCATGAGACCTTTTTAATGCAATTTAGATTATGGTTAAGAGAGGTCTCTGTCATATTTAAATTAACTTAAAAATGTATTTGCTGGGGTCCTCATGGGGTTTGAGATGCCCTGGGAAAATATTTGTAATGTGACTTTCCCCCTTTATTCGCTGTACCCCTCAATTACATATTCATTTGATAATTGATAAGACAAGAACATGTTACGAGTCACACGCACCAGAAGAGCCAGTTCTCATCCTCGTTCCTCCATGGGCCTCTTGTGGAAGAGGGCTTCTGGTCTCCACCTAATCTGTCCAGGACCTCGTAGAGATGTTCGATGACATCCATCACTCCGTCGGAAGAATCTTTCATCGTGAGGGAATAAGAGCGACCCCCTTCAGACCTGATGTACGGCACTTCTTGCTATCTGCCGGCTGCTAGACAAGTACCTCAAAGCCCGTGGTGATCTGTTGCCGTCACCTATCTGGACCACGGCATTTCGAAGGAACAAGGGCCTAAATCCAAATTTACCATAGTACGAGTAATATAACCATAGGTGTTATAAAAGATGCTCCTAGCTTACACCCTGACGGATTGTACGATGCTGTTTTTAATTTCGCTTTGACCCCTTGGAGAAAGAAATATTGTGATCGCCAAAAATATTGAACTTGATATTTTGGTAAAAGTCAGCGTTTCGTGAGCTCTTTGAACCCGAAAAAGTGATTTTCACGATTTCGTCTCTCTGTATCTCGGCCTTGAGCCGAAACTATTCTAACGATTTGGCTAAAACTTTGTATCTAAGGTTTTAATAATGTACCCTCGATAAAAAAAAATCTGAATTAAATATCAAACCTAAATTTAAGAGTATTTTACTGAGCGGTAAAAATTCGTTTTATTTTATTTGTTTAGTAATAGGCTACGTATCTTTATGTAAAACCTTTCAAAGTTGATCCAATGTAAAATCCGGGATGCAGAATATACGGAAATGTTCATAAAGCTAAGTTTTGTAGCAACCATATTGAAACCAAAAGGGCAGGTATACATTTTAAATAGCGTATATGTTAACTTGACGCTCAAATTATGTTCATGTGAAATCTCACTAAAACAGGTGTAGTGCTTGAAAAAGTAACAGTTAGAAACCAGTTAATAGGTCTATTTTTATTTGAGGAAAATAATTCCCTCTCATTTTTAGCAGCCTATTATCATATTTAGACCCCCATTTGACTAACGTAGTTTTTTTCCAGATATTGTGTGTTATGCATTGCGCATATGAAATAGAACAAATTAACTTTTTTTTTATTACTTGTGCTTTTTTCCGCCAAATATAGAAACACAATACTACTTTACAGTGCGGTGAAGCTAATATTACCACCCACCTAGGTGAAATTTAATCACACTGCGTTACTTCTCATGTGAATGACAGCTACGAGGCTCTAAAACCACCGAGCAATCCTCAATATTATCTTACATTTTCTTGTCTAGTAAATATTTTATTTTTTTCTGAGGAACTCTAACTGTATTTAATTTATATGTTATATTTACTTTAATCTCGGAACCAGGATACTTCACATGAAACTTAATTAAAAACGAGCTAATTCAACCTTTTTCATGATTTTTATTTAAATAATAAATACTCTACGGACATGTAGATACCTTTCACTCCCATTTTTTGATTCACCATATTTTGAGCTCACAAACCACTTTTTAGGGTGTGGATAGGGTTTAGAGAATGCGAGAAAAGGTGGGTGTTTGTGCAGTTTTTTTTTTAGCAAAACAGTTTTTTTTTTGCACAAATAAATAAAATATTGTTCCGTTAGAAACATAAGAGTTTAATTTTCTTCACATGTTGAATACCTTTAATGAGCATAGCGGTATTAGGTGACAAACATTCTAAATAAAGATAAAAGTAGTTATTAAATTCCAGGACACCATTAACAGATATTCAAGACATTTGGAACGCGTACAAGCGCCCCAGTGGGATGCATTAACAATCCAAGAGCCCGTGCCAGTGGAAACGTGGACTAAATATCTGGTTCAATTTATCTAGCTTACTAATTATTGGAAGGTCAAGGTTCGAATCCCGGCCTATTCTAATGAGTGTGGGTATTCCTTAATGGTCTCTTCCATTACATTTCGTCAACATCTACCTTATTTCTAGCATACTAGCATAGTTAGTAAAGTTCGATATTCACTAAAAGGTTATTTTAAAAACTGTAAACTTTTTTTGCGGTCATCTTTGATAATCGTTTAATATTACGTTTATGTTATTTTTTGGCATTAATAATATCCATCAAAAGTGACAGCTACAGATCACATGACTTGACTTATAACATATAATTTTTTGTAGGTATTTAAGTGCATTTTCTGAATATATAAATTATATTATCACATGACTTATAAATTACGTCTAGAGCAAACACAACATTCACCCTCTTGTGATTAATTCATCACTGTTAAAAAAGAAACCCCAATTTCACAAATAATGAATTATTCGGTCATTCTGAGAATTTAACGATGAACTACTTGAAAGTAGATCTGATAACACTTTAACTTTCAAATAAGACAATTTCTATGAACACATGTAAAATCCAAACGGACAGTGAGATGCAATAAAAAAAAGAAAGTATTTTTACTTTGATATCTCAGATATCAAACTAATAGCACATTCAGTTTGTAGAATATAACCTTTCTAACAATAAACAGGCCTGAAATATAAACACAATCTAAAGGCTTATCTTTGTTTTTAGTCCAAAAGCTTTTTCTTTATTTTGATAATCCTAGTCTCGATTAATTATATAAAATCAATGAACTGCAAAGTTCGATCGTCTCACTAAGATACACACTTTTTTTTTTCCATAAAGAAGTAAATTAAGAACAGAGACAGCCCACGCACTCTGAAGACCTAATTTAGAAACCAGCGATAGATAAATCAGACTTCCGGCCATTATTATTTTGTTTTTTTTTGTTTTTTCGAAATAAGGGGTAGGGGGTGGGGCTATACTATCACCATAACGAGGGTCTCAACAGATGAAACCCGATAAAACACTTTAGTTGTCTTGGACAAGCTAGAAGTGACTTTTTCAACTAAGTTTTTTTTTCCTAAGGGATGGAGAGGTAGATTCTAAGTGGGTGCAAGGGGTTTTGGTTGGCCTCTAACTAGCGGGAGGTCCCTATTTTTTCAATATTTTTTTTTAGTTTTCACTGTGTCACTTATTGTAGGGGCTGGTTTAACCCTCGTTAGCTTGGCAGAAATCATGGAGTAACAGTGAGAAGGCTGGGACGTCTCTTATGATAAAGAATTAATACTTTACCTTCCCTTTAAACCCCCTTTTGCATCTTACTACTCGCTCCGGTTGTACGCATTTTAATTACGTCCATTGGGTACGATTGAGGGAGGTTTATAGAAAATACATCCTATATTGTGGGGAGGGAGAGTGGAAAATCATTTAGGAAAAAAAAGTCCTCTGTTCTTTACAAGCCGACATTCAATCATCCTACCTTACAGTCACCAGCAATTAAGTCTATTGCATACGCCACCCTCGTATTATACTGGAAGATTGGGGTTCAACTTCTGCTCGTTTATTAAAGTTTTTTTTTTCTTAATGACTTCACCTTCTCCCTAGACGAAAATGTGGGTATATTTCATCTATAATTTTACCAAAGTGTTACCGATGTTGGCCTCAAAAAATTTAAATATTTGCATTTACTTAAAGTTTCTTCCAAACTAGAATCCTTCTTTTGACATTAACTTTATTTTTTCTCTGAAGAAGTATTCCCATTGTTCTACCGTAATATTAATCCAATCTACCATGTGGGATCCACCCTGAGAGAACAAGGTGATCCCCCCTTTTACCCCCCTCTGCCCCCACTCCTGTACTGCAGTCTAATACAAGTCTAGACTCAAATACTCTCCACTTCCTCGAAGAAGGGATTATAAAGTCCCAACGATCCTCCTCGACGCCTGTCTACCGGGATGCTTGGGGATTGTCTCCTGGGGAGCCTTCAGGGTTCCTGTAGGAGAAATAAAGTCTGCTTTTGTTTCTCTTCACACTCCCCACCCACACCCAAAAACTGTTCTCCGGCCACTTGAGGGTGAATTAGGTTCACAAATGAATCACCAGCGCCAAGAGTTAGGACAGCTTTGAACATGTGTTACCCATGGCTTGGATCGGGGAAGTGTTTAGGAGCTTGCAGGTCACATGGTCAAGGTGATATTATAGGAGACGTCAGAAAATGTAGGGGTTTTTGGAGTTATTATATCAAAATAAATTTTAGTCAACATAAATCAAACATTATTTCAATAGAAACATAGAGTTTAATTTTCTTCACATGGTAAACTTAAAGTTCTTGAATATACACCATTGTTTAGATTACTTGGATTCTTAAATATGAGACAGCTAATTAATATAAGATGTTAATACTTATGTATGATATCATACACGGTATAAATACTTCAAATTGCATAGATTTTAAATATGTTAATCAAAGCTTATCGACCAGGAATAAGACCACAAAAAAAACTATTAGTGCCAAAAGCTAAAACTAGTTGTTTTATTAAATCAAGCTTTCATTGGAATGGTGCAAAGAATTGGAACTCGTTGGACCAACATATTAGATATTTATCAAAATTCAAATTTAAATCAGCCTGATATTATATTATTCTTGATGATCCAGAAGTGAGCTAATAGGATTAGTATTAATATTGTTACTGATAGTAATAGTAATAATAATACTAATCATCTTAACAGTATTAGTATAAATAACAACAGAAGAAGATCCCTATGATTTAATAATACTCTACTACACAATTTGTTTGATACTATCATGTAGTTATAAAAGTATACTTTAGTCTAGGTGTAACAATAATCTTCAAATAAAAATACCCATTGTGTCAGATTAACACCTTATGTATAATAGTAAACAGTTTATTTTATGAAACAGCCTATCATTAGCTATGTAGTTTATATATTTTTACTTTGTTTATCTACAATTTTACGGCTTCAGCTCTATATTCTACACACACATTAAAGGCGCGTTAACCAGATTTTCTGTACTACCTTCTAGAATAATAATGATAATGAATATCTCTAAACTTGAAATTAAAATGTAAATTGTAATAATCTGTAATTTGTATTGTATCGTATTGGATTTTATTGTATCAATTAATTTATAATATTAATAAGCTCTCTTTCTATCTTTCTGTGTCAGTCAAGGGTGTGCTGAAATTTTATGACAATTTTTTCTTCTTCTTTTAAAAAGTTTCTCATCTAATGCCGCTATGCTCATGAAAGCTATTTACAAACTGTTGATATCACCGTGTGAAGAAAATTAAACCATATGTTTCTAACCCGCCTCGGTGGCGTAGTTGGCTTAACGCGCTAGTCGTGTTGAGCTCGACCGCCGAGGACGGGGAGATCGAGGTTCGAATCTCGATCGGGTGAACTGGGGGTGTAATGGTTTTCCACTCTCCCTCCACGCAAATGCGGGTTCAATTCCTCTAAATTCAACCTTCCCAATTCCTAATCCATTAGCATAGCTAGTACTTAAGCGTATAACCGTAACGGGTAGTAAGACGCAGTGCTAAATATTATTATCATATGTTTCTACTGGAGCCATATTTGATTTATTTTGTCTCCAAATAGTTTTGATGTAAAAACTGCATAAAAACACCCAGCTTTTCTCGCGTCTCCTAATTTTTCACCTTAAAAACGTTGTTTTCCTGTGAAGTAAGGCAAGACAAGATAGGACCCATTTTAATTATATGCGTTTTATTAGGTGAGATTTATAGATATAGTATTGAAAAAAGTATTCTTGAATAATTCTAAAATAATATTACAATGTAATACTTTTTACTTTTTTTAAATCTTAAATTATTATTTTTAAATTGTCTACTAGTCCTACAAATCTGGTTATTTTGTGTATTCACAAAAATGGCTTTTAGTAATATTTCTGACAGGATGCAGAAGCATATGTCCATATAGAATGGGGAACAAGAGAAAAATAATTTTGAAATGAAAGTCAAAGCTGTACAAATGCAAACAACAGAGTGAGTGTGTATATTCGTCAGAGGAAAAGGGAAAGTACTAGCACTTGATAAACAAGAGGCCAGGTGAGCTACACATTTTCTTCCCTCTCTCTATATATTTTGTATAGTGATGTATAAATGTGCTTGTGCTTAGATTGCTTAGGTGCGTCAAGTGTGTATGCAACCCGCTTCGTAAAACAGCTCCTAACTCACCCAAGTAAGTTACTTCATTAAGATCAAAATTAGTTTCAGAAACGCTTCGGTCCGAATTATAATGTGATCCACAGATTTGTCCAACTAGTCTAAGAACACAATGTATTTGAAGCTTACCATACATACATTTTGTTCGATTGGACGTATTAAAAAAAAAAACAATTAATTAAACAAATCCTCTAGAAGACTGTTTCTGAGGTAAAACACTGCCTGAATCATGAGCGATAAATTTTCATACAGATCGTGAAAGTAAAAGGGGGGTATGATGCTAATCTTAATTTACACGCTCTCTTCTCTATATTTTGACTAAGAACTTAAGGCAGTTTATCACGCCTATGGTTCAGTCAGTCTCGCGTGGGTGTTAAAACGGGCCCCCGGAACCCCCTCCCAGTATAATCTATCTTGGGCCCGCGAGATAGGCCCGGCCTGCTGGCATATAAAACTAACACAGATGTATCATGTAGTAGTCATTATTCATCGTGGACCCTAGAAGATGCTCTTTCTCTCGACTTGCTTATAATCCTTTTACACTCGACGAGATGAATTTTTTTCTCGCCCCTTCCTATTTCCTCCTTTCTACCCCTTTCCGCCCCATCTTGGGTTTTCAGGTGAAGAGGGGGCTACGTTCTAAATCAAAATTACGGCAGCACGGATGAATTACCAGGAAATCACATGCACGAATACCATTTCAGTAATAAATATATCCATGAAAATTTCAAGTGTTTAAGGAAGGTTCTTTTTTAAAATACAAACATATTACTGTCAACATTGATAAAATTTTCTCTTTTCATTATTGTTATTTTATAGGTATTGTTATGACCCGTTTTGTTGGCCACAGGTGCAATCTCAAAATAGACCGGACTCTCGATGACGGAGAGATTGGGACTCAAATACTGGCCGGGTGTGCTGAGGGTGGTTTTCCCTAAATAGTTTCCTACTCACTCTCCACGCAAATGTGATTACACTTCCTTTAAATTCAACCTTTCTCATCCGTACCAAAGTAGTTAATATGCGTATAGCTGTAAAATATATTTCATTCTACATAGGGATGACCCATTGGATATGGTTAGTAAGGGTAACTTTAAGGAAAAGGCACGCGCACTAGAGTGGAGAGAACGTTAAAATCCCAGCAAGAGACATAAACGTGAAAAAAAAAAGAGTTCCATATCATTTATTTATTTTTGTGTTAGTTTGAATTAAAGACGTTCTTAGAATTTGTGAATAAATTAAAGACTTGTAGAACTAGAAGTATATTAAAATACTGTATTTTAGCCTGCTTGGACAATTTAGAAAATATTCTATAATATGTAGTATGTAGCGTATATATTATTAATGAAAGAAATGAGTGAAGTAGTTTGTACACACTGACATTTAAGAGTCAGTAAATATTCTATATAATATATTTAATAAAAATAAATCTCATAAAATGATTATATACTTTTTTCAAATTGGTTTGCTGGTGGAGAAAAGAAAAACCACCCTCTAGCAACCCGACAGGTATTTGAAACCAGCGACCACCAAGTTAACGGTGAGAATAAAGTACGGTACTAGTCTCATTCTTTAGACCACTCGGCCACCAACATGCAGATGTGATTATTTTCCTTGATTTGATGTAAATTGTTTGTACATTGGAGCATTCCTCCCCCTTCCCCCAGCTCCGAGTATCACGTATCGGGTCCAGCGACGGACGCTTGCGACAACTAGTAAAATCTTCCTAGGAGGTCTCCCCCCAGGTTTCACACACCGGCCGCACAGTTAGATCCGTGTTAGATAAGTAATGATGCAGCTTCTGTATTTCATCATCATCCCCCCTTTTCTCATTCCCGCGTCGTACAATGATGACTCCACCGTGACTTCTAAGTTCGATGGTCCTTTTAAAGCTCGAGTTATGACTTCTTCTTGTTCCTCTCTAAACAGATGTACAGGTGGATTTGTTAAGATTTCCATCGGGACTACTATATACATTCTTAAAAACATGTTCCTTAGGTAGAGATTTTTCTTATTACGTAATATATCATCATATCACTTAACAGATGTAACTTCTTACCTAAGTAAGTTATGGGGGTGGTATTTTCTTTTAATTCTTAAAAGAGTGTGACAAAGAGCATATGTTGGGAATTATGTCGTAACTTGTTTTATACATAAATAAAATGTGTTTATCTACTTTTTTTTTTATAAATGTTGAATTAATGAATTTAGTATTAAATACCCGCATAGGCGGTTACACGGGATAAATGTTAAACTCTTCTAGCATGGACTCTGGATTGTCATCGACGGGTTAAGTCAGGGCTCAAACCCAGAACGTGTATACTGAGGGTGGTATTTTAATAAATTGTTTTCTACTCCCTCTACGCAAATGCAGAAACGTTTATTCTAATTATGCCATTGTAATTAAATGCAGATATCCCTGTTAGGTAAGAATACGTGGTGCAAATAAATAGTATTAAGTTGGGAGTTGTAGGGAAGGCGAGTTAAGGGTAGTATTTTTTAGTTTTTATTGCAAAAAAACTTATTTCGGCCAAAACAGATCAAATATTTCTTCGGTAGGTTAAGCACATAGAGTTTAATTTTCTTCACAAGGTGACACCAACAGCTGAATTTTTCAAGAGTGTCCTGGAATTGAATGACAACTTTTTCTCTTCATTTAAAAAATTTCTCATCTAATGCCACTATGCTCACGACAGATATTCAAGAAATGTTGACATCACGATGTGAAGAAAATTATTTCTACTAGAGAAATATTTTAGTGGTGTTGCCAAAAAAAAGTGTTACTGTGAAAACTGCAAAAAAAAACATAAAAAAAACTGGCCTTTACCGCGTTCCTTTCCAGCCCACCTTAAACGCTGATACCTTACTAAAAAAAATTCTCATATAAAAATCAGAATCATCTAAATCAAATGTAACAGCGTTTCTTAAACTGTAATGCTTGAGACTCCAGCGGTATGAGGAGTTAAAAACGGGTACGCGACTGGTAGAATGTTTGGTAACGTGTAGGTGTAGACTAATCAATATTTCAACAGAAAGACAGTCTTTTTCAGTATTGAGCCGTGTGTTTTACTAACTGTTCAGGTTGTATGCACTTAGACAATATTAATTTAGATATTTAAGTATAACTAATCTACGGTGGGAATGTAGGTGAGTGACAGCTAACAGAAGGTTCTTTACTGCAAACATTGGCTGGAAGTATTATTAAAAGCGTTTGAAAACAGTTTTATTGCAAATAATTGTTTCCGAATAGCTTGACATTAGTGACTTTAAGTCAATGTTTTCAATAAATAACCTTCTGTTAGCTGTCACTCATCTACACTCCCACCATAGATGAGCTAGATGTTGCCTATGTATAGAAAGTACTTTGACATTTTCAGATACGGACTCCTTAAGTAGTATGATTTTTTGTTCTTAAATATGTTCAAAATACATAGAAACACGTCGTCTTACGGTTAATTTAATAGATAGTCCCAAAAGTTTGATTTTCATGGGAAGAACCTTAACTGAGAGATAGAAAATTTACCAGTTCTACTTTCACGTGTTCATGCATTAAGCCATGTGATATGAAGCTGTCACTTTTGGTGAATATTATCAATGCCCACAAAATAGCACTAATAATATAATAAAATGTTATCACTGTTGATCACAGGAGATAGTTTGTATTTTAGAAACAGTCTTTTCCAGAAGAGTCCTACTATATTTATACTAATCGTCAATTAAAAAAAAATAATTCAGATTTGTTTTTAAGTCCAGAGTGTGGGTTGCGAAGACCACCCCGACCGCTTTCAATGAGTGGAGTCTCCAGCCCACCAACTTCTCGAATAGAATCACAGTAAATCGTAACTTGAGGTGTCAGATTTATTCAATACGGCAGAAAATCTTTCTTACACTCCCTTTTGATCCGGTGATGAATGGGTTTAAGGCGTATTCCGTGCTTGGCGTACGACCGCAGGCAATAACTACTCTTGCCTCGTATATTTAAAGAACAAAATACTCTTATTTTATAAATTATATAACACACAATATATCATGTGCCTTGATGCAAATATAATAGGTGGTTTTAATAGTTGTTTACTAAAAAATAAGATTAGAATTTGTGTAAGAAAAAAACCATTGGGAAAAACTTAATTTTTTGTGTTGCTGTGGCCAGCATTCATAATATTTTACTGCAATACTAGTGTTACTTTATATGTATTGATAATATCAAGTCCCTTTTTTAATTTGAAGCGAACTCAAATCGAATATATGAAACTAATATTCTCGAAGTTGAATCGAGGTTCCAATATTTTTCGTTGGTTCTTTTATGACTGGAAAAATATAATATTGTGGTTCTTTATATAACTTAATGCACTAAAATGACTTAATAAATATCACAAACAATTGTGAAAAAAAATATTTTCTTTATAATTCAAGTGACCATCACAATTTACAATTCAATTACTCGACAATTTTTTTTCCATTTGAATATCGGTTTGTAATGCGTATAACAGCTCATAATGGCAATAAATTAACATAAATTGAGTATTTTAGCGATAGGTATTTCTATTGGCGAAGTTTCGAAGCAATAATTTTTTTCAAAGGTGATATTTGTTTCGGAAACAAGTCGAAGATTCGAAGCTTCGCACTCCCCTAATAATAGGAATAGGCCCCAAGTGAAAATAGATCTAATAACTTTTTTTAGCTGTCATATGAAAATTTGACATTGAATAAAATTATCATGACGTAGGCCTGTTTAATGGCTACGTGGAACTTGCGGCCGTGCGATTTGAGATCGGTGGGATTTGCAGCCGCCAAAAATAACATAGTGAGATTTGTGTCCCCCACACTCAAATTTGTAAAACTAAGCACCTTTCGATGCGGATTATGTTTTGTAACATTATTTTGATCTGGGACCTGAAACAAGATCGTGGCAGTGCACTAACATTTGAAATGCCTAACTTAGATACTTTCTATTCCATTTACCTAACCTAAAATAACCTAAACTAGCCTAACTAACCTAATCTAAACCATAGAATTTGACATTATGAGAGTTTATGGCGGAAAATCCAAGAGCTTGGCCTCACGTGAGAGCACAAAGAAGACAAGGACATTAAACTAAGATGCAAAATGTGTGGTATCTTTTCCCTGCTCCCACCTAAAATGGCTGAAGATGTGGCTTATCCTCATGGCGAATGCTCCATCCTACGGAAAACTTGCCGCTGTCGCAAATCCCACTATAGTAACACGGCTGGACGCAAATAGCACAGAAAAAGACCAGATCGCAAATTCCACGCCCGCATGTCCCACGCTAACTTTGTTCGGTGTAGATAAGCTTATTATTAAAATATCACTTATTTTTATTTTTATTTTATAATGGAACTACCGGTAATTCTGTAACTGTATCAAGCCTGGCGTGTTGATTGGATAACACATAGGCCTAAGTATTATATTGTTCAATATTTTTAAATTGAAAGAAACCAAAACCTTATGTATTTATATAAATCTGACCATGTCTAGAACCATTAAATCAGTGCACTTCAAAATCCAAGCAACCGTCTGTTAAAGACATTAGCTGAAGCCCCTGTAGGGTCATAATATAGTACCTACACCATGGAAAGGTAGACGGGATTCTAATAATTTAGACTTCCCTAAGCACTTAATTAATGTCAAAAGTCTTAAAAATAAAGAATCAGAGCTTGCTTTAAAACAAATAATCTTAACGACGTTGCGTTATTGGTGAATTCGAAGCTATTTGTGAAGCGGGCTGCATCTTAACTTGACGCACCTAAGCATTATCACACTTATACACCAGTGCACGAAATAGAAAGAGATAAAAAAAATTAGCAGTTCCCCCTGTGAAGACTTTTGTTTACCTGCTGACAACCCTTCCCCTCTTCATCCTACGAGTACACACACTATTGTTTACGCCTGGATAAAATTGACTTTAATTTCAAAATGATTATTTTCTTGTTTCCTAGTCTAGATAGACATATGCTTCCACGGACTTTTTTTTAGTAAACATCCTAACAGGAAGATTTCTGCAGGGAATTTTCGTGAATGAACTAAATAGTTTGAGTTGCAGACGATTAAAAAAAACACATGTTCAAAAAACTACTTCAAGAACAAACAAAAAAGTTGTGACGATGTAAGAATACTTTAAAATTTATTTAAGAATAGTTTGTGGTTTTTGATCCAAAGTTTTGTATTTAAGATTCGCTAAATAAAACGTAAACACATTAATATGAGAAATCCTATAGTGACTTGCCGCTACGTCACAGGTAAGCAACGTCCTTAAGCCATTGTTGGCACAATTTGGACGAGTTTGATCCGACAAAGAAGAAACCAAGTACTCTCGCCATCCCCCAGAGCGGGGGAATGAAATTCCCTCCAAGTTGGTAACACTGATGAGCGGATGGGGAGGTTGGCAAAGACGTGCTCGGAAAAGCCAATATCTCGCCGCTACCCTCGTAAACACGAAGCCCAGGGTTGCTTCACTAATCTGCCGCTTCAATTTCCACACTCAGCTTAACCCCCTCTGACTTCTCAGACAATATGAGGTACAATATATATAGCACAACACTTGTTTTTATACCAGGGAGAAACCCGATGGAAAGACACTTCCGGAATTTAGTTGGCAGGAGTGGCTGTCGGGTTTTACAGAGAGGCTCACTGTGGCCAACCTTTAACATCCGTGATTAAAAAAAACTGTGCTATTTTTATCTTAGACATTTAAATTGTATTTAAAAAAAAGGAGGGGGGTGTCAGAACGTGACTTATAAATACATATGTTTACTTTAGAGCCTGTTACTTCTGACTCAGCAAATTTCATAAAAAGAGACTTTTGGAAAATATAAAAATATATTTTGGTAAACATTGATTCCATTTCACTATTTTATTTTATAGGTATTGATAATATTTATAAAGAATGATAGCTTCAGATCTCATTACCTGGCGTATGAACAAGTGGAATTAAGTATAGTAACTTTTATAGCAGCCAGATAAGGCTCTTCCTTTGAAAATTGGACTGTAATCACCTATTTAAACAATAACCAGGGATAGATGTCACTAATTTTGATTCACCACGTTCTTCCCTAGAAAAAAACAAATTGGTATGGTTGGAATAGTTATAATTTTAAACACCTTTTTTATGTTAGTATGGTGAACATGATTTTTTTTAAAGAAAAATCAGGACCAAAAACAAAAAATAATTTTTCAACCGTATATGTTACAAAAAAAAAACGAGACTTGAGGTAGGTAGAGGAAAAATAATAGAGTAAGAAAATAGTTTCAACCCTATTTACTTAAACTCTCTTTTCATTGCTCATTCAAATATGTTCGTACGGACACACCAATAAGTTTAAGTTTAAATTGTTTTTTCGATGTATATTGTTGATTATAGATAATTATAGGATGTTGGTTGCTAATCAATTCCAACTAATATACTTCAGTATTAAAGTTATAATGATACTTTCTAGCATTAAAAGCAAATCAGCTCTAGGGACAAATACTAGATAATATTAAGATACATCTTTGAGTAACATATGCAACAAAAAAGTAAAATTAAAGTATATACCTATTTCTTCTCTTGCTAATGAACATATTTTATAGGCTACATCACTTATTAGACAGGAACTTTAGTTGTCATTGTATATGTAATAAAACTTAAGGTGAAAGTTCCTTGTGGCAGCACTGTTCAATTCCAAATATTTTCTCTAACTTCAAAAATTAATTTTGGAAGTACAGTACTTGTTTAAAAACCAGTACCTATGGGTTTACTTCCACATGTTCTGTATGACAACAGGACATCGACCAAAAAACAGTATTCTACGTGTACCCACCCTATAGATAAGGCTTGGATGTAGAGCACATACTCTTAACCTAATGCAACATATCTTTAGTCGGATCCCCACTGAAATAATTTCCTAGAGTGAATACAAAATAAATTAAAAGCAGTCAACAATTACAATATTGACACCATCTGACAGACGTTGGTCTACGGTACACGTGTGGTTTAGCGTATTGAAATTGACTATTGCTTAAATGTATTTTACGTGCACTTTTTTAACCGACTGCTTGGATTGGCATACGACTTATGAGTTATGAATGAACTAAATTCACAACAGACACACCATCCAGTGCCCCAAACCTTAGTGCATCACTGTGAAAGGAAAAACCCCAATTTAACTAACGGCAAATTTTTCAGCCATATCGGGAATCGAACCCGGTACCTTTATCTCAATATGTGAACACGCTATCAACTGAGCATAGGTGTCAGTCCAAGGATAGGGAACTTGCGGCCTTTTGAGGTACTTGTTGCTGCCATTTCACTTTTTTTTTAATCAATTACGTATGTTCATAGTTTTTAAAATATAGCCTATACTTTCCAACGTCGTGTATTTTAACTAATTAAAATCAAACATTGTTATTTTAAGCATAATTCTAAAGAAAATTCACTCTTATCGATCTATTTATCTATGATTGGCACACTATCATATTTTAGCAAACTGTACTGTACACAAGGTGTGGTGCGGCCTTATGAAGAATCCTTGAAGCGACATGCAGCCTTCCAATGCCTAAAGGGTCCCCACCCCTGTGTCAGAACGTAAATAATTTAATTCGCTATTCATCCATTCTGTTGGTCGAATGGCTTAAGCTCTATGACACTCCTCTATTAAGTGACTATTGTCGAGTGATGATGGTGATAACTCAATGTGGTTTTTAATTAATAGTTTCTCACTGTCCTTTCTGCAGATTCTACCGTTCTCACCACATTATTACGGTAGGAGTGTAGGAGTTAAGGGCAGTGTTTTCACAGTTTTTATATCAACAATTTTTTTTTGTCAAATTAATACAATATTCCTCTAGTAGAAACGGAGCTTAATTTTCTTCACATAGTGATGTCAACAGTTGTTGAATATCTGTCAAGGGTGTCGGAATTTAAGGAAAACATTTCTTTTCATAAGTCTCTAATCTAATGCTGCTATGCTCATGACACATTCAACAACTGTTGATATTACCATATGAAGAAAACTAAACTATATGTTTCTATTGGAGATTTTTTTTTGCAAAAGAAATTTGTGCTATAAAAACTCAAAAAGCACTGTCCTTAACTCGCGTTCCCTACATTCCCACCTTAAAGTAGTAACGAGATATTATTTTAATTATATGGATTAGTTAAAATAGACTCAACAGTCAACATTTATACTTCTTTATACGAGGACCAGATAATTTACTGTTTTTATCATACTTAAAACACTTGAGCATCTTAAATACAGAAATCTGACAGATTGTTTTTTTTTCGGGTATTTCAATTAAACGAAAACATTTCAGTCTTAATCCAATGTCTGAACGAGACCGTACTCCTCTACCCCTTATATTTACATTCAGGACTTTGTTGTGGCTGGCAAACAAAGTTTCAGATGAAACTATTGTTTCTAGGACCTCCCGTAACTCAAATTGAAAACTTGGGACGATTGAAGGATTTTCAATTAACTTGGTACAATGACTGAGCTTATATAGTCATTTATTTTTATATCTGTATTTTGTTTTTCCTGGTGGAAGTGTAGGCCCTTTGGTAGATGGACCTTCATCTCGTTACTATATTCTAACTCTTCTGAAACTCCCCCCTCCCCCCCATCAACAACAAAACCTACCCCATCACCCACCCATTTACTCTTTTATATATATCGAAAGTATCTTTTCCCAACCTTTCGTTTTTTGTTATGACAGAGGAAATTCATGAGGTAGGATGGGTTTGAAATCCATATACTGTATTTACCTCTTTACAACAAATACATATTCGGAGAAATAAAAATCAATCTGTATTTTCTAATTTACTAAAATACACAATAATCAAAGTACTTCCTTCGAGCGTTTCAGAAGAAAAAAAAGTGACAAAAAAATATATTTTTTCTGTTTCGTTTGACAATCTAACCAATTGATATTTTTTGTTTGTTCGTTTGGTAATAATAAATGAACATGAGTGCGTTATGATGATGTATGTGTGTCTCTTTCTCTTTGCATCCCCTCCCCCCCACCCTGCCCTCCAACTGTTCATATCGTAGCTTGACAGATATTGAGTTCTTAACCAAACTTTGAGCTTGAGTGTTGACTGGCTTATCAGGAAATGAACACTTCTGCGAGTGAGAGAGATATTTCCAGGGGTGGCTGGATTTCGACGCAGTTTTAGGGGGCGGAGAGGGAGACTTGGAAAAGAAGGGGTGGGGGTTAGAAAGAAGAGGTACTGTGAGGAGGGGATCAATGTCAGCTAGAGTTTAATTAACTCGACTGGTGTTTTGTGTCAACATTTTCTGAAAAGGGGGAAGAGAAGTGAGTGCGTGGAAGTGTGGGAAGGCTAC